>CM062811.1:33618602-34198043 GCA_031772625.1 Pinus tabuliformis
CATTTCTTTGTGGAATAAATGAAAGTTGTAGGATCTTACCAAAATGGTAAATGCAAAGAGGTTGAGTAGGAAACTTACTTTATTGCTGCAACAATATGTTCATTTCAGCTTCGAAAGTACAGTGTAGTTAAGCGGAAGTTGATAGATGGAATGCATGCATGAGCATGAGATGCATGTAATGTTGGCTTGGGAGAAGTTAACTTGGTCTCCAAAATGGAGATAATGATGAAGTGTTTCATCTTTTGGAAAAGAGTCCTAAAGGTATTTTTCTACATGCTTGCCTTGAAGGATCATTTGTTTTAAAGGCATGTTTTATTGGCTTGTTATCTAGTCAATCATTTGTATGCAGATATAAGACAAGGAAGGGTTCACAAGATGTGAAATATGTTTCTTTGTTGAAGTAGGAGTTGGTCCATCCAGTTGTTATCTGTATACCTGCTGTTGTTAACAGTTGTTGTTGGCAGCTTTTTAAACAGGTTCAAATGAAAGTTTTGTGGAGCAGATGTACTTCACATTCGTTTGAGCCACCTTGGATCAAGGATCAAGGCAAAGAAGTTCAAACTACCTCCTGTAAACTTCACATCAGAAGTTCTACATGAAGTCAAGGAGGAAAAAAGTTCTTCCCAAGATGACAAACCCATCCAAGAAGGGAAGTGGTTAGAGATTGTGGTTCTGAGGCATTATGCAAAGGCAAGTGTAGGGAGGCTGAAAGAAGAGGGTGTTGTTACTCTCATTACTACTTAGATCAGTATATCAGTCTTTTGGTGGACCAAAAGTTCTTTTAGTGGGAAGGCGTGATTCGAATTGGATCCTTAAACCCTCTTAAAGTTACCCAAACTCTATAAAGAAACTCATGCCGAAGTTCAAAGCCTTGTAGATATTGATCTTATTAGAAATAACATCTGAATAATGGTAATTTGCAGCCAACACGGAGCAACGAGAACCTTCAGTTAAAGTGCTTGACCGTTGGCCCATGGAGACTGTGCATGGCACAAAAATGGAAGTTGGGAAGCTCAAACCCAGAAACGGAGGCTGTTTTTGAGTTGGGCAAAACCCCTCAAGAAGGAAAAGCCTCGAGTGCTCAGTCACAAGGAAAACCAGAAAAACTGTGGGAAAGTGCTAAAACCGATAGGCGGGTCCTGCACTCAAAACCAGTGGAATATCGGAGACATTTCAGGCGGTAAGTAGGTTTAGCGGAGGACCCAACGATTCCATACACTGAGTGATCCGTGTCCGCTGGGGAGAGAGAAAAACTTCTTACATCGCAGAATAATGGTCGAGCAACTCAATTGCGCGATATAAGCGAAGACCGTAGGATCTGGGGGTCCCAGATCAATGGCAGAGGTTCCACCTGATGGATGACTAGACTCAAGGGAGAAATAAGCTACGACGCATAAAGATTTGAAGTCCGATGGGGATGATGAGTTGGCAAAGTTTCGTGTTTCGCAGGCATTCTTGGAGTAAACGGAAATAATGGCCGTTTCAAATGATCGAGTGTTTCTGGTGAACCTAACATGTATCCGTTACGGAATAGGTGGCTAGTTCCCTATGAGGTGTGATGCAATGACTGTAACAGCTGAAAGAAGGGATTCAAATAGACAGGGGTAGGGAACGAGAGAGCTGAAAGCGGGAACGAATAATCAGGAAGTAGATGGCTTAAAGCCATGGATTGACAGAGATAGAGAGGCGGGGGGACAGAAGAAGAGAGGAGAGCGAACAACAAGAAAAAGTTGAATGCGCAAAGAGTCTTTGGAGTCACTTGGAGGTCAAGTGAAAAGCCAGAGAGCTCAATTGAAGCAGCATATTGTTGTTGAAGTTGCTTGGAGGTCAAGTGACTCACAGAGGCATGCAAAGGTCGAGAGAAAGAGCTTAGAGAAGCCAGAGCAGAGAACCGCGAGTCACAGCCAAAGCCAAGAGCCAGAGCGAGCGCTAGAAGCGAAAGCTAAGAGCCAGAACCAGAGCCCGTGCTAAAGAGCCAGAGCTAGACTCAGAGCCAAGAGCCAGAGCTAGAAAGTGGAAAAGCTCCAAGAGCCAAGGGATAAGATGGTGTTCTAAGCCCAATGTTCTGGTGTAAAACATTGGAGTTGAGTGTGGAACTTGTAAAAGAATTGTTGTCATAATCCCATGGAGCTTAATCGAGTTGACTAGAGCTCAAGGAGACGTAGCCCAAGATATTAGGGTGAACACCATATTATATTGTTGTCTTATGTGTTTGTTTTTATTGCTGCTTTAACTATTGTTATATGCATTTATATATCAGTTTAAGCACATTCCCATATCAGCACAAACAACAGATTTTAAAGTAAATAATCAGCTGAAAACAAATACAAGCATACACCTTATTTTCAAGTGTTCCTTAATTCCGCATTGGTTAATCATTAAGACTTGGGAAAATTCAAAGCTTTGGAAGTGGGAGAGGTTCTTGTAAGTTAGACAAGAATCCTTAGAGCCCCATTTTCAGATCATTCATCTAGAAAGACAATCTTTTCCAGAGATTATTCTTTTCGAAAAAGTTAACATAATAAATTTCTCTATCTACACACAAAACATATTTTCTATGTCACAATGTCTACCCTTTTTTGCATGCAACATATGTTTTTCCTAACACAATGATCTTTACTTCAATGCACATAATTTTTTCAAGAAACAAGTGTGCATTCTTGTTCTTGTATGAACATTTTTCATATGCATCTTTCAAGAAAACAATATATTTCTATTTCAAGAGATCTATAATAAAAGCCACTCTTTTTACACATGCAACTATGAACTCTTTGTCTAAAACGAAACTATCTTAATGACTATTGTTTTTATGTATGTAAAACATATGTTTCCTTCAAGAAAGTTAGTAATTATTATATATGTGCCTAGAAGCACATGTTCCCTTTAAGAAACTAAAAACAATCTTATATTCTTATAAGATAATCTAGTTCATTAGTTATTTGTATCATGCATGAAATAATTATTTATTTCACAATAAACTTCAAAAAATAACTATTATCAGAATGCATTTAAGCATATATTCCTTTTCAAAGAAAACCAGGCCACTTTTCATAATATCTCCTCTAGAACTTTACATGTCTCATGCATCTTTTTTCAAGAGGATATCTTGGATACTTAGCAAGAATCTTGTGTAATTGATTCCAAGGAAATGGCAAAGCTACTTAGCTTATAACACACAAGATTCACATGTAATCTTTCTAAGAGAAACTACAGATTTACTTACATTTTATGTGTACGGATTAGCGTAATTTCTCTCAAGAAAATGACAAAGCTACTTAGTTTTTACTGTGCAGAAATTATGCAAATATTTTCGAGAAAACATATATCCCTATAATATTTTAACGCACATGAACTTTGCAATACTTCACAGTGAAATTAACATAAGCAAACTATACTTTTCCGCACCAAAATAAGTTATTTAGTAATGAAATTAACATAAGCAAACCATACTTTTCCGCACCAAAATAAAGTATTTAGTTTAAAGAACATGAAATGTATTTAGAGAGAAGAAGCGCATAAGGCGAAGAACTGGACAACGAGAGAGCCACGTGTGCTTGCCTTTCTCCCTTGTTTTCATCCTCATTCAGTTTGACGAATATCAAGAATTAGTTTTGTAACTAATTCATAACTCTGATCAATAAAATAATTTGACGTTTGAAAATAATAGTTTCATAAATGGTCGATGTTACATTGATCTTTTTAGGGATATTACAATAGGAGTGATGAGTGAAATGGATTTTGTCTAAACTTTTTTTTCTAATCATAATTATAATTATAGTAAAAAGTCATGTAAATTTTAATTAATAATAATAATTATATATTATTTAAATTAATTTCATGATAGAACAAAGTTATATAAATTTTAAATATAAATAAATTAAAGATATAGCGATGTACTTTTAATGTTACATATATATATATAAATAAGAGATTGTATTCTAACAGATTATTGTGTACAATATGTTTGTTCAATTTAAGAAAAACCCTGTAAGTGCATTATTTTTTATATAATATTTAAAAAAAAATTGTATAAGTCAAAACTTTTCTATATATTTTTAGGGACAAAATTTGTATCTTCATTTATAAAGCCTTGCACTTGATTAAAACAATTTGAGATAGTCAAAAGGAATTGAGACGGTTCTTTCTTCCTTTATCTCCATTCCTCATGCCTTAGATAAAATAGTCATTTCCTTTATCCCCACTCCTCATGCCTTGATAAAATAGTCATTTACCATATCTATGTGGGGAAATGGGATTTGTTTAGGTTGAAAAGTACTTTTTATAGAAGGAATTTTTTTTTTTTTTTTTTTTTTAATAAAAATAGCGTTTCGGTTTCCATCTCAAACAAATAAAGAGAATACGAATGTGAGATTTATGTTGTATTACTCATTTATTTTTATGTTGATGTTATACGGTCATAGCGTGTGGAGGAAAGGAAGGTTTGATTATTAGGCTAGATTTATAACTTTTAGTTAAATTGCCATTACTTACGGTAAAAATTGTAATTTTTATTAAATTTCTTAAAAGTTCTTTATTTTTATTGATTTTAAATAAAAATAATTAGAACCAATTTAGATTTATATTCTAAATTTATTAAGTTTCGAGAGATGAAATCTCTAAAGCTTTTAGAGATGAAATCTCTAAAAGTGGAAACTTTATTTTCCAGAGCAAAATTTGAGGAAAGGTTTCCACCAATATAGATTTGATCTTTTTGTTTGAGAGATCTAGATTTAAGCTAGTTTAAATAAATAAGTTTTCTATTTTTTTTGTTGCTTATAAGTAGAATGAGAAGGGTATGAAGGTTTATCTAGTGAATCTATGGTTAAGATGGAAAACGTTGTGTACACACACTAATTGTTTTTTCACATCTTCATTTCACTAATATTCTTTTCTAATATACATCTAATATTACATAATTCTTTATAACTTAAATTTTTTTTTCTAATTATAGATTGAATACCACACAACTCTTTACAACTTAAGTGAATAATTGTCATTTATATAATAAATAAATGGTTTTAACTTAATCATATATCATATTTACTCCACCTTTGTCATGAGGATTGTTGAGCTCACACACAAAAAGTTGTCCACTAAACAACCACACCTAAATTGTAAGTGTTCTTGAATTAATATTTACACATTTACATGAGTTGCCATAGATGTGTAGGAATTAAGTAACCTAACACATAAACATCCATCCATAGAGGGATGGAGATATGCATGTCCCTTCATCCTTTATGTGTTAGTTGGAAGGAAAAGGATAAGTAATTGGAATAATGCTTACAATAGTATATAGGTAGGATAAGGTTGTTGAGTGGATTGGCTTGTTGAGATATTTTCTCAACAATAATTTCTCACTTTAGAAATTGTTGGATCTCATAAAATACTATTTATGTGACATGTATATGGGGTTTGTGATTGAATAATATGATTTCTTTTTAGCAATCTCTGTACTATGTCTACTCTTCCAAATTGCTTTTTGGTACTAGAGCCCATATGGGCCTCACTCCCTCAAGGGAGGGCCCAGGGAGATGGAAGAGATTTGAGATTTTATAGATAAATAAGAAATCGTGTGAGGGTGTTCAATTTCCATCTGTGTGAAGTTGGAGTTTTTTTGTGAGGTTTATTTTTCTCTGTCCCTGTGTGTTTGGTTTGAATTCTCAATCGACTTGTTGACAACTTATGCGTGTGCGATATTATTGAGCACCTACCATTCGAATGTTGTTTTCAGCTGCACTCCGTTTGTAAGGCCCAGAACGATCTCCTTTCTGTTGGAGCTGCATCTCTTGGCTACTGCGTTAAATGTTTTTATTAGGTGAAAACAGAGCCACCAATTTGAATCTCCTCCTAGAGGCGGTGCTTTGGAGGGTTGGATCTGTTGTGTAGATAATTATTGTTTAGATGATCGCCAGATCCGTCATATCACTATTTTTTTTATGTCTGAGTTGAGTGCAAACTAGATGGATATACACTGTGAGAACCACCTAAGCCCTCAATTTTGGTTACTCCTTTATTCAATCTATCGTGTTGGTGACGTCAAATGCAATGCCCCTCGCATAACTTGGTTCAAACTTCAAATTCATGCCTTTCTATTGATCTTCGTATAACCAGGCTTCATATGAACCTGCGTGTAGATAAAAAAAAAAATATGTGGGTTCTGGAAATCTGTGCGTAAGGGAGAGCTCCATATTAATTATCTCTTCTCTTGCAGGGTGTGTACATTTATCACTAGAATAGAGTGGGCATCTGAGGATCTGGCATAATGGTCATCACGAATACAATGGTCCACCAAGTCCGCATGGTTGTCACTACTACAGGTGTGTCGAAGTGAAAAATGCAAACTACCAGGGAACCAATCTGGTGGGAGAGCACTTATTGAATCAGGTTTTGAATTTAGTGAACAATAGAAGCATTCCCATAGAACTCCATAAACTACTGTTACCTTTTATAGTTCTGCATCAATATCAAAAAATTTGCAGAGGGATGGAAGGTTCATAAGGGATTCTAGCTCGACATTCTTCGTTCTTTTTGTTGGGTTTTTTTTGTAATTTGTGGGCTTCATTGTTATTTTTCTTTGTAAAATTTTGCAATGCTGAAATAATTAATAATCATAGGAATATAATTAAATTAGTGGTTCTCAACGTTTTTTGGTATTGAGAGAATGCATCACTAAGTTAATTGTATGAATTTGTTATATATTGATGGTTTTGTTGTGCTTCGGGCTTCAAGAGCATCAATTTCAAGTTATGTTATGAGATCCTTGTATGTAGAAAGGTCGGTTCTATAATTGACTGTTGAATATGCCAAGTAATGAGACAACTCACCTATACAACTATCGAAAGTGTAGTTCACTGCATTTTGATAGATAGGAGTCCATAATATGGTCCAGTATCGAGTTTTTCTTTCGGAAGACTAAGAAGCGTCAATTATACAAAGTTCATCAAATATGGTCAAAGTGGTTATGTCTTAAATGTGTTGAATGGGAAGCTTGGATATTGTGGTCGTGAAAAGAGCATTGTTTGGTGGACTTCGAAGTGGGATAAGTGTTGGGGAAGACTAGTCACACAGAGGTGACATGTGAATTGTAATTTGTCATTTTTGTATTAATATTTGTAATAATGCAATGTAAGCATTAAAGGGGAGGCTTGGAATAATTATTAGATTAATATATAGGTAGGATTAGTTCTTTGAGTCGATTGTCTCGTTGAGATATTTTCTCAACAATAATCTCTCACTTTATAAATTGTTGGATATCATAAAAATTTATTTATCTGGCATGTATACGAGGTTTGTGATTGAATAATATGAATCGTTTTTTAGCAATCTGTGTACTATGTTTACTCCTCTACATTGCCGAACTATGTACTATGTGTACTATGTACTTTATATTGTATATATATGGAGTAGGTAGAAAGATATTATCAGCTTCAGGCTGAAGTGACAACCAGACACGACATGATGAATCTTTAAGGTTCACTTGTTTATTACATTTTCTATGGACGAATAGATAGAAAATGCTACTAAATAGGTTCCATTTAATTATGGATTTTTTATGTACGTATAAACAATTGACATATTTATTCCCTCACTTATAGCATTTTTAGACTAAGGAATGTTCATTCCATGCTTATTTTGAATATGCGTCCGAAGGTTTATGTGAATTTTTGGTTATGTATATAAGAGCAAGGTTGTATTATGCCTGCTCATTTCAATCTCTTCCCAACAAGAAGTGCAGGAGTAGTTCATATCATTATGTACTAACCAAACAAAAAATCTTAAGACAACCTATTCTTCCAATTTTGCTCAAAATGAGGGAGAGGTACGTTAAGTGACTCCCCCATTATGGGTGAGAAATCAACACCTTTGTAGAGCGTGTGGTCTTGTAGGTGGGTTAGGTTGTAACCCAACCAGTGAAGAAGGTATGCTCAAATGAGCTAGGAGATGGGTACCACTAGGTTGGAATCTGACAACATTGTCTGCTACAGCTTGTATTTGATACACATTTAAAAATGACACATGAACTATTACCTATTATTAAATATGAAACCTGTTATATTGTCACTTGAATTATTATAGGTTTTGTCATATATCTGAGTAAGGGATCTCGAGACTAGAGTAATTGTGTCATGTTGTTGGTAAAATAGTAATTAAGCATCAAATTAAATCTTATATATCTTAATTTCCAAAATGATATCTGACTAGAAATGGGCAATCCAAGGGGAGCCAAGTGGAAGGAGTGCCCAAAAAAACCATTATTTGGTGATTCAAGCCAGTACCAACACATTTCCAAGGCTCGATCATTATCTATGTGGGCCAAGATGGGATGGGTTACCACTCTTCACATTTGGATTTTATCAATCCTCATAATTGAACACTGAAAAGGGTTGAAAAAGTTCTTCAAAATGGGTTTTGTTAGTGGATTAGAGCCACATGAAAAAATACACAGGGGTTTGGGATTCTGTAAGCCCTTATCACATATGTGAATTATACTTAACCTTTATAGTCAGGGGACTCTAGCATTTTTATGTGTGAATTTTCTCAAGAAAACACAAAAGGCTACTCAAAACATGCATAAAATGAGTGGTTTCAGTACTAGGTGGTGATATATGTGGATTTTATTAAACCATCTAGAGGGCTGTTGAGGGTAGGTCAATTAATTAAATGTCTTAGTCCTAACTATATTCAATAAGAGAACTTATATTCACAATAATATATAAATTGTTTTGTATTATTTATTCTTTGCAAATTATTACATATCATGATTCAACTATGATGACATACATATGCATCTACAACTATTACCAGATTACCATGCTCCAAGATTAGAACTGAGCTTAAATTTTAATGCAAAACACACTTTGGGAGACTATAGATCCGACAACATTTACACCACGCCTCATGGTTGTTAAAACTTAACCACGTGCCCAGAAATTTATCCATTAGCTAAGCTAATAGCAGATAGGAATATTGAGAAGTGCCTAAATACCATTTGTTAAAAGGTTACATGAGTAAAAGCAAGAGTAACTAGGGTGAAAGCAAAGGCAAGTTCCCGTGCATCTCTTATAATGGCAGGTATAACAATAGATCCAATTCACTTTTGATGGATATGTATTACAGGAAATGGTTATCATATAAGGGATGGGATTACTAATAAGTAGAAACATTACCCCTTGTTTTCTTTCTTGCTCTCCATCACATTCCATTTATTTTGGATATCATGAACCATTTATCGAATCGAGATGAAATTGGACCAGGGAAAATATGGTACTATAAGAACACTGTGCTTTTTCTATGTTTAGTTGGTTTCATATTCTTTTCAAAACTCAGTATCCTTCCTCGACTGAATAAGGAAGAGAAGAATATAATGCTTGTTGATGGTTGGCTTGATGTTTGTTTAATATTGGCTAGCTCCAAGGGAGTGTGCATGAGATCCAAAGGCATTAAATTCCCAGTAGAAATTAAGACTCTATTTAATTTTTCCTGCTTAGTATAGCTCTTTTATTTGGCTTGCTCAATGTATATAGTAATGGATCTTCAAACTCATAGTCACATTAGTATATTATGGAGGCGAGTTTCTTAAATTACTATTAATTTAATTATAATTACTAAGAACAATAAAATTAAAAATTCACTTTTTGTTACCATAAAGAAAACCTAAGTTCTTTTTGGCATCTCTATTATTCTGTCTATAGACAAATATTGTCAACTTTCTAGTTTAAATATCTATTACATATGAGTATATTGTCCACTATTTTTTGAGCTTAAACAAGGTTCCATAGTCTCCTTAGACTCCACTTTCAGGTTAATCCCCTTATGAGATCCCCAAGATTATCAATAATTCCTTTAGAGTATTGACGTGTATAGTTTCTCTCTGCATTCAGATTGAGAGGTGGAATGACCTCACACTTCTACATAGAGATTTATTTATGTGGCATAATTTTGTTCCTTTTCTATATGTGAAGGCCATTTTATTTTCTACACCATAGAGGCATTTACCACTCAAGTAAAAACCAAACCCTACCTATGTTCATCCTATGTTGATGCATAAACTCGATTAGTTGGTTCTTCAACTGTGTCTATTAGATTAGCACAGAGTTGCGGGATCCTCCCATATATTATGGGACAGGGACAATATAAGAATTTTTGCATGAGATGGAGAGAAGTTTTATGATAAACTCTTGTAAAGGAAGTAAGTGGATAGAGGTGATGGAAGGAAGAAAAAATAATTAACCACCAAAAATGTCTTTGAATAATCATGTAATTCTTTAGCAAAAGTATTTTTTCACAGCCCCTCATCATTATTACTCGTTCAAGGTTTTCTTTGTGGCTTGTTAGGTTGTTGATTACTACTCTAGTTGTAAATATCACCTCCACTCTTCCTTGTGTTCAAAATATGGGCAATATGTTATATGTAAGTAAAAGGAAGGATAAAAGCATTGAAACTATCTTGGCTTAAAGATTGCACTTCAGTATCATGATCATGAGGAATCATTTTGGATAAGAAGTATTCTGAAAAGGTCTTGATAACTAGTATATATAACATGGTATGTGTGAGGTATGGATAACATGGTAATGAGAAATGAATAATTATTTAATAATATAATATTATGTGTTTTTCTTTGTGATCTTTCTTGTGTTGCAGTGCCTTTTCCATTTTCCTTCCTGTCTAAATTTGTAACGCCCTCCTCCCACATCTACCCAAGTAATCGACCAATCGGGGTAAACATGTGACGAAGAGTTACTATGATATGATTCAACTCCCTATGTTTGAGATAAGGAAGTGGAATCGACGAAACACAACAACACAAACATTCCGGACCTATTGCAGAACTCCCAGGAGCCATCCAAACCTTCCACGTGACTAGCCCTTGAGACAAAATAACTTGTTACTACATTAATCTCATAGTCACTCCCATGTCATGAAAATGAGTGTGACTAGGACCCTCCAGTCACTCCCATAGCATGGGCATGCATGTGACTAGGACTTTCCGAAGTAGCTTTGTGCCTGTGCCTCTGAATTATGTTCCACTTTTTCAGGCTCAGGGCTCAAGTCACTACCTAGAACTCCATGACACTTCTAGAAATGAAATATATGAGAAAAGTAATGAGACAAATGTAGTTACTTAAACAAGTACTTGACTAGACCCCTACTAGCCATGATAGAAATTTCATCAAACATGTCATAAATATGCATTCTACAGGTTTAAACAACATATTTGAACATAGGGGTCTCATACTTATATGAGAATCACTAAGAAGCTTTGATGACTCATCACAATAACTGCATTACCCTGTATTAAGCCACATATTCGTTGTATGTTTAGCGATTAATGAAAACATTATGAAAGTCATACACTTTCACTGTCATAAAACTCAATCATAACTAGCATATAACCAACAAAAATATTAGGGATATCATAACCATATAAGGAGCATATAAACAAGTATATTTACCCATAAACTACTAATTAGAAATAGAGATCTTATTGATCATTGCATAAGCCGGCCATGTATGGGACTTCCACAAACCACCCAATCGTAGAGTATGATGAACTAAATATTTCTTTAAGCTATTCACCCTCGTGCCATATTCCAAGCATGAATATGGGTTATCATAAAACAAATCAATCGAAATCATTTGGGGATTCTAGAGATCGAACCACCTCAACCCTTGACAAGTGATTCCATCTCATGGTCAAACATCACTAACCATCATGAGATTGGTCTCTACCCAAGTCGTCTAGGGCTCCAGAGCGTTTGTTCCAACTAGGGCTTCCAGGACTAGTAACTCAACCCATAGCTATTACTAGGCTTCCAGAGCATTTTTCCAACTAGGGCTTCTAGGACTAGTAACTCAACCCACTAAGGGATTCTAGAGCATTTGTCCAACCAAGGCTTCCAGGACTAGTAAATGAACCCAAGTTGTTATAGGGATTGAAGATAATTTGTCCAACCAAGGCTTCCAGGACTAGTAACTTGACTCATCAAGGGCTTGTAGAGCATTTTTCCAACCAAGGCTTGTAGGACTAGTAAATCAACTGAAGTTGTTACAGGGCTTCCAGAGCATTTGTCCAACTAAGGCTTCCAAGAACTAATAAATCAACCCACTACCAAAGGGACAAGAAAACCAACCATAAAACAAATTAAAACCCACAACACTGTGGTTATCCAAGAAATGGCAAGGCTAGGCAAATCCATTGTCAATCCAGGCAATCCTCCATGCCAATGATATATTATAACCAAGAAACCACAAGTATATGCCATGCATGCCAAAACTAGTGAGTAAAATATACATGCAACTTGGTACCTACAAGAAAAAATCATTGTAGCTATTGATCCCGATGTCCTCTTGCACTTTCCTCCTCTTCCTTTTCCCTCTTACTCCAAAACTCCAAGTATGCCACACTCCTCAACGAGTGCTCAAAGAAAAATTTAAGTGTCCAAGAGTATGAGAGAGAGAGAAGAGAGAGTGGGGTCCAAAACTGAACTAACCAAAACCCATGAACTGATCCTCATAAGCCTTTTTTAAAATGAGTTCTCTACTTTCTTCATTTTCCATTACTTCCCTTCATTTTATTCCTCACATGCAACTTACAACCTTTCACCTACCTTTTCTCCTAATTTCCATTATTTTCATAAATAAAATGCCAGATAAATGCCGCATGGCTTTCCAAATCCTTTTCCATTGCCTTTTCCATTTTCCTTAGTTATTAATTAATCATAAGTGATCCCCGTCACTATTTTTTTTCCCAAAGTTCTGCTAGGAATACGTGTCCCATGACTAAGGTATTATTTTACCTTTATTAATTTTACATAGATTTTTAACCACGGTTGTTACATAACCCTCCTCCTTCGAGGAACGCCATCCTCGGTGTTCAATGACACCTACAACCACAAGACTGTTGTAAGAAAAACATACTAACCGTGGAGATTTATAACTTAGCTCATTGCAATATTTACAATGATCAACCTGCTGAGAAGCAAACCAACATGAAAACATAACAACATGACAACCATAATGAAATGACACCCATATCACTTATTGGATCTTTATAACATAGTTCATGGCAATATTTACATCCATATACATATGTAAATATACCAAAACATCAAACCAAAGCATGTATCGAAAAATATACCAAAGACATATACCAAAAACTTTGCTCAACCAATGAATAGAGAAGGATACATAACCTGCATCTGATCCACCATCTCCCAAGTAGCTTCATTGGGCCCAAAGTGTTTCTACTGGACTTTAACCTGCTCGATTTCTCGGTTCTAGAGCATGCATGTCTTTCTCTGAAAAATACACTGAGGTTCCAGTCAGAATTCTCCTTTTTGCTCTACTTGTAATAAAGACTAGTCAATCACATGATAAACATATTTAATATACTTCTTAAACAATGACAAATGGAAAAAATCATGTAATTTCATTATCGGATTAGTGCAAGTCAATAGGCCACTAGCCTAAGCCTCTCAAGAATCTTGAACAGTCCACAAAACTGGGGTGCCAGCGTGGCACATGATCTAATCGTCAAGGAGATCTTCTTCAACTTGATGCAAAAGTACACCTACTCCCCAACCTGAAACTTCTTAAACAACTTGTTCCAATCTGCATAGCTCTTATACATATCCTATGTTTCTTTCATATTCTTCTTGATTACCTACATTTTTTGTTCCATTTTTGCAAACATATCAGGTCCTATCAATACCCTGTTAATTGGATCACTCCAACTAATAGGAGTATTATAAGTCTTCCCATAAATTGCCTCAAGGATTCTTGATAACCATTGTGGTAAGCGAACTCAATCAGTGGATGATACTCTTCTCACTTTCATTGTTGATGCATTAGATACATCCTCACATATCCTCCAATATCTTGTTGACCCTCTCTCTTTGTCCATATGTTTGTGGATGATAAGTTGTGACGAAGGCCAATTTGATACCTAATATTGTAAACAACTCCTTCCAAAACTTAGAAGTGAACTTTGCATCCTTGTCTAACACAATATTCTTTAGAACACCATGAATTTCCCCCACGTATCTGATGAAGACCTATGCTACATCATTCACTAAATATGTAGACTTCACTCGAATGAAGTATGTTACCTTCGTCAACTTGTCCACCACAACCATGATGGAATCATGCTTCCTATATTTCCTCGACTAACCTGTGATAAATTCTGTGGAAATGACCTCTCATTTCAACTCTGGAATTAGAATCATTTGTAGTAGTCCTCCTGGATGCTTACACTCTACTTTCACCTATTGACAATCCAAGCAACTAGCCACAAAATTTTCCACGTCTCTCTTCAAATTCGACCAATAGTAAAACTTCTTCACTATTATCAGTGCCTTTTGATAGCCTGGGTGACTTGAATATGGTTTCGCATGAAATTTCCACAATCTCACCTTCTTGAGCTCACTGATCTCTGGCACATCTATCCCACCTCTAAACCTGACTAATCCATCTATTGTGAGACTATAGTCTACACACTATACACTTGTACATGCACTTGTACATGTACCTATACCTACACTCTATTGCAACCTGTGCATGATCTCCATGTACTTATTGTCCCACTAACTTGCTTGTAAGATCCTCTCTTGTAGATCTGTCTCATAGGAGCTCATAGTTTCTATATGATTCCCGTGTATCTGCCTATGAAGAGCATCTGCAACCCTATTCTCTTTACCTTTAATATACCTAGTATAAAAGTCGAAATCATTGATCGTGACCAACCATCTAGCCTACTTGGCATTCAAATTTGATTGATCAAATATATATTGAAATCCACTATGATCACTCATTAATCATCTACCAAGAAGATAGTGCCTCCACATCTTCAATGCATGAATGATCATTGCCAACTCAAGATCATGTGTCAGATAGTTCTCCACATGCTCATTTGGTTTATGTGACTCATAACATACCACCTGTCCTTCATGCATAAGGACTCCACCAATCCTTCTCTTGCAAGAATCTATACATACCACAAACTCTTTGTCTGGATTTGCGATCTTTAACACTAGAGCATGTGTCAACAACTGCTTTAACTACTAAGAATTGGTTGCACACTCCTCTGTCCATTCAAACCTCTTTCCTTTCCTATTCAATGATGTGATAGAATAAGAAATCTGCGAGAAGTTCCTAACAAACCTCCTGTAATACCCTGTTAACCCCATGAAGAATCTCACCTCATCCACATTCCTAGGGACTACCCACTCCATGATATCTCTTACATTTTCTGGGTCCACTATTATGCCTTCCTTGGAAACCACATGTCCCAAGTAATGTAGTTCAGTATGAAAGAAATTGTGCTTGCTAAGTTTAGCATACAACTGATGTTCTCACAACAATCTCAATATTGTTTCTAAGTGTTCGGCATGCTTTTCTTCACTTTTAGAATATACCAATATATCATCAATGGATAAAATAATAAACTTGTCCAAATAATGATGCAACACATTATTTATCAAGCACATAAAAGTAGTTGGAGCATTAGTCAAACCAAATGGAACTACAAAAAACTCATAATGTTTGTGCTTGGTCTAGAAATATGTCTTGTGAGTGTCATCTTCTTTAATGTGTACCTGATGATATACAGATCTCAGATCAATCTTCGAGAACTCTATTTCTCCCTTCAAGTGATCAAAAAATTCATCAATCCTCAGAAATGTATACCTTTTCTTGATGGTCACTTTGTTCAACTTCCTGTAATCAATGCACAACCTGAGAGTACCATCCTTCTTCTTCAAAAATAGTACCGGTGTGCCCCATGGTGATACACTTGGCCTAATGTATCCCTTGTCCAAAATTTCCTTCAACTCCAACTTCAACTGTACCAACTTTGGTGTGCTCATCCTGAAAGGTTCCTTATATGTTGGTGTTTCCCTTGGTACCAACAAAATAGAAAATTCTACTTTCCTGTTAGGTGGAAACTCTGAAATCTCAAATGGAAATACATCCTAAAATTGCTGTAAAACTAGGTACCTGTTCAAGACATACACATCATCAACTTCCTTACCTTTGTCACTAGAAATATGTACTTCAAATATCACGCACCCTTTCCTACGACTATGCTTGGCTTGCATAGTTGTCACCATTCTCACTGATGTTGCTTTCTTCTTACCTTGAAAGACTCTTTGTTCCCCATTGTCATCCAGGCACTCAATAGCCATATCATAACAATCCACCTTGGTCCTATGAAGATACAACCAGCCCATACCCAACAACATATTCTATGATCCCAATGACAATACATTCAAATGTGCTGATGTAGACATGCCATTCAACTCAAATGATGAACACACTTCTTTGTACCTATAGCCAACTGCACTAACCAAGACTCTACATGTACTTCTTTATTCAAACCACACTTATCCACTAGGTCAGGATTAACATAGCTATAATTAGATCCAACATCAATCAAAATAGAAACAAATTGACCACAAAAATTACCTTCCATCTCGATAATAGACGCTTGGTGATTTGTTTGCCTATTATTCTATATTGCATAGATCTTATGAATACTCTGTCAAACATATCCCACTATTTGCGCCTCCTAAGCACTCTATATTTTTAGTCTACCACCCTAATGTTGTGGACAATCTCTCTTGTGATACTCTCATTCACAAATCTAAAAATGCAAAGGCTTCTAGCCTTCATGCTAATTCTGCTCCTTAGATTGAAGTCCCTGTCCTTTATCAAATGCATTGAATTTATTAGATGGTGTTGCATTCTCTTTATTATCTGTACCCTGAGTTCTTGCTCCCTTCTTGTCCCATTTTCCTCTGTTCTTTGCATTACCTTTCCAGTCTGGCTTATTCTTAGATCTGTGCTTTGATTTCTCATAACAATGCTTTAGCTTCGAATGGAATCCTCCAATGATATAGTCTCATCAAACCCAATCATGTCTTTGAATTCTATCAGAAACCCACTGATGAATCTCTAAATCTTGGCCTTCTCGTCCTTGAGGTAAGGCACATACCTTAACAACTCTAGAAATTTGCTAGTGTACTTCTCATCAGTCATAGATACCATCTTCAGCTCATAGATTTCTTTTTCCCTTTCATCATAGTATCTCTCTAATAGATACTTCTTCTAGAATAGCCTCTCGAACTCACTACAATTCAACTCCTCCTCATAAATATATCTGACATTCTTTACATATTCCCACCATATGTCTGCTTTACCTTTAAGACTAAATGTAGTTATTCTAGCCTTAATGTTCTCTGAGTAATCATGTAATTTTAATAACTTATTCATTCCAAGAAACCACACTTCTGCATCCTGTGGCTTCTTCATCTCTCCATCAAATGTAAGTGTCTTTGCTTTCTTAAACTAATCCAACAAATATCCCTTGTCACTTCTCCTGTAAGGATGATAATGATGACGGTCATGATACCTGTCAAAACTAGAACTACAATAATACCTGTGTCTATCACCTCTCCTATCGAGAGTGTCCAGGAACATGCCATATTTGATTGTGTCATATCCATCCGACCTGTACCCACTAGGAGACCTACTGCCATATGCCCCATTAGTTCTTTCCTCGTGTTCATGGCTAATTTGAAGTTGTCCCTATCTCTGCAAATATGACAAACTCTAAAGGATTACTACATTGATTTGCTCTTGTTTCTCTTGTGTCCGTGTGATTCTATCATTATCTCCTTTACAAATCCTTATTTCTACCTTCAATCTTTTCAGTGTATCTACTAAGTTGGAAGAATTCCCAACACCGCGCTTCTCATTTGATTCATAAGGAGAATCTTGTGAACTGTAGTTTACCATCTTGCTAGTCATCTTGATCTCTTTCCTGCAAGGAATCTTATGTCAGCTAAACCAAATCAAAAACAAACCAACTTACCTTAGCATAATTATGGGAGGATAACTCATCTGCAAGACCAGCCGATTTACCATGATACATGTATAAACATAATCATAACATCATATAGACATATAGCATATAGGTATAATAACATATAGACATCATTCTAACCATAGTCCAGACATCAATGCATGACCATTCAACTACACATCATGATCTCATGTATGACAACAACAACCATATCAATGTATACTTGACAAGATGTAAACACTAACTTGCATAAACAACGCATAACCAATCATACACTCATGACGACAAATTCCACGACAAACACCATCAACCTTCACATGGAGACATCACTATAACCATGATCAACACAACACATATGCAACAAGCACATAGACCACGCGTATGAGTAACACATATAAAATTGACATGAATGCATGACCAACACATGACCCATCTAGTCCAAGGGGTGAACCATGTCTCTAATACCACTCTGTAACACCCTCCTCCCACATCTGCCCAAGTAATTGGCCAATTGGGGTAAACATGTGATAAAGAGTTACTATGATATGATTCAACTCCTTATATGTTAGATAAGGAATTAGAACCCATGGAACACAATGACACAAACCTTCCAGACCTACTCCAGAACCCCCAGGAGCCATCCAAACCATCTAGGTGACTAGCCCCTGAGACAAACTAAACTTTTACTACATCAATCCCCTAGTCACTCCCATGACATAGGTATGAGTGCGACTGGGACCCTCTAGTCACCCCCAAAACATGGGTGTGCCTACGTCTGTGGACTTTCCAAAGAAGTTATGTGCATGCAACTCTAAATTTTGTGCCATTTTTTTAGGCCTAGGGCTCAAGTCACTACCCGAAACTCCAGGACACTTCTAGAAATCAAAGATAACAATGGAATAATGATACAAATTTAATTACTTAAACAAGGACTTGATTGGACCCCTACTGGCCATGACATGCATTTTGTCAAACATGTAACAAATATGCATTCTATAGGTTTAAAAAATAGATATGAGCATAGGAGTCTCATAATTATCTGAGAGTCACTAAGAAGCATTGATTCCTCATCACAATAACTCCATTACCCTCTGTTAAGTCACATATTCATTGTAGATTCAGTGATTAACTAAAACATGATGAGAGTCATACATTTTCATTGTCATAAAACTCAATCATAATCAATATATAACCAACAGAAATATCAGGGATATAACATCCATATAAGCCACATATAAACAAGTATATTTACCCATAAATTACTAGCGAGAAAGATATCTTTTATTGATGATTGCATAAGCCGACCAAGTATGGGACTTCCATGAACCATCTAACCATAAAATAGGCTAGACCGAATATTTCTTTCAGCCAATCACCCTCATGCCATATTCCAAGAATGAATGTGGGATATCTTAAAACAAATCAATCAAAACCATCCAGGGCTTGTAGAGGTGAAACTACCTCAACCCTCAACCAGTAATTCCTTCTCATGGTTGTACATCACTAACCATCACTAGATTGGTCTCTACTCAAGTTGTCCAGGGCTCTAGAGCATTTATTCCAACTAGGGCTTTTAGGACTAGTAACTAAACCCATAACTGTTGTCGAGATTCTAGAGCTTTTGTCTAACCAGGACATTTAGGACTATTAATTCAACCCAAGTTGTTATGGGGATTACAGAGCGTTTTTCCAACCAAGGGTTCCAGGACTAGTAACTCAACCCACCAAGGGCTTCCAGAGCATTTTTCCAACCAAAGCTTCCAGGAATAGTAACTCAGCCCAATTTTTTATAGGGCTTCTAGAGCATTTGTCCAACCAAGGCTTCCAGGAACTAATGACTTAACCCACAACCAAAGGCACAAGAAAACCAAGAAGAAAATAAAAGTAAAACCTACAACACCATGACTATCCAAGAAATGGCAAGATTAGGCAAATCCATTGTCAATCCAGGAAATCATGCATGCCAATGAAAAATCATAACCAAGAAACCATATGCATATGCCATGCATGCCAAAAATTGTGATGAAAACATACATGTAACTCAATACCTGCAAGAAAAAACTATTGTAGCTGTTGATCCCGATGTCCTATTGCATTTTCGTGCTCTTCCTTTTCCTTCTTTCTCCAAAAATCCAAGTATCCCACACTACTCTAGGAGTTCTCGAAGAAAACTCTAAGTGTCCAAGAGTATGAGAGAGAGAAAGAGCTCCAAAATTGAACTGACCAAAAGCCATGAACTGATTCTTAGAAGCCTTTTTATTAATGAGGCCTTTGTTTTCTTCATTTTCCATTATTTTCCTCCTCACATGCAACTTGTGACCTTTCACCTACCTTTTCTCCTAATTTCCATTATTTTCATAAATAAAATTCCAAATAAATGCCTCATGCCTTTCCAAAGTCTTTTCCATTGTCTTTTCCAATTTCCTTGGCCATTAAATAATCATAAGTGATCCCCATTAGTATGTTTTTTCCCAACATTGACCTTGGAATATGTGTCCCATAACCAAGGTATTATTTTTCCTTTATTAATTTTACATGGATTTTTAACCAGGGTTGTTACAGAATCGAAGTTATCTTTCCATCGAATATACATAGGGGTTCCTATGGGTTTGTGGGATCCTGCTACCTAGTTTTAGGCATCCTCCTCCAAACTCTCTAGCTAGAATGTCAAAAATTGATATAGCTAACCTAATGACTAATGAAAATGAATGAGCATAAGCATAGAACCACAAATGATTTAATAAAACTCCCAAGATGGGAAATGTTATGAGTTTTATAAATGAAATCTGAAATAATTTATAAATAAGCATTTTATCAAGATACGTGACATTTATTTGCTAACTACAATGCATTAATGTGCATTTATTATATTTTCATAATAATCATCTTTCACAACTGCTCCTAAAAATTCATCTCTCCGATTTTGAAAATTTTCCCTATTAGAATCTTTTATATTGGACCAATAAATTAAATTTAACGATTTTTCTCACATAGAATTTATTATATTAATTTTAAGGAATGATAATATTCCAGAACATATTTTTTAAGTCATTCACCAAATTTTGTTTTTATGGAGATGAGGCGGTTGAGGTTATGAAAACTAACATTAAAGCTCAAGACAATCCACATAAATTTAATTAGTAATTATGTCATTTATTTATTAAGAGAAAGAAAACTTACCTTATTTTTAAGAATTGGTTGGTGGTTTGAGCTTGTTTTTCTAGTTTAAGACTAACCTAAGTACCCACAGGGATTTGAACCGGTGACCTATCGCAAGGAGTGCCTTAACAGTGCACCCATTCACCGTCAATCCAAAACCCCGTGGGCGGTGGTTTGAGCTTGTTAGGTAACTGCTAATAAGGTTTTAAAATTTTTCTGTAGTATTTTAATATTTTTTGTTAATTATAAAATAGATACTCTTGTTAGAGGGATATAATCTTTGTTCTTTGCATATGAATGTACATTTTCTTATGAGTTGAAATATTATTCTTTTTTTTTGCTGAAGCAAGTAAGGATCCTTCTATATCATTATGGCAAAAAAATAGTGTACAATATGAACAACCGTTCACCTGACATCAAGGAAAACAGAAAGGAATAACAGCCTTAGCCACCAAGGGCAACACCGAACAGCTATACCTTTAGAAAAACAAGCATAAGAAGAATTAACAAGACTCCTGACAAACCCTCGGGAAACTCGCAAACTTTCTGGCGGCCTCCCTTCAGAAAACCCCCAACTAAAGAACCGTCCCATCAAACAGAAAAGATCGACGGCTGAGGAGGAACTTGATATGCAGAAGAGCCTAAAGATTAACCTCCCTGCGACAACCATTGATTCGCAGCATAAAAATCCTACGGTTGAGAAAGATTTCGCACAGGACAAGAAGGAGGAAAGATAATGTGCGATCGAGGGTGGTTTTCGAACCCATCCCCTACCACGTGTTGCAAGATGTATGGCATCACTGCGATAGCGCCAAAACCATAACCGCTCTAAAGGCAGTGCTGTGATAATGCCAAAACCATAACCGCTCTGAAGGTAGTGCGAACAATCGAAAGCCGTCTGGGAGGTGGTTTTGCAAACAGGACCCCGAGAACTAAAACCACTCGCTGCCAAATGGATTGAATCCTCTTACAAACACAAAACATCATCGCCCTGGTTGGGAGAAAGTGCGGGAGAGAGTGTTTCATTGAGCAAAGACGTGAAGGAAAATAAGAGATCAACATCACACTTGCACCTTGCCTCTGGACTACCCGACAGGGTAACCTTCTTTATCAGCATAAAATGCCCACCAAGACGACACAAATGGGGGACTATCAAATCGAGCTATTCTCCCTTGTTTTGAGTCTAAACACATCCTTGTCTTCTTCTGCCTGTGCATCGCAAATAGCTCTCAGTCTACTTGGACTTGAATCCTGCCACTTCATCAACACATTATTCTCTATGCAGCTGACTCCTTAGTTGGCTAGAAGATCTGCGAGCTTATTTTCCTTTCTGCGCACATGGTGGAAACTAATAGTACGTAGGCCCTGAAGATGGCTTTGAATTCTTTGGAAGACCCAAATGAGATTCCAATGCTTAGAGACTTTATCCGGGGCAGCTCCATTATGAATTTTTTGCATTGAATTGATAATTAACTCTGAATCTACCTCTATCATGATGTTTAGACAGTTGCTCTGCTTCAGTGAATCTAGGCATTGTTCCATAGCCATTAGTTCAGCCATGTTATTGGTGGCTGTACCTAGGTGGCAATGAAAAATGGAAACGATACTGCCCTCTGCATTTCTGAGGACCCCTCCATACCCTGCAGTTCCCGGGTTCCCTTTTGAAGCCCCATCAATGTTGTACTTTAAATAGCCCTCCGGAGGAGGATGCCAGAAATCCTTCTCCAGATCCGTCATAGTGAGCTTCCTGTCAAGGCCAAGGAGGGTAAGCCCATTCATCCCCAGCTGCCTGAGAATATTTAAATCTACGTCTGAGGGAGGGGGGGTTTAGGGAAGATGCGAACAGTAGTTCTCACTGTCTCCTTGAGCTGTTTCAGGATTATCTCCAGCAGGTGTTGGGGGGGCTTTTTATCCTCCTTAAAAATTATTTTGTTCCTCTCTTTCCACACGTTCCATATGATGAAGCTTGGTGTAAGAGCCCATGCTGAGTTTAGAATTTCATTATCCGAAAAAAATTTCCTCCAGATGCTGAGGGTGTTAATGATGCAACCTCTGTCTCTATCAGATTGTTGAAAAATAATAGCAAAAAAATCCCACAACCAGGATGTGAAAATACAGTTGTTGAGTAAATGTTCCTGGGTTTCTTCTTGTGCTTCACAGAGTGGGCACCTGGAAGGCCCCTGAACACCTCTTTTCCTAATTTTATCCCAAGTCAAGATTTTTTTGTGATACACAACCCACATGAAGAGTTTGATTTTCATCCACCCTTGATGCCTCCAAAGCTTTTGCCAGATTTTGTTCGGAACCCGGGGATCTAGCTCAAGAAGAATGCTTTTTGCTTCCTTAAGAATAAAGGTGCCCTCATTGTTATTCCCCCATCTCAGTTGGTCTTGTCCCTCAGCCACTAAGATCTTCCTTTTCTCTACTATTTTCCTGAGCTCCTTTGCTCTAGTTTTCAGGAGAGTGTTATTTCTGTATTCAATGTTTTTCCATGTTCTCCACTTATCCATAGGATTAGAATGTATCCAGAAATCCTTAACCTTTATTAAACCTTAGGAATCTAACTCCTGTTTAAGCTCAAGAAAGTCTTCTTTTGCCAGAATTGGTTCTTGCTGCCACTTGTCTTCCCAAAAAAGAGCAAGATTTCCTTCTGTAATTTCCGAGAAGCTATTCTCTTCTACTAGTCTTCTATTCCCCCAGGCTTTGTTCCAAATATAAGAACCCTTTATATTTCCTGTCATTCTTATAAGATTGTTGTTCTACCAGGAACTGGCATATTTTTCTTTCCAGATATTTGCCCATTGAGTCTTTGAATGCTGGACCCAACGCCACCAAAGTTTGGCTCCTAAAGCCTTACTGAGAATCTCTTGATCATCCAATCCAAGTCCTCCATGGTTCTTGGGCTTACAAATTTTATCCCAAGACACCAAGGCCCATTTCCTCTTAGTCTCCTCCTTGCCCCAAAGGAAGTTTCTTTGAATATTCTTGAATTGCTGAAGGACCCCTTTTGGAGTTGGTAGGGATGATAACATGAAAATAGGGATTGCTTGAAGCACTGCTTTTGTAAGAACTAACCTGCCAGCAAGGTTTAAAGATATGATGGTCCATTTACTGACTTTGTCCTGCAACTTTTTGAGCAAAGGTTCCCATATACTTTTGAGCATAAGTTTAGCAGTTAGTGGGACTCCTAAATATTTTGAAGGAAGGAAATCCCTTTGAAAGCCAAGAATTCTGGAGATATTTTTCTGAATAGCAATATTGGTATTGAAGAAGAAGATTTTAGATTTGGAGAGATTAACTTCCATACCTGAAGCCGAGGCAAAAAGCTTTAAAAAAATTTTGTAGTTTGAAGCTTCTTGGACTGTGGGGACTCCCTGTAGCATGGTATCATCTACAAATTGTTGGTGAGTTAGGGGCTGACCATTGTCAGTAAGTTGCAGACCTTTGATCTTTCCTGATGATTTCACCTGTTTTATAGCTCTCCCTAGTCCTTCCATCATGATGATAAAAAGAAAGGGGGAGAGCGGGTCACCCTGTCTGAGGCCTCTAGAGGGACTGAAAATCTCTGAGGGAGCGCCATTGACCAATATAGAAAAACTGGAGGATGTCACCAGTGCCATAACCCATCTGACCCAGCTGTGATCAAATCCAAAAGCAATCAACATTTTCCTAAGGTAGACCCAATTTACCTTGTCATAAGCTTTGGCGATATCTAATTGCATGATTATACCCGCTTGCTTCTTGCTATTTAAAGAGTGCACCACTTCTTGCGCTTGTATGATGTTATCCAGAATTTGTCTGCCTTCCACATAACCTGATTGCTCTCCAGAAACCAGGACCGAAAGTAAAGGTTTGAGTCTGTTAGCCACAACCTTGGATATGATCTTATAGACTACATTGCATAGGGCTATGGGTCTGTATTTATCCTGTGTCTGAGAAATTTCCTGTTTGGGATCAGGGCGATGAAGGAAGTGTTGAGGGCTTTCAAAATGGTTTTGTTAGATCTAGAATCCTCCACAACCTTCAAAATGTTCTGCTTAACAATATACTAGCAAGCTTTGAAAAAGTCCACATTGAACCCATCCGGGCCTGGAGATTTTCCATTCTGCATCTCTTTGAGGACATCACTTAGCTCCCCTTCTGTTACTGGTCTATTCAGGTTGAAATTGTCTTCTCTGGATACCCGTTTCGGTACATTAGTAGTTATTTCCCTGATAGATTGCTCTCTGTCTGAATTGTTCTCCTATGTTATACCTTGGAAGTGGTGAACTGACACAACTTCTATAGCTTTATGGGAGATCTGTAGTTCTCCTTCTTCATTCTTGATTGAAGAGATGCTGTTATGGGCTCTATTGGCCATGGTGGTTTACGGAAAAACTTAGTATTGCACTCTCCTTCTTTTATCCATTGAACTCTAGACTTTTGTCTCCAAAATATATCCTCTTGTTTACATAGATTTTCCCATTCTAGATAATGTTTGTCTGCTTGCTTGTTGATGTCTTTATCAAAGCCTTCCTTGATTAGAGCTTGGTTGAGAACCAAGATTTTTTTTTCAACTGCTTTCTTTTCTTCAAAAATATTACCGAAATCCTTCTTGTTCCATTCTTTAAGCTAGAATTTGATGTGCTTTACTCTTTTGTGAAGAAGATACATACTGGTTCCCTGAATCTGCAAGTCCTCTATCCACCATTTCTCAATGTTGCTTATGAAGTCTGGGTGTGACAACCAGATATTTTCAAATCTGAAAGGTTTGTTTCTAGGAGTGCCTATACCCTTGATTTCCAATTGAATTGGCCAATGGTCTGAGCCTCCAAAGGGAAGAACTCGCACCGTGACCTCTTTACCATTCAACATAAGATTCTCAGAAATGAAGAATCTGTCTAGCTTTGAGGCAACAAGGGCCTCTCCCCCCTTCTGTTATTCCAAGTAAAGAGGCCAGTATTCCAATTAGTATCAACTAGATTTATGTTATCAAAAAAGGTTTGGAAAGCAATGGAGTCTTTGCTTAGAGATCTTGTACCTCCCTTTTTCTCTGAAAGGGATTTAATCATATTGAAATCCCCTCCCATGATCCAGGGTATGTCTGTGTGTCTGTTTCTGAGATCAGCCAAGGTTTCCAAAAACTTAAGTTTGTCATCTATTCTCTAAGGACCATAAACATTTGTGACCAGAAAGGTGTCCCTTTCTCCTACCGGTTGAATAACAACCGATAAGTAATTTCTGGAAGCCTCAACTTCTAGAATGGCAATTTTGTGGGGATTCCATACAATGAGTATGCCCCCTGCTGTATTTTCTGCTTTAACTTCTAGGAAATCATAGTTGCTGAGCCATTTACTGTGGATTTTTCTTACCTTTTGAATGGAACATTTCGTTTCTTGGATGAACATTATATCCGGCGTTTCTTGTTTCATTCTGTTACTAAGCATTCTTTGCTTTCTCTTGCTTCCTAGACCTCTAATATTCCAAGATGTCAACTTCATTATAAAAGATTTGTAAAGGAGTAGTTGGCTAGTTCTTTCATCTTACCTGAATCAATCATCAGCTTTCCACACTCCATCAAGAGTTCATTCTGCCTTTTCCTCCCTCTTTTCTTGCCTGGGTGTCGAGTAGCTAGTCCCAGCGTGGCTTTCATTGTTTTCACCCCTTGATTGTCCTGCTTGTCTATGTTGTTCCCTCTCTCTAACTTCCTAGCTTGTGTTTTCCATAGAAGCAGTTGTTGTATTCTGCTGAGTTCTTCTTGAGGTAGTGAATCCACTCCCCCTGTAGTGCCCTGCCTCAAGAATCCTTCTAGGTCTAGGTTTTCCTTATCAAGAATTTCTAGTAGTTCATGTTCCTCTGGGTCCATATCATTCTGGGTCATTTCCTGATCCATTTCTTGCTCAGCATCGCTCATAGTGGCTTCTTTTTGGTACTCATTATTTTGTGTTTGTTCCAGGTTTCTTTCCTTCTCCTTTTCTACAGAACTCCCTTCCATTGTTTGATCTTCTATAGTTATCTTTTCCTCTTCCTGAAGCACCTGAAAACTGTTATGCCTGAATTGTTGCCCTTCACTCTGCTGATTTTTCTGTCCTCTTTTACTTCCTTTGCCTCGATTAACCACTTTTTGGAAGCTATCTAATTCTTTCGTTGTGTTGATCCCTCTTTTGTTTATTTCTTTGTTGAGCGGACAGTCCCTGACAAGATTTCCATGTTCATGGCATTTTTGACATCTGAAAGGAATGTGCTCATAATCTACTGTTTGCACCCATTCTTCATCAAAAGCTTCCAAGATTATCTCTTCCGGTAGAGCTCCTGATAGATCCATTTCTACACATATTCTAGCAAAGGAAGTATATTTTCCCCTCCTGGTGACTTCAGAGGCTTTAACAAAGTGACCTAATTTATTGCCTATGGCTGTCAACGATTCATTTTGCCAATAATCCAGAGGTAGAGAGTAAAGCCTTACCCAGACCGGCACTGAAGTAAAAGTTTCCTTCTCTAGGACAAAGTTCGTCATCCAAGGTCTCATGTACAGTCCCGCAACAACATAGAAGTAAGGCCCGCCTCCAAATATTCTGTCCTTGTCTTCAATATTAGTGAACACTACCGTAAAGAAACCCTTGGACCCGAGATGGAGGTTTATGCTCCCATTAGGTTTCCAGTGGTATTTAATCCACGACTGTAATGCTTTTTCAGTGGGCCATAGTCCCATGAACTTACAAATGATGGCATATGTCCCCATGTACTCCCTGTGCGCCTACAACTCTGGATTACTTGAAATAACCCTAGGAGTTGTGTCTGTTTTGGGTTTACAGGGACCATTGCTTTTCTTGTCTTTAGTTCCTTGTATTTTGTCTTCTTCCTCATTGTCAATAGTGCTATATTGACCCTTTTCTATGGGTTCTCCTGTTCCCTCTTCCATGCTTTGTTTTCCTGCCACCCTTGTTTCCCTAACTGTTTCTAGAGGCTTCTTGCCTCTGCTGGCCATGACCTTGTTCTGGACGCTGATCGCTCTTCACTGTTTCGCCGACCTCCCAGGATGTGAGCCGACCAGTTGAAAGATGAATTTCATGAGTTGAAATATTATTCAACAGTTCTCTTTATCTCAGTTTATTTATATGATGAAATGTTATATGTCATGTTTAATTGTTGTCACATGAAGTAAGTGGATTGGCCATGAAAATAATTATAGGACTACAAGTTTCAATTCACTATAATAATCTACAACCATCTAGGCATATTAACTACAAACATTTTAGTGGATGTCTCGGTATAGATTTTTTTCTTAAAGCATGTGTTTTATGCTATTTTTCCAACTTTTTATGGACAAACATATTTTTATATATGGTCTTTTTGGGACAATCTTGAGTTGATTCTTATATTTCACCTATTTCTATCATATAGGTAGATATTGACTCCCAAATGTCTAAAAAAAGAAAAATTCAAGATACAATCAGAGAAATGTATGGATGGACAAAAACACAAACTTCCAAGTCTCATAATGATCTAGAAACAGGTGCAAAAACCCATAATATTTAATTGGAACAACAATTGCATGAAAATTTTGGAAGCTTTTATCATGATGATCTAGATGAAAAAAATGAAGTTTAGGTAGACACTTACAATCAAAACAAACTTGAAGTGCAAATAAATAGAAAATTCTATATGGAATGGTTGAATAAGTTTGATTAATTCAGTTATGTGATGCATGATGATACAATCACTATGAAATGTTGCTATTGTGATAAGTATAATATGAATGGACCATGGGGTTTAAGGAATTGTCGTACCACATTACAACATAGTTCTCTTGGTACTCATGAAAAATCATTGGTACATAAATATGCTAAGGAAATATGGATTAGTGAATTAAACAGAAAGATGAAACCAATCCCATATCATATTATGTAGATGGGAGATGAAAATAAGGAAAGAGTTACCATTACAATGAAAATATCATATTTTGTTTGCCAAGACTATTTATCTTTATCAAAGTATGAAAAGCTTTCCAAATTTTTCATGGAAGAAAAAACAACATATATGCCAACGTCTCAAGAGTACTCTTCACACACAAAGCATAAGTCTCCAAATGATTTTATATACTGTATATCAAGATATATTGAACATATTCAGATAAAACATATGTTGGAAAGTCCTTTTTTTCGTTAATTGTTGATGAAAGCACAGATTGAAGCTTACAACAACACCTTGTTTTGTATTCAACCTATTTATATTCAAAGGGCCTTGGGCAACCTATCTTACAATTTATGAAGCTTAAGAACATAATGGATGGAAAAGGAAAAACAATATATGATTGTGTTAGGAAAAAAATAAATGTTAAAGGACTTCGAAACAAAAATTTGATAGGTGTTTCTCCAGATGGAGCTTCAACAATGATTGGACATGAAAATTCCTTTGTCACATTTTTTAAAAAGATGCTCCAAACCTTATTACTATGCATTGTGTGGCTCATTATGAGTCTTAGTAGCAAGAAATGCTTCTAGGAAAATACTTGAGTTATTATATGTTGTAAAAGTTGCAAACAAAGTGTATTCGTGGGTTTAAACTCACGAAATACAAGTAATGAACTTACTGATTTGCTTAAAGTCATGAAAAATGATGTTCTTGATGTCTTATAGAGACACTCAATGAGATGGAAATCCAAGGGACAAGTTATTATAAGGCTTGCTGAGCTTATGCCAACAATTTTAACTATGTAGAAAAATGAAAATGAAACTTCATCATGGTATGATAAGGCACAAATTTACTCCATTCAATTTTTTTCATATGTTGGTTGACTTGTTGGGTGAATTGAACAGGATGAACAAGATTTTTCAAGAAGACAATGTAGAAATTACAACTATTGAGTTGGTTCTTGAAGTAACTATAAGTGCATTTTCTAGATGCTTTATGAGAAAATAAACATTTGCAGAAGGCACAACTTATCTTTCAAAATTTATAAGTGATTCTCGATATGCATATATTAAAATTAAAGTTGAATGGATAGTTATAGATATACATGAGTTAGAATAAATATTTGTCTCAACTATGGAGATTTATTATAGTGATATAAAGGGAAAAAATATGAAACCTTGCATCGGAGGCACATAAGAGAGTTTCCAACAACTCACATAAAGTTATATTGAGTCTCTCATAGACTCTTTGAATGAAAGATTCCTAGATCTCCATCTTTTTAATGCAGTAAAATTGTTCATTCCTTGTTATTATCAAGAAGAGTGTCATAATCATGAGAAATATTTAGAGTGTTGGATTTTTTAACTTTTTAAACATTTGCAACATACTATAGAAGATGATCTTGAATTTGTTCCTTTGTTTGATGTTATAGATTATAAAAGAGAGTTGCACCCTTTTATTGACTCATTAAATTTGGCTTGTGACACTTCAAAATTAAGGAAGCATGGAAGGTATTTTGCAACACAAAACAATGGTACAAAACTTATCCTCATATGATGAAATTATGAGAAGTTATACTCATTATTCCTTCAACTACAATGGATTGTGAAGGGGGATTTTCTGAAGAAAGCATCATTAAGACGCCATAAAATCAAGACTAGGATTGGATACACTAGATGCATTAATGAGAATATCTTCGAATGGGCCTGAATTATCTAATGTGGATTAGCGTGTAGTATATGGGGTATGGAGAGATACATAGTCAAGAAGAGTTCTTGAGCTTTAAGAGTTAGGATGTTAGTCTTCTTTATCGTTTGCAACAAATTTTTTTTGTCTTATGATTTTTTTTAATGTGTATGGAATCTTAGGAGTTTTTCTGAGCGGAAGATTCAAGACAAGATTAGTTTTAGTATGCTAAATTTTTATAAGGTTTTTATAAATATTTAATGCACTTGAGAAGATTTTACTTCGTATAATCACAATCAACGATTGAAAATTCTCACTTCTAAAAAGAGTGAATGAAAAGAGGTAACAATGTTAATTGAATATTTTGTCATATTTTTCAACTATGACCTTTATTGTTGCAATCTATAAAGATATGTCTATACTATTTCTATCATGTTAGATATTGAAAATTGTAAATATTTTATCATGACTTTTTCTACTTTAAATTTTATTTTTTATTTTTTACAATTGATTTTATGGTGCAATCCTTTGTTATTGGTCATAGAAGTTGTTACACCGATGACTAGTTCATTGGAAAATGGAAGGCAACTTTTTTATATTAAATAACAAGCATTTCAATTTTTTGAATATGAAGATACAAATATAGTTTCAAAAATAAAATTGAGATTGTTTATTTTATGGTTTAGGGGCCTATCCTTTAATTTTTTAAATAAAGAATCTAACCATTCTTCATTATCGTTGTTACATATTTTCATTTCACTGTGCTACATAAAGGTTGATCATTGTTTGATGTTTTTTACTATATGTTATAATATCTTATTTTTTTCACATAATTCAAAGTTTTGAAAAGTTTGAATTTCTTGTGCAATCCTTTGTTATTGGTCATAGAAGTTGCAATAGTGTTGACAAGTTTGTTGGAAAATGAATGGGTAAGTTTTTTTGTTCTTTAAATAATAAGCATTATGATTTTATGAGTATGAAAACACCAAGAAAGTTTCACTAATAAAAATGAGATTGTTTATTTCATGGTTTAAGGGTCTATCTTTTGATTTTTTAAAGAAAGTACCTAAACATTTCTCATTGTTGTTAGAGTTTTTTAATTCATTGTGCTATAGGAAGGGTTCCTCATTGTTTTTTGTAGTTTATTGGATGTTATAATTAACATTGTTTTCAATTTTGAATTCATGTTAGGTATGTAGGGGTTTCATTTAAGATGTTTCTCCTATTGTAAAATATTGGTGGAGTGATAACATTTTAAAATCATATTTTGGACAATGTTTAGTTCAATATGGAGTATGTAATATTCAATGATACTTTATTTTGATAATACAAATTACATGGGATGTTGGTTAAATTATGAAATTTTATCTTGAATATCTTTTGGATTATTTTTCTATCATAAAAAAAATGTATAGTCAAAATATTATGAAAATGGAAATTTATGATTGTAAAATTTATATGTAATGGTATATAATAATTTGACAATCATAAATATGTATAAAACGTAAAATGATAGGAATGAAAAATAAATAAATGTCATCATATTTTCACTTAATAAGCAAGATAAATTTCAATTTCCAATCCTGCGTACCACTTTTATAGTGCTTTGAATGACTGTTGAAACTTGAGTCAATTTGATGCTAGCTATAGATAGCAAATAGGTCATTCAATCTTAGTCACCTTTACAAAATAGAAATTATTACCAAAGTAAGTGGGCCATAATTGTTAGATTAAATTAATGGATATAATAGAGTGAGAATCCCTGCCTTAAACCATTTGGAATGGTTCAACTTCAAGAAGAATTTATTTTCCAAGCATAATACTAGAGTTTAGGAGAATCTATGATAGGTTCAAGTTCCCCTTATACCCATGAAATTTGCAGCATGATGGTAGGAATAAGGCTTTTAGTGTGGTTTTCCTTTGTGAAAAATGTCAACTATCATGTATATGAGACATGAAATTTAGCAGTTAGTTGAGTATATCCGCAGGCATGCCACACTTTATGAAAACAAATATGACTTCTCTAACTAAATGCATAAATGCCTCATAAGCATTTAGAAGGGAATTCTTGTCATTATCATGGATAACTAGCAATAAGACATGAAACACACACATGAAATGGATCTAGTGTGTTATACAAAGTGATTCATTCAATGGTTGGTGGTATAGCATGCAACTCTAATGAATTAGTGTTCATCATAGACCCTCAACTATCACTATCTTTGCCTTACCCCTGAAAAAAATTGATCTAAAAGTGGCATGTCTCTAGAACGTATTATTCCAAAAATCACAACTTCTTTCAAATGGAACTGATATTATCTTATGTCCTCCTAGATTTCCCTTATCCATTCTCAAATTTACTTGAACTCGTGAATGATTCACTAAACTTGGAAATAAAATTTTATCCATCATGGAGATGCTAGTGAATCCCTGAAGGTGGTCGTCTGATCAATGTTGAACGAATAGACTGATAGAAGTAAATTCATCATTTAAATGTGATATGACAACATGCTAGCTACCAAGTCGAACAGATATTAGAATGGCATTTCTAAGACCCACAACAAGTGAACCTTCTATTTTGTTTCTGTGATCATAATTCGAGAAAGCAAGTTGTTGTGGATACTTCCCTACAAAGAGAAAATATTCATAGGTCCTGTTGAAGCCCCGAAAATTGGGTCTACAACAAGGGGGATACCCACCCAGTCCAGACCTTGGTTAGTAGCTCCTTCTCCGTTTGGTATAGTGGGTCCGACTGGGGATATGGGACCAGTTTCCCAATTTATGTGTGTGTGTGTGAAGAATTGACATTTCCCTTCTAAAAGTTCCTAAGTGAGATGCTATAACTTCTAACTCTAATCTAATAACATGTAAATGGTATTCTAATAAGCAGAAATATCTAAGTCTACACTAACCCGGGGTGTAATCCTTCTGTTATGCGATCTAAAATAATTTCATATAACAATTGGTAATAAAGATCATTCAACTATTATGAGAAAAGAATTCAATACAGATAAACCACTTCATATAAAAAGTTAGACGAAACAGTTGTGAAAGGCATATCGCATAGTAAGCTATTCATACATTAAGCATAAATAAATAGCTATCACCGTACAAAAGTGCCAAATGATAACTCAAACATTCACACATCAATATATAAACAACTGAACTTGAATATCACTTTTAACACAAAGGCAGAAATAGTTAAGAGATAGAAGTACCATTTATAACTAGTCCTACTCATGAGCTTCAAGCGATAATGATTTATCTCTTTGTAACCCAACATCCACTAAGAGTACAAAAATGCAACATCAATAGCAGATATTAAATATAGATATCGATAAATCCTGTTCCATTCATTCATCAAAACCTCCACAGAGGGTACAAAAGTGCATGTTCTAGGGATAAGTTTTTGAAAAATTTCAGGACCCTTCTCTAAATGCATGAGAAGGGTTTAAATACTACTAACTAAATCTAAAAATAACTTATTACAAAAATGTAGGATGCGGTTTAAATGACCGTCCTCACTTTGGGCAAAAATAAAACAAAAATTAAAACTAAAACTGAATCTAAAATTAAAATTACTAACTATTTCTGTATCTGCTCCTTGAAGTCGCACATGTTCAGCATCTGTTTGAGAAGAGTCGGCTAACTGATTTCCGATTTTAGCTGTGCTACGAAAACAGAATCGACAAGAGTTGGCACCATCTTCTCGGCAGAATTGATGATACACTTGAGAGTCATCCACTGGCTGTGTGGCTTTAAGTTTTACTTCTTTTACTTCTAGCATTCTTTTTACAAATTTCTGGGCTTATAGGTGACTGAGCACTCGGAAGCTTTCCTTTTCAAGAAGTTTTTCCCAGCGATGCGTGATTAGTGCTAGGCACTAGGCGCTAATCGCGCATCGGAAACTGCCTCTATTTCTTGATCCGGGCTTCCTTGGTGCGTTTTTCACCCTTGTGCATTTTCTTTTAGCGGATATAAAGCTCAAATTTTTGTGAAAATAATGATTCCGTAAGCTCTTGACCCTGTGTTTTAAATTGTCTGTTTGTGATGTGAGCGTTGTTCGGTACCTCTGTGTATGGAAGAATTTTGGGCCTCACCGCTATCCTGTGTAAGAATGAACAAGCTAGCTCTGTAATGGATGCCTCGGAAGAACTATGTGAGCCTGCAGTAGCCTCGACCTCCATTACTCTGGGATTCTCTTCCTCAAGTAGATTGTACATGCCTTCCCAAGTAGCAATACCAACGTCTCTGTTATAGGCGGTGTCTGTATACAAGGGCGCCATTTCTTTCTCTTCAGAGCTCGAGGCTTTGCCTTTCTTTCCCATAGTATTCTGTGTACTGCTTTGTATCATTCTCTACTCTCTGTTCCTGCAATTTACAAGTGAAGTGAGAATAATGATAAGAAAAGGTGACGGGAAAGTCTTAAATGCTGAAAACATATAAAATATACCACCTTACGTGAAATGACTTCTTGATAAGCACAAAACCCTATTTCATTAATGATCAACAACTAACTCATTAATTAGCATTAAAGCGCATAACCAGGTCTCGGTTTATGGAAAATACTTCTTTTTGAACAACGAGCCCGAAAGATCTGTGATGAAGCGATTTTGCGATTTGCTTCGCAATATCGCAGATCGCAACATCGCAGAATCACCACATCGCTTGCTTGCTATATCGCAAATTCATAATAATGCATTATCGCATTGCCGCTCAATCGAAAAATCAAAATATCGCAATATCGCATTATCACAATATCACAATATCGCAATATCGCAAGCTGTGGCATATAACAATTTTCGTTAATCTATTTTCTGCAGAATGCGATTTGTGATATGTGCCATCGCATATCGGTAATTTAAAGTTTTTCAACGTAAGTGGTCTTTGATACATGCGATGTGATATATGTTCGTAGTCCCATATCGCGATCTCGCAGTCTTAGAATTTGGCTTGCAAGGAGGTACCCTATTATCCTTTTGCGATGCGATATTTCCTAAGGAATAATTCTACTTTATCATAAAACTTAAGCTTTTTTAGATTTTTCAAGGGTATTTTCTTAAGTTTTTTAATGGTAATTTTTATTGAAAAAGGAAATACAAGCACTAATTGATTTCTTTAAATTTTGACTAAGGTTCCCCACTTATTTAGTGTTAGTAATAACACTAAATAAGAAGGGGGGTTTTTGCTGGCCACAACAATTGGTGATTCACTTGGAAGAACCAGTTATCTCTGTTTTTCTTTCGAATTTTCTAAACTTCCAAAACATAAAATTTTCCAGAAAATTAACTTTATTATAGAAAGACAAAGTAGATTATGCTTTTACCTATCAATGATATTTTGTTTCTTCTATTTTCAACTTTGATTATTTACTCCCTCAAGCTAGTCCTTGTATCTACATCAGTGATTACTTGGTTTATTCAAATAAAAACAAAGCCTTCTTTGTAAATCAGTTTTGAATATGCTCATTTGTCGTAGGTAGAGCCTCTGTTGCGAGCAAGCATTTATAGCCTCAACAGGGTTACCTGTTACCCAGCAATGATCCTGTATCCTACTTAGAGAAATTTACAATTTTCAAAGAGAAATCCATATCCACACTTATTGCTTTCATTTTCTTTTTTACCCTTAAAGAACAATGTCTTGGTTTGGTAGCCAATTTATGACACAGTCATTCACTGATTTATAGCTTTGCTGAACAAGCTGGCTCGTGATGAGACCCCTTGTCTTTTGATTGCAACAATCTTGAGTCATTGCCCTGTTGTGGTATGCAGTATTGGCAAAGTCAGCAAGCTATAATATCTATGATCATGATAAGCCAGCTCGTGATGAGACCTCTTACTCTTTAAGTTAAAGTGTATCATTGGATCATTCCCTGAACGTTGAAGTTTCCTAAGTGGGGAGGAAATCATTGTTTCCTTAAGATGGCTCTGGATGACAATAATAGAGTTTTTGGAAAGAGCTTTTCTACAGAGAATCTTCGTTTTATTATTGATACCTTTCATTGGACTGATACAAAACAATTTCTTACTAAAAGTCGTTTTTATCAAAATTTACAAAGTCGAAACTAGTATCATTTCTAGGCCTAGAGATTTTAACTGTATTTTTCAATAATAAAGATCAATTTTCTAAAAAGAATTCTATTTATACAAGTGAAAAAACAAAATCTAAAAGAGAATTTGTGTCTTTTTCATAAATCTCAAATGTAACCATTTACAATCGGTTTTATTATGAAACTAAAACAACTACTCTACAAAATAGAAGAATGATCTCCTATGGAAAATATTTTTTGAGGATCTCTCTGTTAACAGGTAAAGAATCCCTTTTTCCTGTTAAATCCTATAACATAAAAGTAGACAAACCTATGACTTCTATGATTTGAAAAGGGCCAAGCCACATTCGTTGAAATTTTGTATGTTTCCCTTTTTCCTCATGAGCCTTGTCCCATTTTAAAACTAGATCTCCCATCTGAAAATCTTTTCTAGATATCATGTTGGAATCAAAAGAGGCTTTTACTAAGGCTTGATGATGACCGTGAGTTATCTTGGCCTATTCTTGTCATTCTTCTAACTTAATTATTTCCAGCTGCCTTAGTTGTAAGGAAGAAGTTGGTGCTTCATCGATATATTGAACTAAGGCTAAAGAGGGAATTGCCAAATGAGTTGGAAGAACGACTTCTTTCCCATAAACTAAATTGAAGGGGGAAGTGCCGATGGAGGCTTTCTGCGTTATTCGATCTGCCCATAAAGCATATATTAAAGACTTGTGCCAATTTTTATGATTTTGATCAATGGTTCACTTAATAATCCTGATTAAGTTCTTATTTGTAGATTCAGCTAATCCATTCCCCTGTGGGTAATAATTGGTAGATTATTTAAGCTTGAAACCCCTTTTGAGTGCAAATTTAGTCATCACATTACCAGAAAAATATGATGCATTCTCAAATATTAAAGCAGAGGGCAATCCAAACTTGGTGATGATAAACTGATCTATGAATTCGACGATATTTTCAGCATTAGCTGTCTTGAGTGGAACTGCTTCTACCCATTTAGTAAAGTAATATGTTACTGTAAGGATATATCTATGTTGTTTAGAAGAGTGAGGAATGATCTAACCTATTACGTCCAATCCCCACTAATCGAAAGGCTACTCAATGTTAACTAGTTGCAGTGGCAAGGATGGTTTCTTTTGTTTCCCAGCAGCGGTTTGACAGATTTGACATTTCCTCACATAGTTATGTGAGTATTTTAATAATGTGGGCCAGTAATAGCCTGCGTGTAAATTTTATGAGCAGTAGCATCTCCAGCGTAGTGTCTGCCTGCTGGCCCATCGTGGAGTTCCTGCAAGACTTTTTGAGCTTCAGATTTCTCAAGACATCTAAGGAGAACAGAATCATAATTTATTCTAAAAGGAACATCATTCACGAGCTGATATTGTTTGGCTTTCAACCTTAGAGCTCTTTTCTTGGTATGATCGAGGTTTGAAGGAGCATATCCATTCTTTAGATAATAAATGATATCAACGTATAATGACTCAACATCGTCTAGGCTTACCTCGTACATTTGTATCTCTGTAGATGGAATTTCGGACATCAGCGATGCTCCAGCCAGAGTTTTGCAAAAGCCTTGACCTTTTACAATACTTGTTGGTTTGATTTCTACGTCATATTCCTGTTAGGCAGTAACCCAATTGGCTCTTTTCTCACCCACATCCTTCTGTACTAGAAGATTTCTTACTGCTAGAAATGGTACTATGATTTTTGTATGTGTTTTGAGTAGAAAAGGTCTAAAATACTTAGTTTCTTTGAAATCAACATAAGCTTGTTTCTCCACATCTGAATAATTCAACTCAACCCCTTGTAAATTGGAACTGAAAAAAGAAATTGGGGCTTTTGCCTTTTCTTGATTTACTTGAGTGAGTATCGCAACATATGACCTATCAGAGGCAAATGTATATAAAATAAAAGGATTGGAAAAATTTGGAGTTGCTAAAGATGGAGCATTAATGATTGCTTGTTTGATCAGATTGAATGCCTCATGTTCATCTTGGCCCCATTTAAAGTTTGAGTTATTTTTAATCATTGCTTGTAAAGGAGACACAATTCTTGAAAAATCTGGAACAAATCTCTTTACAAAATTAATCTGGCCAAGAAAAGATTGCATGGATTTCTTGTTGTGAGGTAGAAGGACTGCGGAAATTTCCTTGATTCTGTCAGGATCAATGTGAATTCTAGATTTTGACACTATGAATCCGAGAAGTTTTCCTTCACTTAGTGCGAAAAAGAATTTTTTCGGGTTAAGTGAAATTCCATACTTTTGACAGCATTGGAAGATTTGTTTTAAATCTCTAAGATGATTGTTTCATTTCTTGGAATATACAGTTATATCATCCAAATAGATTACCACTGATTTATTAACTAACCCTTTGAATGCGATGTCCATAGCTCTCTGAAATGTGGCACCAGCATTAATCAGACCAAATGGCATCTTTTGATATGCGTATGTGCCCCATTTAGTTCTGAATGTGGTTTTTAATTGATCATCGGGATGTACCAATACTTGATTGTATCCTGAGAATCCATCCAAGAAGGACATCAATTCTAAGCCCGCGACTGCCTGCAGTATTTGTTCCATGGGAGGCAAAGGAAAATTGTCCTTTTGGCAGGCTTTGTTAAGATTTCGAAAGTCAATGTAGATTCTAATATCTCCGTTTTTATTTCTAACAGGGACCATATTGGAAACCCATTTGGAATGTCGAACAAGAAAAATTATTTTGGCTTTCAGTAATTTATTGAGTTCAGATTTGATCTGGTTTTCTAGATTGGGATGGATCTTTGTCAACTTTTGTTGGACAGGTTTTTCATTGTCTATCATTGGAATAGTATGTTGGATGATTGATGTGTCGTACATTTTGAGTTCATCATAATTCTAAGCAAAGACACTTTTGTATTGTCTCAAGAGACAAATATACACTAATTTTTCTTCAGGAGCTAGACCAAGGCCTAGATTGATATTCTGTGGTTTGGTATTAGTTCCTAGATTTACTAATTCATGATTCAACATTGAACTTTGGAGTTTTGAATTGGTAGATCTTTTAAACCGATCTTTCAAATCATAAAGATCTTCTAACTTGACTACTGACTTAGGTATGGCATTGTTAATGCTATCATGTTGCAATTGTTGGTCATGTTGGTCTTCATCAATTATTTGATTGGTATAGGATCCCTCAGATGTGAGGAAACTCACTATATCAGGATCGTCTTTGAAAATCCTCCAATTGGTAATGTTATTAGGAATAGATGGTCTAAAAATTAATTCAATTGAAAATCGATCAAGGCTAAAATCTTCTGAAGGAATGAGTTTGGAAGCTACATTGGCTAAGAGGTCTGCATTAGCATTCTGGAGTCTGGGAATTGATGAAATATTAAATGCTATAAAGTGTTCAGTCAGATCTTGAACTAAAGATTGGTAATGTTTTAAATGACCTGATAAATAATGTATAGTATTACGTACCTGTCTGATTACAATTTCAGAATCTCTGAAAACTTGAAGGTATTTGACGTCTAATCTGATTGATTTGTATAATCCTTGGACTAAAGCCTCGTATTCTGCGGTATTGTTGGTGCAATCAAATTCGAGTCTGTAGGTTAGCATAGTTTTATCTCCCTCCAGACTTATTAACATGCATCCTGCTCCTGCTCCTTCGTTAGACTTAGAACCGTCAAAAAATAATTTCCAAAATAAAGATTTATTTATAGTATTATCTATAAAATTAATACATTTAGAACTATCTGTTTGAGAGAAATTTTCTACTTGAGATAAAATAGAATGTTCTAAGTAAGGTGAAGTATGAGCATTAAAATTTCCTAAGAAAGAATCTATTGAATAGTTGCTAATGATGTTAGAACTATATGCTACTGGTTCATTTTCTCCCTCCAGTTCTGTTACTATGTATTTCTGATGTCTTTCCCGCTCAACTTTTATCTGATTTGGTTTACCATTGTAAGGGAGCCACATGTGCGACCAGTCAGTTGCAAAGTATCCATGAAGTTTTTCTGACCAATCTCTACTAAGAATTAAGCCATAAAATTCCGAAATATCAGCAACTAAAATGTCGATAACTTGACATACCTTTGGGTTGGATGACAACCTTATGGTGACCTGATTTAATTCGCCAATCACTTCGACTTGCGATCGATCTAATTGAACTATGTGTACAATTGATTTTTGTGGTTGAACGTTCAATTTTGCACATATTGACTTTGGTAAAATATTCGATGAAGCTCTATAATCCACTAAGCAATTATGCAATTTTTTATTGAAAATTTCATAAGTAAGAAGAAATGGGGGAGTATGAGATCTCGATCTTCCTCCAATTAAGGCGATATCATTTGGATCAACTTTATTCATCGCATTAGTTGGAGGTCTTCCCATGTCATGGGAAGCTTGAGAGATTACAGCGGCGGGTAAAGGTGCAACTGGTACAACATGTAATTCTTTCAAAAGTACCTTTTGCTGGTGTTTTAACTTGCTCAATTCGTAAAGAGTGATATTGGCCCTAGTCTTTTTCATGTCTTCTATGATATTATACTCCATTTCATTCGAAACGATCAGTGTTTTAGATGGAGTTGATGGGTCTGTTTGGACTGGGCTGGTTTGAGTCGCTTTAGGTGTTGTTTTCTTGGTTGCGACTTTATCCTTAGTCATCGAGCTTGTGCTTTTTGGCTTAGGGGTAGGTTGAGGAGGATCAAGTTGATTTCTGCTACGAGTACTAACCGGGGATGCCTCTTGATCCTCTTCATCTGGGAAGATGAAATCCCACATACCTTGTAACTCTACAATTTCTTCTTCATCGGTATGTTCCTCAATAGCGATTTCCTCTTCTTCTTCTTTGGATTCAACAATTGTAATAGCATTAGGGGGTTTGGAATCGGTCGAAGGGTTTCTTTTAAAAGGTCTATATGGATTTTTAGAAGAATTTTCTGCCACTTGTTTCTTAATGTCAACCATCTCATTAGACATGGTCTTCAAAACTTTTTGCAATCCTTCTAATTCGAATGGATCTTTCGATTTTTTTTTCTTGGGATCTTCCTTGAAAGATACCCTCTTGGATTTTCATTCTTCTATTGCGTTTTTCTTTTCTAAGGCCATAATACGTTTCTCTACTGCTATTGCTTCTTTCATATTTTCAACTAAAGTTGTTTTGTTAGCCCTATCAACAAAGATTGCTATGTTTGATGGTAAAGCAGTAATGTACCATTCACTTCACACTTCTTCGCTAGGCTGGGAAGCAGCAAGAATTTTATTTAAGATTTTATTGAAACGTAAATTGAAATCTTTGATAGGTTCTTTTGACTTGGCCCTAAGGTTAGACAGGTCATTGATCAATGTTGCCGTAGACCTATCATCACCAAACTTAGTCAAGAATTGTTCTTGGAAAATCTCCCAACTAGTAATAGATCCAGATGGTAATGAGAAATACCATGATCCGACTATTCCTTACAGAGTATAAGGAAAAAGTCGAACAACAGCGTCTTCATTGGTAACTCCATTAAGATTTATGGATAACATAAAGTTATTTATATGTTCTTCCGCTAGCATGCCTGCCTCAGGATTAAACTTAGGCAGCCATTTTTCAGGATGGGTCGGTAACTGACTCAAGGGCGCAGGCATTAAGACTACCCTTGGGTTATTCCATGGAGATTAGGCCATTGCTGAACTACTAACAGAGGAAAGTGCAGAAGATGATCCCTGTGGTTGAGAAGATGAGGATATTATGACTCCAGATGATTGAGAAGGAGATGTAGGAGTATTGGTGGACTGATGGACAATGATCTAAAGTGGAGGGGTGGATGGTTGACTTCACGGTGAAGAGGTTGAGATGGATGATGATGATGAAAGAGTCTCGCTATCGGACCCTTTAGGAGATTTCCTTGCTCTCTTCCTTATAGGTAGAGGTAACTCGGTTGGCAGAACACCAAACTTTTCACTCCTTAATCTGGTAAGAGGATGAGCAGGGTTATATTGCGAAGTCACGCTGCCTTGAGATTTATTAGATTTTTGAGGAGATATAGAAAATCGCTGAAGTTTGTGAATCAAAGATTCAACTTCAGGAGGTTCAATAGTAGATTTTCTGAAGTGTCAGGGTTTGTAGCAGCGGCTGTTGCTCCAGCGACTTCTGGCTCTGGATTTAAGTATTCTAAATGCAATGGAGAAGTCGGGGGAGACGGTGAGGGCAATTTACTCTCAAAATGGTATTTACATTTAGACTTACTTGCCATTCACAGTTTGAGGCCCTCCTTCTAGCACCAAATATGTTGAAGCCCCAAAAATCGAGTCTACAACAAGGGGGATACCCACCCAGTCCGAACCTTGGTTAGCAGCTCCTTTTCCATTTGGTATAGTGGGTCCGACTGGGGATATGGGACCAGCTCCCCAATTTATGTGTGTGTGTGTGAAGAATTGATATTTCCCTTCTAAAAGTTCCTAAGTGAGATGCTATAGCTTCTAACTCTAATCTAATAACATGTAAATGGTATTCTAATAAGCAGAAATATCTAATTCTACGCTAACCCAGGGTGTAATCCTTCTGTTATGCGATCTAAAATAATTTCATATAACAATTGGTAATAAAGATCATTCAACTGTTATGAGAAAAGAATTCAATACAGATAAACCACTTCATATAAAAAGTTAGATGAAACAGTTGTGAAAGGCATATCGCATAATAAGCTATTCATACATTAAGCATAAATAAATAAGTATCACCGTACAAAAGTGCCAAATGATAACTCAAGCATTCACACATCAATATATAAACAACTAAACTTGAATATCACTTTTAACACAAAGGCAGAAATAGTTAAGAGATAGAAGTACCATTTATAACTAGTCCTACTCATGAGCTTCAAGCGATAATGATTTATCTCTTCATAACCCAACATCCACTAAGAGTACAGAAATGCAACATCAGTAGCAAATATTAAATACAGATATCGGTAAATCCTGTTCCATTCATTCATCAAGACCTCCACAGAGGGTACAAAAGTGCATGTTCTGGGGATAAGTTTTTGACAAATTTCAGGACCCTTCTCTAAATGCATGAGAAGGGTTTAAATACTACTAACTAAATCTAAAAATAACTTATTACAAAAATGTAGGATGCAGTTTAAATGACTGTCCTCACTTTGGGCAAAAATAAAACAAAAATTAAAACTAAAACTGAATCTAAAATTAAAATTACTAACTATTTCTGTATCTGCTCCTTGAAGTTGCACGCGTTCAGCATCTGTTTGAGAAGAGTCAGCTGACTGATTTCCGATTTTAGCTGTGCTGCGAAAACAGAATCGGCAAGAGCTGGCGCCATCTTCTCGGCAGAATTGATGATACACTTGAGAGTCATCCACTGGCTGTGTGGCTTTAAGTTTTACTTCTTTTACTTCTAGCGTTCTTTTTACAAATTTCTGGGCTTACAGGTGACTGAGCACTCGAAAGCTTTCCTTTTCAAGAAGTTTTGCTCAATGATGCGCGATTACCGCTAGGCGCTAATCGCGCATCAAAAACTGCCTCCATTACTTGATCCGGGCTAGTGCTAATCGCGCATCGGAAACTGCCTTCGTTTCTTGATCCGGGCTTCCTTGGTGCGTTTTTCACCCTGTGCGCGTTTTCTTTTAGTGGATATAAAGCTCAAATTTTTGTGAAAATAATGATTTCGTAAGCTCTTGACCCTGAGTTTTAAATTGTCTGTTTGTGATGTGAGCGCTATTCGGTACCTCCATGTATGGAAGAATTTTGGGCCTCGCCGGTATCCTGTGTAAGAATGAAGAAGCTAGCTCTGTAATGGATGCCTCGGAAGAACTATGTGAGCCTACAGTAGCCTCGACCTCCATTACTCTGGGATTCTCTTCCTCAAGTAGATTGTACATGCCTTCCCAGGTAGCAATACCAGTGTCTCTGTTACAGGCGGTGTCTGTATACAAGGGCGCCATTTCTTTCTCTTCAAAGCTCGGGGCTTTGCCTTTCTTTCCCATAGTATTCTTCGTACTACTCTGTATCATTCTCTGCTCTCCGTTCTTGCAATTTACAAGTGAAGTGAGAATAATGATAAGAAAAGGTGACGGGAAAGTCTTAAATGCTGAAAACATATAAAATATACCACCTTACGTGAAATGAATTCTTGATAAGCACAAAACCCTATTTCATTAATGATCTGCAACTAACTCATTAATTAGCATTAAAGCACATAACCAAGTCTTGGTTTATGGAAAATACTTCTTTTTGAACAACGAGCCCGAAAGATCTACGATGAAGCGATGTTGTGATTTGCTTCGCAATATCGCAGATCGCAACATTGCAGAATCACCACATTGCTTGCTTGCTATATCACAAAATCATAATATCGCATTGCCGCTCAATCGCAAAATCAGAATATCGCAATATCGCAATATCGCAGGGCATGGCATATGAAAATTTTTGTTAATCTGTTTTCTGCGGAATGCAATTTGCGATATGTGCCATCGCATATCGGTAATTTAAAGTTTTTCAACGTAAGCGGTCTTTGATGCATGCGATGTGAAATATGTTCATAGTCCCATATTGCGATCTCGCAGTCTTAGAATATGGCTTGCAAGGAGGTACCCTATTATCCTTTTGTGATGCGATATTTCCTAAGGAATAGTTCTACTTTATCATAAAACTTAAGCTTTTTTAGATTTTTCAAGGGTATTTTCTTAAGTTTTTTAACGGTAAGTTTTATTGAAAAAGGAAATACAAGCACTAATTGATTTCTTTAAATTTTGACTAAGGGTCCCCACTTATTTAGTATTAATAATAACACTAAATAAGAAGGGGGGTTGTTGCTGGCCACAATAGGACCACATTTCCAAAATAAACAAAATAGTTATTCAACTAGTGTTTGCTTCTACTTTCACCTATATTCAACCACTCCTCTAATAGAACACATGGCACTCATCAAAGCAAATGTGAGAGATCTACCAAACCATTATGACTACAAATCCTTTGTTCTCCCACTTCAAATTGCATAGATGTTTCACTTACCCTCCCCCCAGTAAGTTCTTGATCTCTCATATGGGGAAAACAAGGAATGAATTAGTTATGATTCATGAAATCATTGATCAAGTGAAATAAAATAGGTTGAATGAAATCAATAATTCAGAGGGGTTGAAATTTTTTTCACTTGAAGTGCTACCGTCCTTTTTCATCTTCTAACTTCTTGAATACCTTAGTGATTGTGGAAAGACCCCATAGCACATTTTAAAAGGTAAAAGGTAAATGTAACTATGCATGGTCGTGTTGTAACAAGTTGGATGAAAAACTTTCATCCTATGCCTTCAAATAGATTTGGATATAGCCTCTAAGTAGATGAACCAAGGTGCAATTTACCACTTCAGTTTTCCTCTCCGATTGCAGCTTGAATGTAGTTTATTGGTTTAGCTTGGTGTCCATTATCATTTGGAGTCTAAATGCTTTAAGAAAAACATTAGATGCTTGCAGATCTAAGATGAATTGAAGAATGTCTATGTAGATTGAAGAACATACTTGGTTATTTATATATTTCATATGGTCATATGGAGGGACGTGACCTACCAATCCATTGAGCTGACATCTAACTATATCAAGTATTAATTATTAATTATTAATTATTTTTAATAATTTAATCGAGTCAACATAACATTACATTATATTACATAATGTTTTACAGCATCACTTCCATACTAGGTTGTAGAGTGTCTCTGAGCACAAAGATATGATAAAGAAATTTCATATCTTATCATGTTTAAATTACATTATTAAATTTAATCAAAATAAAAATTTAATTTCACTATTAAATTCAATCAATGTATAAATTTAATTTGTGAAAATTTTAAATTTCCATGTGCATGTATCCACTTTTTTCTTGATAATGGGTTTCAAGATAGTGTAAGAACTACATCTACGTAACTTAATACTCAAAACCTATTTAATAAGAAAACATATATACATACATACATATATATATATATATATATATATCTATATATATATATATATATATATATATATATATATATATATATATATATATATATATATATATATATAGATATATAGCATGATGATAATATTGTATTAATCAAAATTTGTGCCTTGATCACACCCTATACATTAGGTGAGTAGAACTAAATTTTTTCGAGACCAATTATACATCTAACGTCGCAACGATTTTTATTCTCAATATCTATTAGCCATTTTACTATCCTAAATGACACATTGTCTTTAGAGGTGTAAATTTCTCAAAAGAAACTGTAGATACATACGTAATTTACAATGCATAGCAGACCCATTATCAACAAATAGTTACAAGGGAAGAAATACCATTTCTTCTTATAAATCATGTGTCCAAGTTTACACCTTTATTGGAAAGATAATTTGTAGTAGAATTGTTCATTCTCAACACACGAAAGAAGCTAATAATAGGGAAGGCTAGTTTTAGAGTTTTAATTCGATCAATATTTCTTCACAACTTGCAATCCTTAGAAAAAGGTCCATAAACAACGTGATGGATAACCCAGTGTGAATCAGAATCTTTCAACACCACTAAATATTCGATGTCTGCTTCTTTGGCCAGAAGGAGCCATTGTAGTAATCCATATGCCTCTGCTGCATTATTTGCTTAATTTCCTATCCCTCAACTATACTAAATTTCAATTTTTCCATTGGGGTTGAGAATAACCCCTTTGGTCCTGCCGCCATGAAGAAAATATATTTTGATTTAACTACTTGACCATAACTTGCTTTCATTTAACCACTTAATTATAAGTTGATTAAAATTTTTATAATAAATGTTGAAATCTCTACCTCATATTTATATCGTAAAGATAAATGTACATTTTAATAATATAAATTCAATTTGAATTATAAAATATATTTATTCTTAATTAATTAACTAAAAAATGATTAAGATTAATTAGTCCATTTCTTAAAAAAATATAGGAAAACTAGCTAACATGAAAATGGTATGATTTTATTATATTACATTAAATACGTGAGTGAGGTCTATGGAAATGGGCTTTCTTGCGAGTCTGTGATGAGGGTTTCTCACCACAAAGAAATATTTTTGGCAATTTATTTAGGTTTTTGTCAGAAGGTGGACTTAAAGTAAGGACTCAGTCATTGTTTGCAAGAAAGTAAGCTTGGAGGTTAGTGGATAATGGGTACCAAGAGTGGGAGAATGGAGGATATAGTTGACCACAAGTATAATTTTGGTGATTTTCTCTCTATTTTATCGAAGAGACCACATCAGGCAAATGAGGTGGAGGCTTGGAGTACAATTAGCCCTATGGACTTGGGTAACATCACTATTCTTTAGCCTAGATGGTTGTGTTTGAGGGATATATTGACACCTCTCATGGGTTCCCTACTGAATAGGGTTAGTGTCCTCCTTCGGTGCATGGGTCACAAAATCGATAGGGGGAAGAAAACCTAGCATAGACAATAGGTGAAAAATAATATACACAACCTTGTGGTCATTTTTTGATGTTTCACATATATTTAAGCTACTTTAGACTGGGAGATAATGGGAAAATGTTGATTCTACCTAGGTAGAAGACCTTATTTCTGGGTTTTTCAATGAAGGGATTGACACTGATTTTAACAAAGTTTGAATAACACGTTTTTAAACAATCCCTCCCAAGGGACTAGGGAGGATATTCTTAGGAGACTTATCAATAGTGTGCTAGATTCAGAAGGGGAAAAGAGAAGGTACGAGGAGCTAGACAAAAGAATAACCTAATTAGTGGAAACCCTAGGGTCACAGGAGGTTTTGGAGGGTCAACATTGACCTAGGAAGAAGAGGAAGATAGACAAGGGCACAAAAATAAAAAATGATTACTAGAATCTAGTATTTGGCGAGGGAATGCAGTGAGGGGAAGTGAAGGATATGGAAAAGAAGGTGGTCATGGGAAGAGAAAGAAGAAGGGTTTTCTTGGTGGAGCTGTTGCGAAATTAGGTAGAGAAGGAATGGGGACAAGTGTTGAAATATATTCCTAAGGTAAGTATCCTCTCTCATGAATGGTTTATGATCAAGTTCAATTTAGTAGAAGCGTTTAGTTGGGCCCATGGAAAATCTTGGTGTATAGATTCCACCTCGGCGATAATGAAATGATGGAATCCATTATTTGATTCTAGCTAAAAAATTGGAAATTGATCCTATGTGGGTAAGGCTTCGAGGGTTGCTGCCACAATTATGGTTGAAGGATGATTTTAAGGTTATCGAGAACAAATTAGGGTCTTTCTTGGAGGTTGATATGTCATGATTGTGGTGGGAAAATGGCTATAGTGAGGGTCTTGGTAAATTTGGACTCTCATGAAGGTTTATTCGTGGAATTGACTATTTTTATCAAGGTTACACTCATAAATAGCTCCTTAGTTACAAAGGGATACCTTTTAGGTGTGGAAGGGGTCACAAATATGGGCACATTATGAAGAATTGTGCTCTCCCTTTTACAGGTAAGAAAGGGAGAAGGGTTTCACTCCCTAGAGCCTATGGAGAGGGTTTAAGGGAAGAAAAAGGTCTTCAAGATGAAGAAATCATCACACAAGTGCAAACGACGAATTCCTTGCATCCAATGTAGGTGGATGGGAGTGTTGAAGTTTTGGATGATGTGCCGATAAAGTTTGGTCTACTAATTTCTCATGTCGGTGATCCATCCTCCTTTGGTTCTCTCAATGATTCTCGACTAACAGGTCCAATGCTTGACTCTTTTAACTCAACCTTTATTTCCATCATTCCTAAATATGAATCCCCTCATTGTTTTGATGAATTCATACCTATTTAATTATGCAACTGCATTTATTAAGTATTTGCAAAAAAACATTTTAAAAATGCTAAATCCAATTCTTTCCTGGAATATTTCAAAGGAGTAGTTCATATTTGTGCAGGGTCAATAGATACATGAAGATATTGTGGTAACTCAAGAAGTGCTCCACAACTTAAAATATAAGAAAAGAAAGGATTGGGGATCAAAATTGACCTCTCTAAAGCATGTGATAGAGTTATTTAGGTGTATATTTGTTTTCTCCTTACACATATGGGTTTGAAAGTACCCTTTATTAACTGGGTGATGAGTTGTATTACTTTGGAGTATTTTGTTGTCCTAATTAATGGCTTGGTCTTTGATTTCTTTCATGCACCACATGGTCTTCAACAATGATGTGCCTTGTCTCCTCTATTGTTCCTGCTAGGCGTGGAGGGCCTAAGTTGGTTATTATCTGAAGCTAAAAGAAGGGGAGATTTAAGAGGAACACTAGTGGTTGAAGATCTCACTATTACTCATATATTGTTCATGGATGATATTCTACTATTTTTTTATTGGTTAAGACGTGATCTTACTGCCATAAAAGAGTCCCTGGCACTGTTTTAGATGACTACAAGTATGTAAGTAAATGTTCTCAAGTCTACTATATCCCCTCTTAAACTATCCAAGGATGAATCTATAAATGTTCAAAATCTCTTTCCTTTCCATTCAAATAATTGTAATTATGGATGAAAGTATTTGGGGTTTCATTTAAAACCTAAAGATTACAAAAAGGTTGAGTGGTATTGGCTTATTGCAAAGATAGAAAAGAGGTTGTAGGTATGGAGTTTCAGGTGGCTATCCAAAGTGGGGAGATTGGTTCTTATTAAATTAGTTCTAGAAGTGATACCTTTTTTTTGGATGTCACTATCTTGGATCCCTAAAGGTATTTTGATTCTATTTACAAAGTATGTTATCATTTCTTGTGGTTAGGATCCAAATAAGGAATATTTTTCCATTGGGTAGTGTGGGATAAAATCTCATTGTTGAAGATCTAGGGCAGAAGGGGCCTAAAAAATCTCTCCTACTTTGTAAAAGCTTTGGCAGTGGAAGTAGGATGGATGATTATTTCAGTTGAGATTTTGTGGATGACTGGATGACTATGGATTTTAGAAAATATATTCAACCCTTCTCCCTAGAAGAATGGTTTCATCTACTATACAGAAAGAGACCAAAATTTCCTGTAATCTCGAAAGTTGAGTTATCTTTTATTTTTCTTAAGAATTGAAGAGGTTCTAGCATGGAAATTTGGTAATGGCAAAAGGTAAGGATTGAAATTTACCCCTAAGTGGGATGGGGGAATATTTCTGATTACCTCATGAGTTAGTCAACTTCTTAAATTCCAATGAAAGAATCACTTTGAATCAGGTGGAAGACAACACTTATAAATCAATATGGGCCCAGGGATGGACGACTTCCCATCAACTCAATTTACAAAATAACTCCGTGGAACTTTGGAAAAATTATATCGCTTGTTTGAACACATCTCATGTTCATCTCAAATACATGGAATATTTTCTATCATGGGTTTACTCTCTATCTAGAGAATATACACCCAAATTAGGTTACATGTACGTAATTGACAATAGAAAACTTGAGATGATGGCCTGATGGTGGAGAAACTCTGGAAACTCTATTTACTTGAAAACTCTCATCTATTTCAATGGTGTTTATTGAAAAATAAGAACCCTACTATGGATGATTTAAAAAAGAGGTGCCTGGATAGTCCCAACTAGTGCCTACTATGCAAAAATGTGGAGGAAATGGTGGACCATCTTTTTCTTTCATGCTCCTTCTTGACTGGTGTATGGAATATGATAAAAAACAGTTTGAGTTTTGTTACAAACTAGTATGGGTAGTCTTTTAATGATGATTGGAAGAAGTTGTGGGATCAATATGCCCCCAAAAAATATAGAAGGCTTACACCTCTCATAATTTGGGGCATATGGCTCTCTTGAAACAATGGTATAATTCAGGGCAAGTCTTCTTCTCCTGAAAAAATGGCAGCCCAAGTTTTTTCCATCTTCTCTTTCCTTCTTGATATGATTTTTATGCATAATCCTCGAAACATAATTGTTGAAGAGATTCATCATTCCATCCCCTGGGCCTATTTTGATGGCACCTCTTTACTAGGTGGTGGATGTGGGGCATGACATTTTTCTTTATCTACAGGAAAATCACTTCTACAATTTTCAGAGTGGATTGGGAAAAGGATCTAACAATTATGTTGAAATTCTTAGTCTTAAGCTCCTTTTATTTTTTATTGAGAAAGAATGTTGACATATTCAAATCTTTGGTGATTTTATGATCATCATAAATTGGTTCAATATTATACAAAGATGTCACATGCACACATTTGCTCCTATTTTAGAAGATATTTTCAAATTAAACAACCTTTTGACTAGATCACGTGTCATAATATCTAGAGGGGAAGAAACTCTGCAACAAACTCCTTTTCTAAAGTGGGCACTCTATAAGCTTTGGGGACTTGGAAGATCACTAAGAAGATAGGTGACACTGTATCAAAATTCTATCATATTCCCTTCATAGAGGGTTTGTAGTAGGAGAAAAATATGGATTAAATATATTTGGCTATATATATTTTCTATTTTTACGCAGACATCCAGGAGATACTATATATATATTGATGCATAATTATTATTTTTTTGTGACAACTACAAGAACATCATGGGGCCTATAAAATTAGGTATGTCTTTTTTTAAGCTTCAAAGATGGTTTTCAGATGGATATTTAAATGCATAGGGGTGCATACAATTTTTGTTTTTGACATTTTGGCTAGCTATCAATTGAATTTTTAAGAATGCACATAGGTGCATATACTGATTGTAATTTCCATTATGATTAATGAAAATTATGATTTTTTATTAGGAACACACACACACACACATATATATCTTTTAACTTTTGTAATAATAAAATGAGTTATAAAACATATTCAATTTCTTTTTATTATTGTTTTGAGGCTTCTGCGATTTGTATTTTGTGTAGAGTTTTCTTCTAGGATTATCGCATCCATAATTCTTTGTATCAACGTTTCGAGCCATACACAGTGGCTCATCATCAGGATAGATCAATTTCTTTTAATTAATTAAAAATTTCTACATAATTGATTATTATAGTTTTTTTTTTTTGGAGAGAATTTTCTGGGGGCATTATGTTGAAAATAGAACAACGAACAATGGACGAATAGCTAGGGTTTCAGGTTTCTGAGCTCCATGGAGGCACGTAAAGGGGTGGCTCCACTCCCTCCTATAGGCAAGCAGTGGCCAGCCAAGGTAAGAAACCTATAGAATCTGTCAGAGGGCCTTCAAGAGAAAGGAAAGAGAATCTGGAAGAGGATCAAGATTTTACCAACCCAAGGGAGGAAAACAACATGAAAGATAATGAGGAAGAAGACAAAAAATAAGGAGCAGAAAACAAGGCACCCAAGGGGCCTTGTAAACCCAAGGCTGAGGTCACTCCCAGAGTAGTTTTAAATTATCCTGCTCTGCAGGCACACAGGGAGCACATGCGGACCTATGCTATCATTTGTAAATTCATGGGATTATGGCCCACTGAAAAGGAATTACAAGTGTGGATTAAATACCATTGGAAACCAAAAGGAAGCATAGACCTACACCTCGGGTCAAATGGTTTCTTCACTGTGGTCTTTACAAATATTGAGGACAGAGGCAGGGTGTTTGAAGCAGGACCCTACTTCTACGCAGCAGCAGGTCTCTACATGCGGCCGTGGATGATGAATTTTGTCCTGAAGCGAGAAACTTTTACTTCGATCCCGGTCTGGGTAAGACTCTGCTCCCTACCTCTTGATTACTAGCAAACGGAATCGTTATCGACCATAGGCAACAAACTAGGGCGTTTTTTTAAAGCCTCTGAGGCCACCAGAAGGGGAAAATATACCTCCTTTTCACAAATATGTGTGGAGATGGATCTATCAAGAGCTCTACCAGATGAGGTCATCTTGGAAGTTTTCGATAAAGAATGGGTGCAAACAGTGGATTATGAAGATATTCCTTTCAGATGTCGTAGGTGCCATGAGCATGGGCACTTATTTAGAGACTACCCTCTAAGCAAAATAGAGAATAGAAGTTAAGCAACCACAATGAAAGGCACTAAAAGATTTCACAAAGTGGGACATAGAGGAAAAGGGGGCAAAAGGGGGCCAAAGCAACAACAAACAGAAGGGAAAAAGGCCAATCTAAACAGGTTCCAAGTTGTCGAAGAAGAGGAAGGAATATCAAAAGCAGATCAGGTAATGGAAGGAAGCTCAGGGGAGAAGGAGAAAGAGGAAGATAGGGAACAAGCACAGGATGTTACTAAACAGAAAGAAACAATGCTGAGCGATGGAGAATTGGAGTTGGATCAAGAAATGACTCAGAGTGAGATGGAAACAGAGGATCATGAACTGCAGGAGATTCTGGACAGAGAAAACCTAGATTTGGAAGGATTCTTGAAATAGAGAACCATGGGAGGGGTATACTCATTATCCCAAGAAGAGTTCAACAGAGTATAGCAGCTGTTCCTATGGAAAAGTCACGCCAAAGGGCTGGAAAGGCAACGAAACAATGAAAGGCAGGGCAACGAAGGAGTGAAAACTATGAAAACCACACCAGCATTAACTCCTAGATACCCAGGAAAGAAAAGAGGCAGGAAAAAGCAGAAAGAGCTATTGATGGAATGTGGAAAGCTAATGATAGACTTAGGTAAGATGAAAGACCTATCCAATTACTCCTTTACAAATCTTTAATAATGAAGTTCACATCTTGGAATATCAGAGGTTTAGGTAGTAAAAGAAAACAAAGAATACTTAGCAATAGAATGAAACAAGAAGCTCTAGATATGATCTTTATCCAGGAAACTAAATGTTCCATTCAAAAAATCAAAGAAATTCATAGCAAATGGCTCAATAGATTTGAGTTTCTAGAAGTTAAAGCAGATAATACAGTAGGAGGCATACTCACTCTTTGGAACCCTCAAAATATTGGCATAATAGATGTTGAGGCATCTAGGAATTATTTATCAGTGGTTATTCAACCTGTGGGAGATAGTGAGACTTATTTGGTCACGAATGTTTATGGCCCACAAAGACTGGATGATAAACTCAAATTTCTAGATTCTCTTGTAGAACTAAGAGATAGACATGCAGGAGTTCCATGGATAATGGGCGGGGACTTCAACATGATCAAATCACTTTTGGAAAAAAAGGAGGAACAAGAACTTTAAGCAAAGATTCTATAGAGTTTCAAACTTTCATAGATAATATGAAGCTAGTTGACACTGAAATGAAGGATGGCCTCTATACATGGAACAACAAGAGAGGAGGGGAGTCTCAGGTAGCCTCAAAGTTAGATAGATTCATAATTTCAGAGGACCTTATTCTCATAGACAAGGAAACAATAGTGAGAATTCTCCCCTTTGATGGCTCAAACCATTGGCATGTACAAATGGAGGTACAGGGCATTGGTACCCCCAAGAATAGACCTTTCAGATTTGAGAATATCTGGCTTACCCACCCTGATTTTATCAGCAATATAGCAAGATGGTGGAAAGAAGATCTACATATTCAGGGAACAAGAATGTTTCTACTCCACAGAAGACTAAAGTACATCAAACTCAGACTCGAAGACTGGAACAAGAAGGAATTTGGCAATATTTTTGCAGTGAAAAAAGAGGTTGAAGGGAAAATGCAAACACTCAATCAAACTCTTATTACAGATGGCTTTGATAGAGTCAGAGATGAGCAAGCCACCAAACTTCATCAAGACTGGGAGAACTTATGTAAACAAGAGGAAATATACTGGAGACAAAAATCTAGAGTGCAATGGCTAAAAGAAGGGGACGAAACACCATTTTTTTCCACATATCCACCATGTCGAACAGATCCCATAATAGGATATCTTCAATCAAGGATGAGGGAGGTCATCTTCACAATTCCCATGAAGAGATAGAAACTGTGTTAGTCCAGCACTTTCAAGGTATAGCGAAGCAAACCAATGTAGAAAGAGATCACTTTATCAGGGATTTAACAAGGCATATACCTAGGCTAGTATCAAGAGAGGATAATTTCAATCTTAACAGGCCAGTGACTGAAAAGGAGGTCAGTGAAGCAGTTAAGGAAATGCAGAATGGCAAAGCACCAGGCCCTGATGGTTTCAATATGGATTTCTTTAAAGCCTGTTGGAGCATTGTTAAACAAGATATTATGAATGTAGTGGAGGATTCCAGGTTGAATAGAACCATTCTGAAGGCGCTCAATACTTCCTTCATTTCCTTGATCCCTAAATAGGATAATGCTCAGACTCCAGACAGGTTTAGAACCATAGCTTTGTGCAATGTGGTGTATAAAATAATATCCAAAGTTGTTGCCAATAGACTCAAACCCCTTCTTCCTACTCTAGTTTCTGTGGAGCAATCAAGTTATTTGGAGGGTAGACAAATACTCAATAACAACATTCAAGCACATGAAGTGGTGCATTCATTGTTAAGCAACAAGAAGGCGGGAATGATTATGCAACTGGACCTTGCCAAAGCTTATGATAAGTTGAATTGGACCTATATTAGGAAGGTCCTTCTAGCCTTTGGATTTGATCACAATTGGGTAAGATGGGTTATGGCACTAGTCACTTCTAGCTTTTGAATTTTGGTCAACGGTTCTCCTTCCAAGACCTTCACTCCTTCAAGAGGTCTCAGACAGGGAGATCCACTCTCTCCCTTTCTCTTTATCCTCATGATGGAAGGACTTGGGCAGTCTATCAAGCATGCAAAAGCAGGGGGTAACATCAAGGGTATCCAACTTTCTGAAACTGGATAGGCTTTGTCCCATCAACAATTTGTTGATGACACTATGTTGCAGGGAGTCCCCATGGTAAAAGAATCTCTTGCTTATAAACAAATACTGTGTGACTTTGCTATGGCCACAGGTATGGAGGTAAATCTGTCCAAATCTAAGATTTTTTTCTTTAATACTAATATCGCTATTCAGAGAAATATCTCCAGAATTTTGGGCTTTCAAAGGGAGGTCCTTCCTTCCAAGTACCTGGGAGTTCCTCTAACTGATAAACCTTTGCACAAAAGCATCTGGGAGCTGGTAATTAATAAGATGCAGGATAAAATCAGAAAATGGACTATCAGATCTTTAAACTTGGTAGGCCGGTTGGTGCTTACAAAAGTTGTTTTGCAATCAATCCCCATTTTCATGCTTTCAGCACTTCCAACTCCAAAGGGAGTTTTACAACAATTTAGAACCATTCAAAGAGACTTTCTTTGGGGTAAGGGGGAGGAGAGAAAGAAATGGGCCTTGGTAGCCTAGGATAAGATTTGCAAACCAAAAACCCATGGGGGTCTTGGATTGGATGATCCAGATGTACTCAGCAAGGTTTTAGGGGAAAAATTATGGTGGTGTTGGGTAAAATATCCAAAGGCTTAGTGGGCTAGTGTATGGAAAGAAAAATATGCTAGCAATTGGCAAGATAATGATCACATAAGGATGATGGGAATCATAAAAGTATCCCAGATTTGGAATAAGGCTTGGGAGAATAGAGGCTTAGTGCAGAAAAATAGTTTTTGGGAAATCAAAGAAGGAGAGGTTGCTTTGTTTTGGGAGGATAAATGGCAACAAGAACCTACACTATTAAGAGAGGACTTTCTGGACCTCAAGAAAGAAACAGATACCAAAGGGATTTTCAAGGTTAAAGATTTTTGGGAACAAATCAGTATAGAAGACAAATGGAGAACATGGAAGAATATAGAATATGGGGATGACAACCCCTTGAAAGCAAAAGCTGATGCACTACTAACAATTTTGGACCAAAGGAAGATTCTAGTTTTAGAGGGGCATGACCAACTTAGATGGGGCAACAATAAAGAAGGTACCTTCAATATTAAGGAAGCCAATAAGATATTCCTTGAGCTAGATTCCTACGTACTAGACAAGGTTTGGCAAAACCTTTGGAGGCATCAAGGTTGGATGAAAATTAAACTCTTCATGTGGTTGGTACATCATAAGAAAATTCTGACTTGGGAAAATATTTGGAAGAGGGGTGTTCTGGGACCTTCTAGATGCCAGCTCTGTGAAGCCCAAAAGGAGACAATGGAGCACCTTCTCAATGACAACATCTTTACCTCTAGGTTGTGGGATACTTTTGCCACAATTTTCCAACAGACGGACAAGGACAAAGAAAGCATTATCAACACCCTAAATAATTGGAGATGAAACTTCTCTGAGTATGAGTTTCTTCGCTTGGCTTGGGTTTTAATTCCAGGCTTCATAATTTGGAATGTTTGGAAAGAAAGGAATAATAGAATCTTCAAAAATGTTCACAGCACCACCCAACACATTTTTTAGCAGATCTTAAGATAGCTCAAGGAGACGGTTGGCACTATTGGGCAAAACTCCCCAAAAAATCCACCTTCAGAAAATGAGATGTAGATACTTCGTCAGCTGGGTATGCAGGGGCTTATACCACAGGGAATGGATAGGAAGGTTATGAATCCAACAAATAAGCCAGATTATTGGCATCCTCCCCCTCAGGGTTTTCTGAAATTCAACATTGATGGGGCCTCAAAAGGCAACCCAGGTCTTGCTGGTTTTGGAGGAGTGCTACGAGATGATAATGGCTGTATTCTTTTTATTTTCCATTGCCATTTGGGAAGAGCTACAAACAATATGGCTGAATTAATGGCTCTTGAACAGTGTTTAGATTTCCTAAAGCAGGATAATCTCCAGAATATAATTACTGAAGCCGATTCTAAGTTGATCATTAACTCGATTAAAAGAATATGCTGTGGCACAGAGGCGGAAAATGTCTCAAGTCATTGGAGGCTGATCCAGGTCTTTCAAAGGATCCAATTTCACCTCCTAAACTTATGCACAGTGAGTTTCACTCATGTGCGTAGGACGACCAATAAATTGGCGGACATTCTGGCCAATCAAGGAGTGGTTTGCACTAAAAATAGGGTCAAGTTGATTTGGCGAGAGATGCCTCATAATAGATTAAGGGAGTAGTGTTTTAGTTAGGCGGAAGAGGACAATAAGGTATACCATAACAGAGCCATAGAGATGGGATCTGGTTGACTTTTATGCAGAGTTATGACACAAGTAAGGTTGCTTTTGGCATGCAGGTCTATGATTGGCAACAGCGAACTAGAAGTTTCAGAGGGATGGCTGAAAGAAGGGATCTTCATCTTCCTTTGGCCCAAGCCCTAGAATCCAGTCTTTCACGGCAGCCGCAAAACCCCACTTTTTTGCCTGCGGTAGCTTTACCACCCTCAAAGTGGTTTTTGGTGTATCGCACTACCTTGATGCTAGAAGCGGTTTTTCTCATTTGGAAGCGATTCCACTCACCACGCAATATGTGGCTCAGAGTGGGGAGGAATTAACGCCCTCATTGCACGATAATCATCGGTGAGTTAAGGTTGTGCGATATGATTCGTAACCGTTGGATCAATCACGGTCAATCTATGGCTAGGATTAATCGTGCTTGTCGGTGGGTCTAAAACAAAGGTTAAGTTTCGATCTGTTTGCACGACCCATTAGGAATCGCACGCATATTGTGGATTTCGAGAGGTGAAAATGAACGAAGGTTATGTTAAAAATAGACCTGATAGAGTTATCAATTATGGTCTACTGGGTTCATCAGGTCCGTATTGCTTGTTAAATGGTGCACTTATTGGCCACCCAAAATGTTTCTCATCCGCTGGATCTTTAGCTCAAGATCTAACGGCTAGTTGTGGGTTAAGCCTTTTGTACACTATTTTTTTTTTATTTTTTTTTCAACTGAATTGAAGGATCCGTTCTTACCTTAGTAAAAAAAGAGATTATTAGAGTTTTTTTTTTTAAATTTTAGAAAAACTAATGATAATATAATTCCTTAAAAATTAATAAAACATTTAATTTAATAAATTTTTAATATAAATAATGTAATAATGTTTTATAAATTGTAGCCATATCAAAATTATTATATTCTATGTAAAGATGTAGAGGAGTTGGTCTCACACCTACTCTTGCGTTTTCCTTTCACTCTTAGCATTTGGGAAAAAAAATCAAACAACTCCTCGGATGTACTTTCAATTATAAGGGGAATGTTTTTCCAGATGCATGGAAGTCTTGGTGGGACTCTTCAAATGATGGAGCCATGAGGAACATTTCGCCTCTTATATAATGGGGGTGTGGTTGGCCAGGAATAAGGCTACTTTTAGGGATCATGCCTATGCTTTAGATCTCATATCTACATAAATTGGTGTTGTATATGGTCTCTTACCATCAAAGTAATCTCATCAGGTGGGCCGGGTAATTTCTGAGGAAGTAATCAATAAAAATAGTTCTTCGTCATATTTTGATGGAGCATCCAGTGAAGATGGATAATGTGGGGGTGGTCTTATCCCTTACCTCAATGAGCAACATTTCTTAAAATCAAAGATTGACTTGGGTTGGGGATATAACAATTATGACGAACTCTTATCTCTCAAACTTATTCTTTGTTAGGCACATGAACTTAATTTCCTATCTATTCAAGTATTTGGGGACTCATGGAATATGATAATCTAGTTTAATACTACATAATGATGTCACAATATCACACTACTTCCCATTCTTGAAGGAATTTGTAGTTAAATCATGGTTTTGATCATCTATCTTATTGTTACATCTAAAGGGAAATAAACACAGAGGTGGATGTCCTATCTAAGGAGAGCACTCAACATCAAATGGGCACCTAACAGGTTCTTGAGCATTCAAATGGGATGATACAAGAATACCAACACTAGTATTTTATAGAAGCATAATTTTCAAACCACTACTACTTTGAATCTATTTTTACTGTGCATATCCTATAGTTTCAGTTTTTTTTCGCTTTTTGGGGATGTTCAGGACTCATAATAGTAGATAATCAACAATTACACATATGTATCAGTTTATTTTGATTCTATTTTGTGGGCACTTCCTACGATAGACACTTTATATTTATTGTATGACATAGACATAAATGATATACTTGGAATATTTAGTTTTTTTATGGTAGGGCATACATATCTTTGAGTTAATTTAATGATTTTATGGGACCATGGGGCAACTGATGAATGAACTTTGATGCATTTTCTATGTTAAAATCTAAAATTTCTATGCATAAACTCAAAAATTCTTTGCAGAAATTGAAAGTTCTATGCAAAAAAGTGAATGTACTTTACAGAAAGTTGAATGTACTTTGTATAAAGTTGGATGTACTTTGCTGGGACTTGAAAGTAATTTATGGAAAACTAAATGTTCTATGTTATTACAATTACTTAGAATGTGGATTTCTTCTTCAAAAAATTTAGATCAATAGTTATATATAGATAATAAACTTAAGGATCATATGGAGGCAACCAAGCACAAATATGAGACACTAATATTTAGGTCCAATGACTAGGGAAAAACCACTCAAAGGGGAAAATCCAAATGATTCTTCTTCTATTATATTTATTCAATTATTCAGCGGAGTACAGAGAGAGAGAATGAGAATAAATAAAGTCACCAATTACTATGATGAACTTGCAGCTAAAGTGCTCTTTCTCTTTTCGTGAATATCTAGTCTTTTTCTTGATTAGATCTTATCTTTTACACTTGCTCCAACTCTTCCCTTGCTCTTACTCTTCACTTGCTCTCACACTTCTTTTTCACACACAACACTTTCTCTCCTTCATAATGAACATGCTACACTCAACTCTCACTTGCTCTTTCTTTAATAGATGAGAAAGGAGAGGAGTTACAAAATGAATTCATGTCTTCAGCCAACAATAAGAGAATTGAATTCCATGAGGGAGGAGTTACTTGAGGAGAAGTGTAACTCATCCCAAGAATAGATAGAGAGGTACAATTGTATTGAGGAGTTACAGATCGAATTAGGGAGAGAGAGAGTTACATTTAGACATGAGTGAATATTTAGTGAGAGTTAAAAATTGAATTGAGTGAGGGAGCTACAAGTGCATTTAATGAGGAGTTACACTTTTGCCATACATCGAATTAGTGAGGGAGAGTTACATTCTCTTAAGTGTGGAGTTACTATTTTAATTGACTTATTCCATGAGATTATTGAGAATTCATTTTATTAATCAGTTAAACTTGAATCACTTTAGACTATTTTATAAATAATAGTATCATAATAATATTAATACTAGTAAGGATAAGATATTAATTATTGACTTGAATAATCATGATTGATTTGATTTTAAAATGGATTCCATCTATCGAGATCATCCTTGATCATTTAGACATGACTTTCTATTTTTGGAAAGTCACTTCCAAATTGAAATGTGACTTACTATTTTTGGAGAGTAATATTAGAATTATCAGAAATGAAATTTTATTATAGGTGGTTCAAATAGAACTGAAAGATATGATTTCTTCTAGGAGAAATTCACCCCTGAGCTACCAAATTTTACACTCTCTCTCAACTAGGGAGGAATTTATTTATGCATCAAATATTTATGCTTCCTATGATCTCTTTCATTCATATCAATTCAACTCTACTCTATAGCATCCATAATAATGAAGTGACAATCTAAAGAAGAATCATCCACTTGACACAAATTTGGAAAGAAAAGGGTCATCACATGTCACATAGACAATGATTACACTCAACTAATTTTCATCTCAAAAATTAAGTGATAGAACACATGCATCACTTAGACAAGACTCAAACAAGTCACATAGACAAGAGTCAAACACAACCAAGTTTCATTAAATGTCAAGTGGTGGAACACCAACATCCTAGACAAGTCACACAGATAAGTATAACTACACCTATTGGCGAGATAGGAGGCTCTTCCCACATCCCAAATTGTGGTTCAGATGCATACTAAAGTTTACTCTCATGGCACACACTACACAAGAGGCCTCTCATCCTTAAGAGATTTCGACCATCATTCCCTAATCCTATGAGCTATGATAGGGGGAAAGGCAGCTTAGTTTTCTCAATCAACTATGACCTCTTCCCGGAAGGGTCACATCCATAAGTCCAAGTTGCTCTCTAAAAACCAAGAACTTTCCCTTTAGTAAAGGCTTGGTAAAAATGTCAGTTATCTAATCATCAGTGGAGATGTGAGGGAGCCTCACTTCTCCTCTCTACATGATATCCTGGATCTAGTGATACTTGATCTCAATATTCTTTGAGTTTTCATGAAACATAGAATTTTCTACAAGACGAATACCATTCTTATTGTCACAATATATAACTATTGTTCCTAGAAATTTCTCAAATAGTTCCCCAAAAATATTTCTTAGCCAAACTACATCACATCTAACCATGCTAGCAGTAATGTCCTCAACTTCAGTTGTACTCATTGCAACAAAATTCTACTTTCTGCTCATCCAAGAGATCATGGGATATCCCAAGCTAAGGAAACACTCAAAAGTGTTGTTTCTATCAACATAGATACCATCCTAATCAGCATCAGTGTATCTATGAAGTCATACATTTTTACATTTTCATAGTTCCATACAAATATCTGAGTAAATGTTTTGCAGCAATCCAATGGGCATGAAAGGGACCAATCATATGTTGACTTAAAGTGTTTACATCAAAATATATCTTAGGCCTAGTGTTTACCAAAAACATCAAAGAACTAATGAGTTGTATATACTCTATGGGATTTTCCAGATTAGGTCCTGCAACATTTCCACATAATTTCTTAAAGTTTATTTCCATAGGAGTATGCATGGTCTTACAATCTTTCATAGCAAATATTTCAAGAATCATAACAACATATTTTCCTTGAGAAATATAAATTTCACCAAGTCTTTTCCAAACCTATATATCCATAAAGTAATGCATCAAACTAAGGTCTTTAATTTCAAATTCAGAAGCTAATTCCCTCTAACACTGTAGGATAAGAGGTTCTCCTCATGTCAAGAATAAATCATCAACACACAATATCAAAATAAAAGGTATACCTTGGAGAGTCTTGAATTATAGGTTTAGGTGTGTACTACTTTTGGTGAAACCAAGCTTCATTAGGTAGCTATCAATGTGAGAATACCAAGCTTTTGAAGCTTGGTTCAGCCCATATAAGGCTTTCTTCAGTCTAGATACACGAGTTTATCTGTCACGCTCTTCAAAGCCTTGTGGTCATTCCAAGAATACCTCTTCCTTGAGGAAGCCATACAATAAAGAAATTTTCATGTCCATTTGGTGAAGAGTCCATCCTTGGCTAGTAGCTAAGGCAACAAGAGATAAAATAGTTGTATATAGAGATACATATATAAAATTCTCATCATAATCTATTCGCTCTTTCTGAGAGAAACCTCTAGATACAAATCTACCCTTATATTTTTCAATACTACCAACTGTACCATGTTTAATCTTTAAAAAATCATTTGGAAGTGACAATAGATTTACCTTGATGTCTAGGAACCACTTCCCAAATATCATTCTAGATGATGGACTCATATTCTTTAGGCATGACATATTTCTAGACTTGTTATTTTGCAACTTACTCAAAGGTGCATGGTTCTACCTCAATGATATTTCTCAAGGAAACAACATACCCTTGAAACTGACTTGGCTACTTACTTTCTCTAAATGTTCCCCTTGGGGAAACATGTTGATCAACATATTGGAATACTGCCATAGTGGTCACTTTCTGGCAGGAGAATCATGTGGTGGAGGATCTAGAGTTTCCATGGAACCCATGGGATTATCAACAAACGCATTCTCAGGTTTCGATTCAGACTCAGATGCAGGGTCTTTTTCATTAACAACTTGTCTTTCAACAATAGCAGGAGGAGGAGAGTCTCTTGCTTTTCCAAGAGTTGCATCTTCATCAAATGTTACATCTCTAATAAACTCTATAGTTCTTTGATCAGGTACATATATTCTATAAGCTTTTGAATTATCAAAATAGCCAACAAATGTACCTTTCTTACATGAAGCTTCTAGTTTTTTCCTTTTCTCTTTCGACATATGGAAGTATACAGGACAACCAAATATTTTCAAATGACTCACCTAATGCCTTTCACCAGTAAAGACTTCTTTAGGAGTCTAATTGTCTAAGTCCTGATGAGGAGTTATATTTTGCACATAAACAACAATATTTGCAACTTCTCCCAACAGAAATTTCGGGAGCTTTTGATTATGTGGCATGGCTCCGACCACTCCCATAATGGTTATGTTCTTCCTCTCAACCACACCATTTTGATGTGGACCGTACAACACAATGGTTTCTTTATTTATTTTGGCATCTTGTCAAAGATTATTAAAATAATTAGAGATTAACTCTACCCCATTATCAGATATGAAAACTTTGATCAACAGTTTGATTTTCAATCAGAACCTTGAAATCTCTGAACATATCAAATGCTTCCGCTTTATTTTTTAAAAAGAATATCCATGACTTGCAAGAAAAATCATAAAAAAAAAAATCATGAAATACACGTAACCACAAAGAGAAGTAACATGTATAGGTCCACATAAATTAGAATTTATGAGTTGAATTACCTAACTAGTTTTTGTTCTTCTTGAAGGGAATGGTCCCTTTACATGCTTTCCACTTGCACATCTTGGGAAAACCCATTCACGATTCAATATGATCTCAAACATTCTAGAAACCATATTCCTTACATGAGGTAAGTCTTTGTAGTGTAGGTGAGTGAATCTTCTATGCCATAGCTAACACTAAAGATTGGTATCATGGACCAGTGCATGAATGGGTTTACCATTGACTTTGTAAAGCCCTTCACATCGTGATCCAAGTGTGAAGAATTCTCTCATACCTGAGTTCAAAAACCAGTTCAGAACTTTTCCATTAATAAAAGCAACTTTCATTCCTTTATCTTCTGCAACATATATGGATACAAGATTTTTTTCAAACTAGGTACATACAAAAATTATTGCAAAAGAAAATATTTGCTATCATCTAACTGAAATGAAACTAAACCATAACCTTTAACTTGGTTAGTAGAATTATCTCCAAGGATAACATTTAAAGTAGTCTACCTCTCAACTAGATTAGGGATTACATATTTGTAACCAATAAAATGTTTGAAAGCACCACTATCAACTAGCCAACTATTAAATGAATCTGCAGAAGAAGAACTAGAGAGAGCATAAACAAGAAAATATTATAATTTAGTTTCCGTTGCATTATTTCTATACCTTGGATTTCTTGTTTTCTTAGAATGGCATTTTCTTCGATTTTCAGTAGTGTCTTTTCTATAAATAGATTTATTTTTGAATCTATGTTCTCTTCTTCTTTCTCTATACACACGAGAAAAGAGACCATGATTTTTATAGTTAAAGCCCATAACTTTTGACATGTCTAAATTCCCTTTAAAGCAATCATTTGAATCAAAAGCATAGTTCTTTGAAAAATGATGATATCCTTTATTACATTTCTTTCTCTTGCCATAGGCTCAGAATGTAGTAGGTTTTCCTTCTTCATGATGTGAAATTCTCCCTCTAGAGATCATTTTGGCCTCCTCTTGAATACCCTTTCCTAGAATCTCATCAAATGTGGAAATAATTTTGATATTTTTAATGGTGATGATAAAAGTCGCCCAAACATGAGAAAGGCCTCTGAGTGTAGTCAACACCATTTCTTTGTTAGGTAGAACTTCACCAAATATTGATAGTTGATTCCTAATTTTGTTCATTCTCAAGACGTATGCATGATCTGTATCTCCTATGTTCAGCTTGATGTCCTTTCACTGATTCTTCAAGGAAATAATCTGGTTCAAGTTACTAATTGAAAACATGCCAATTAGCTTTTCATACATTTCTTTAGCTTCCTTCAAACCAGAAACATAAGTAATGAGATGATCACAAAGAGAATAAAAGATAATTTTTTTACCTTTGATTTCACCCTTTTTTATGTTTGGATTTTACAACAGCACTTTCATTCTCTAGTTGATTAGCTACTATGCCTTCAACATACTCCAGAACTTCGTGTTCTTCAAGAGTGATATCTAGCCTTGTATTCCATGGACCAAAGTCTGAAGAATAATTCATCTTCTCCTCTACGTTGAAGTCAGACTTGATCAGAAAACTTTGGCAACAAGTGGGCTCTCTTCAATTGATCTTTGGTCTCCTTAAACTTGTCTTCACCAAGTCTTTGATACCATATTAAAATCTGAAAGTTATATTAATAAACTTAAATATTCTTTGCAGAAACTTGAAATTTCTATGCAGAAAACTAGTGTACTTAAATTGCATAAAGTTGAATGTAATTTCAGTAATATGAATGTACTTTGCATAAATTGAATGTACTTTGTAAATAATTGAACGAACTTTGTAGAAGACTGAATGTTCTATGTTGGGACTTGAAAGTACTTTGCAAAAAACTAAAAATTTTATGTTTCTATATTCGGGCTTCTGTGATCCATAACGAATTAATTTGAATGAGGATTTCTTATTCAAAATTTTTCAATTCTACAATTGTAGATAGATAATAAACTTGAGGACCATATAAAGACAACCAAGCAAAAATACGAGACACTAGGATTTAGGTCCAATTACTAAGGAAAAACCCTTCAAGGGGGAAAACCCAAATGATTCTTCTTCTATTAGATTCTTGAATTGTCCAACAAATTATAGAGAGTGAGAGAGGGAATAAGAATTAATAAAGTTGCCAATGTTTGATCAACTTCCAGATGAAGTGCTCTTTCTCTTTGCTTGAAGATCTCCTCCTCTTAATCAGATCTTGTATTCACACTTTCTCTAACTCTTCCATTGCTCTTGATCATCACTTTCTCTCACACTTCTCTTTCACACACTCAGCACTTGCACTCCTTCTTCACAATTAACATGCTACACTCAAGTTTCACTTTCTCTCACTTAAATAGATGAGAAAGGAAAGGATTTACAAAATGAATTCATGCCTTGAGCCAATAATAGGAGAATCAAATTCCATGAGGGAGGAGTTACTTAAGGAGAAGTGTAACTCATTCCAAGAATAGAGAGAGATGTACACTTGTCTTGAGGAGTTACAATTCGAATTAGGGAGAGGAAGAGTTACACTTAGACATGAGAGAATATTTAGTGAGAGTTACAAATCAAATTAAGTGAGGGAGTTACAAGTGCATTTAATGGGGATTTACACTTTTTCCATACGTTGAACTAGTGAGGGAGAGATACATTCTCTTAAGTGTGGAGTTACTATTTTATTCCAAGAGTAAGGTTTTATTTGCTAATAAAGAGATTCTCAATTTGATTGACTTATTCCATGAGACTATTGAGAATTCATTTTTATTAATCCATTAAAGGTGAATGACTAGACCATTTTATTAGTATTATAATAATAATAATAATAATAATAATAGTAAGGATAAAATATTAATTCTTTACTTGTATAATCATGATTGATTTGATTTTAAAGTGGATTCCATATGTCGAGACCATCCTTGATCATTTAGACATGACTTTCTATTTTTGGAAAGCCACTTCCAAATGGAGATGTGACTTACTATTTTTGGAAAATCATATTAGAATTGTGAGAAATGAAATTTTATTATAGTTGGTTCAAATATAACTGAAAGATATGATTTCTTCTAGGAGAAATTCCTCCCTGAGTTGCCAAATTTTAACATGCTATATGTAAATTTTTACTTCTAATAGAAAGTTACACTTTTTTCTTTCTCTAAATTATTATATAAATATAATTATACACAACCATATTAAGAAATTATCTTAATTCTTTGTATGTTAATTTATGACTTGACCTCACAATTATTACACATGCTTATGGATTACAAATCTGCAAATGGAAACTATTAAAATATACCAAAAAAAAACAAATTTTTTGGATCAATATGTATTGCATTTTATAACAAGGTTCTCCATTGCAAATGGTATACTTGCCGTATCTATATATATCCATATCTATATCTATATATATATAAAAGAGTAAATGAAAGCTTCCTTTGAGAAACCATCTCTATGAGAGTTATAATGAATTTAATTTAGCTATTCCCAATATCTAAAGGGAATTGAACATAGAGATTAATATAATGCAATTAACATAACTACTAAGGAATAATCGAGAATAGTGTTCTGCTCTCACTAGATTTCTTGTCGAGATGGCTTGTCCATAAAGAAACTATTCTTACAACTTGATTTTATTTTAGAAGCAATATAAATCTATTTGTTGTATCACAAATCCACTGATTGTACCTCATAACACTTAGATATAAACTAGAACCACTAAAGAAAATATGCATGAGGCATGCATGAGGCACTGGTTCTATACAACCCTCTTCAGATAATAAACCTTTTCATAGAACATTCCTATTAAATACCTAAATAGAATGAAGTCAAGGCTTCCTTCTTTTTTTCCTTTACCGGAGACCTAGAAAAGGTTTGGGCATAAGGATTTATAGAAGATAGTTCTCGTCCAAGGTGAATCTCCCTTGCTCTAGATCCCAAACTCAAAGAACAAATCGTCTCACTGAAATCATCAGCCTTAGGACTAATATGTACAAGCATCAACATTTTCTATTCTTTTCCTACATTTAAAAAAATATTAAAAAAAAAAAAATTAAAAAAAATACCACGTGTTATAGAAACTCAAATTAATAAAATAAGACACCATTAGTCCATGTGCAAAAGAACCAAGAAAATAAAACTTCATGGCATCCAAAAAAAGTAAATCAAAAAAAAAAAAGTTAATTAGTTACCTACTGAGTCTCTTAGGGTTTGAGTAAGTTTGTTTTTCCTACATATGTAAAACTTCATGTAAGTTGTCACACTATAAAATCAAACTCTGAAATGGATCAAATGTAACAAAAATACATGAATCCCAGTACTAATTTTGAGCTTGCAATCTACAAATCAAGATTTTATTTATTTTTTACAATATAACGACTATTAGATTTCTCGTTGCAAAATACCCTTACAAAAACGAAAAAACCAAAACCAATCAAAATTATAAGAATACACAATAATAATACCTTGAAGTGAAGTTACTTCTTTAGAAGATGATAAATGAATGAATGTTTAGCGTGCATCTTCTGTTCATTCCAACTGAAATACAAAACCATAATGGTGAAGATTGCTTTAACAATGGCATAGAAAGAGGGGTTCATGTAGATGTTGACTAATTGCTTATCATAGATAACAATGTTACTCGCATTGATACTCTTGGTTGTTCTTCCCTCGCCGACAAAATGCTTAGCACTTGCTGCAATATTTGACCTGACAAACGTCAATAAATCACATGGTTAGAAAACTATTACAAGAAACTGTGGTACAATTTGATCAAAGAAATTCATATATATGTCCAACTATATATATATAAAAGGTTCGTAGCTTAATAACAAAAATAAAAGGTTTGTAGCTTAATCTCCAACTATATATATGTCCATCTATATAGAAAACTATGGCATAATTGATTGATCAAAGAAATTTATGTTCTAAATAGGGATAAAACTGTGGCATAATTGACAAATCAAAGAAACTCATGTTTTGAGTATGCATAAATCATAAGGCTTGAAACTGACTGTCCAGCTATATATGACACCCGCTTTATAAAATGATTAGGAGGTTGCCCCTGCAGGCCAAAGATAATCTCTGTTATGGTCTTGACTACTATTGTAGCTCTCACGGCAGTGCCCCTAACGAGGATCTCTTCAAACTGCTCACATCAAACGAGACATTATCAACACTGAAAACACGAGTTTTATTTGGAATAAACTTCCATTAAGCACATCCGTGCCAGAGTCTTACAGCAATGCATGGAACAAATGTGTATTGAATGCCAGTGGATTGAACATCCAGAGCTATGGAAGCTCCAATTATTTAACAAGATTGGGATCCTTCTATCAATAAAACATTGATATAAATTTATACCCAGACATTTTAAGGGATTTTGATTTTTAGTGCGGTAATTACAAAATTGCATTAGATCAGGTGCAGCTACGAGGCCCATGAATGCATGCCTTGCATGTTCACAACTTTGAAAATTTCCATGTGCTTTACTATAATGTTATATGTTCTTTTAGCCCAGTATTTGTGCACAAGAAGATAGGACATTAAAGACGAAAATAATTCACAAGAATATTCCAAGGTTCATTTGACATAATGATGACTTAGCTAGCTACAACAGTGATGGATGGGGTAGACTAGGACATATGTTCAAGTCAAAATTTGCAAAGACAAACATGGTAGAAGGAAAGTTCAGATTGAGTAAAAAGGTGAGTATGTCAATGTTAACAAAACAAACCATGATGGATGAAGGTGAGGATGCAAAGACAGACTTGGTAAGTAATGAGGTTTAGTATCTACTTTTTGAAGGGATATATAATGAATTTTTTTAGCAATATAAATATCAATATTTTTGTGTGATAGGTACTCTACAATCCAGTATAGAGGATATGTACAGGCGTTAGATGTTAGATGTTATATGTAAACATTTTTTAAATTCAATTTTTTTTAATTGTAATTTTGTTTTTATTAACAAAAATTACGAACAAATTCTTAGATAAAATAAAATCATAATATACAATCACATTAAAATATATAACATAACTTCTAGATAAGCTTTGTTACAATACCATGAATTATCAACACCACATGCCTAAAACCATAACGCATTTCAAAATCAAAACATTTTATAAATATTTAATTTTAATTTTATTTTATAATATTTTAAAAAATAAATATAAAGCTGAAAAGAATGGTGGATATGCTTTAGTGATGTAAATGTCTATAAACATTTGATTATAATAAACAACTAAAGTAATTGAATTATTATGAAACGTTAACAGTAAATAATTTTTTTTAAGTCAAATAAAATAGAAGTTTAATAATATTAAGAGTTAAATAATAATAACAATATTCAATAAATATATAAGAATCCTAAGACTAAAGGATATAAATTTATGTTATTAATATTAAGGGATAAATATTAAAAATAAATAACATGGGGTAATAGTATGGGTCAATAATATTATTTAAATTACTATAATAAAATATTAATACAAATAAATAAATATTTAGGGTTAAGGCGAAGAAATATTTTTTTAAAGGTTATTATTAAATATCTATAATATTATTTTATTATTAATAAATTAATAAATCAATATTTAAGATACATAAAATCTTAAGCAAAATAATATATAAATTAGGGTAATTAGTATTAAGAGTTAAAAGTTAAATATTAAATATTAATTAAATTATTAATAAATAAATCAATAATAAAAATATTTGTATTAAAGCCAAAAGTTTATATATATATATATATATATATATATATAAGTTTGGTATGACCTTTTCATTAATTTTCTAACAATAAGCATGTTACATCCATATGTCTAAAGGTTAGGTGGACTCAACCCGCCTTGGGGAAACCAGGTATGTTGGCCACCTAACCACAAAACATGCCATCCATAAACAAAAAATAATAAGTCTTACAAGCCACGCTATATATTTCTGAGAGCCTTTGTTATTCCTACTTGCTAGATACATATAAACATAACTGATAATATGCCTAAAATTTTGAAAATGCTTCATACAAAACTATGACCACGGGTGCACTGCCACTACTCATCATCAGTTGAATCCACTAGAGCAGGGTCCTTCATAGGGGAACCTAGTAGCTTCGTGTGGGGAATACAAGGGATGTGTTGCTCTATGTGGCTGAGGCATCCATTTTGCTGTTGCAATTGGAACTGGATCTTTTGAAACTCTTTAGTATAATATGGATGTCAATGGGAGGACCAATGCATATTAGGTGGAGAGTGCTCCAAGGTTTTAGCCAAAATGCTCTTCATCATCCAAAATAGGTGGACTGTTTGTTTATATTGAGAGGATCTACCACGAGTATGGTCAAGGTCAGGGATCAAAGTATGCCACTCATCTAAACCAATTTCCAAATTCTCCTCAGTCTGTCATATCTCTTCTTCCCAATCTGAAATGAGTTTCTTGATTGGAGTCGAACTGCCTGAGTGATATGCTTGAGTGGCTTCCTAAATAATTTGGGACGTCAATTTATGCCCACGCACAGTCCCTCCAGATGAGCTAGGTTGATTGACTTGGGGAGGGGATCCTTTCATCTACTCTCCGTGGCCATGGCCTCCTCGACCATTCCTTCCTTTACTAGAGGCTTGAACCATATTTCTACACATATGAATCTAATACTCACATGTGTCGAAAGATGGAGGTCAATCTAAATAGAATCTAAGATCAGAAGAAAGACACTACCGAGGGTCGCTCTAGCCCTGAAGACCTGCCAATGAAATTACAAAATAACCAACCAAAAATCAACCAACAACTAGCAAGGCATTATGGTCTCGCTTCTATCATTGCTCCACCAATGCTCACAAGTGGGCCTAAACTCACAGACCCAACCATCCACAACAAAAACTCCAAAATGATTCAGGTGAGTGTCATCTTTAATCAATTAGAAAAAAAGAACTGTGCATCATAGAAAGAAAGAACAATCGAGTCGTGAGCCACCCTTTGACCAAGACACACATACAACCATGCGCTGGAACCAAATGTAGAATTCCCTAGTCACAAAGATGGGATTGGAATGCCCAAAGTAGGGCCTATACTGATAGAATTTGAGCCAAGAGTTTCCCCTTGACCAAAACCCATCCACAACCATGCAACGGAACCAGACACGATAAACCCATATTGCTAGGATGGGATTGACACTAAACATTTTCCACAGTTCGCCCGAGACCACGACACTATACCAACTAGGACCAGGCCAATGTTTACAAACAATGATGGCCCTGTTATGAAACCATACATAATTAGAGTACCCAAGAACCAAATAGAATTTTCCAAAAGCTAAAACCTTCACAATTCCAGAATAACCAAGGTAGATAATACAACGACACCCAAAGAAACTCGTCAGCCGAGACTTGTATGAGGCCATAAATGATAACCAAATCTCTTAGACCATAGACACGGGGACAAAGAAAAATAATGACTCGACACATAGTAATGAGTAGACCATGCCACACTCCAAATACATTCTATTCCAATCTTGCCAACCTACTATAGTACCATGCATCCCAGATATCAAAGGGCAGAGACAAAGATCCATATATGCAAAGGGAGAAAATTAAACGAGGATACATACCAGTGATCGAGTCCTTGACCAAACAGAGACTGAGTCGGCATTCTCCCTAAAATGAACAACTCGGACCAGATCCACAGTAAACGAAGCACACAGACCAACTTACCCAGCGCAAGGGTGGAGGAACTTACCTTCTCACCTAACTTAATGGCTCTACCACCTTCTCGGTTAGCAATTAACCTTCACATGTGCACCAACACCTCTCCAAATGATACATGCATACAGAGGGTGGTCATAGATTTCTTTAAGATTTTCATTAAAATATGTGCCATGGTGTACCCATTGGGTCCAGCTCACACCTCGATTGGGGAAAATATTAATATAATATTATTATTAATAAATCAAGAAAAACAAAAACAAAATTAGAAATAAATAATAATAATAACCCTAAAAAAGCAAAAGAAAAAAGTGCAGAAAATGAGGGGGATACAAGATTAAGGAGGAATCTAAACCAGAAGAAAAGGCAGGAATCCAGTTCCTGCTGATCTTCCAACCATCATCATTGTTCAAATTGCCAGAGTGGTTTTCAATTTCAATGGTTTCTCTGAACTTTCTGTGATGATAGTGATTTATCTTAGCTAGGAGTAGCATAGGTCCATCTTTACCATGGATCTAACATAAGCCAAGAGGGATCAAATTTCTTTAGGTGCAAAATTGTTTTAGAGTGCAAAAACTAATGTTTAAGTTTTTTTGTTTAAATTGTATATTTGAATGTTATAGAGATTACATAACATGTGTCTTAAGTCATTTTATCAACACAAATTAAACTGTTTTTTTTTTTATTAATATATTTTAAGTATAGGCCAATATTAATTCATATTAAAAAATTTTATTCATAAACATTAAAATATTTTCTTTAACATTTTATTTCTATATATAGATCTATATGAAGTTGATATTACGTCTTAAAATATTATGAAAAATAAAAGGTTTAAACATATTACTCACATTTTTTTTCCTTCTAATTACTTTACACGAAATTATATTAGGTCATATGTACAACTAATTATGTGTGTGTGTATACATACACATATTATCGCTGACATTGCTTATCTATTTAGAGAATATTTAATTTTTATTTCAAGAGGGACGGACATACTTACACGCCGCCTTCACACTGGATTCTAGAATGAGCCTCTCGGCTCATTCATGAAGTCTTCATTGCAAATATGGTGCCTGGTTTCCTCAGCATGCTCTACAATATCAAATAAACACGATCTATGATGCTTAATGTCAGTTATGCTCTTGAATGCTTCGCTTAATAGATTGACTTGTTTTTCCAACATATGAAGCACACATGAGCATTGAATTAAGTAAATGCCTTTTATTTATTTATTTTTATTGCATTAAAAAAAATTTAAGTAGTTTATATATATATCCAAGTATTTTTTTTTATTTTTTTTTAATATTTTTTGTTGTCTTTTTTTTTTTTTTCAGTTTTTTATATATAAATTTTATTCTAAAAAAATTAATTTTATTTTTTATTTTTGACTAGAAATTGTTTTTAATTTTATGTATTTATTTTTTATTCAAAATTTTATGTGAATTATCATTTTTGGAAAAAGATATGATATTTCCACTTGGTGACAACGCTTGGGGAAATATCAATTTTTGGGCAGTTTTGAATTAATTCACATTAGCACTTAGGAAGTGTGGGTTTAGAGGCCCCACATGTATTTTTGATCAAATCTGGGCCCAAACATTAGAGGATGGAGGAAAAGATCAAGCCATTAGTGGTACGTGGGGTCCAATCATAGAAAATTGTGGCCCACATGGGTAACACACTCTCATTTGAGTGAAGTTTGTGGGGGGAAGTCGAGTTGGGCCCACATGGGCATATTGGAGGCTCTTTGATAAATAGAGCAAGAGGCACTCATTTTGGTCATTCATTCATCTATTCAGAAACTTGTCTTTGACATAGCACGCTTGAGCGGAAGCCAAGTCTGCAAGTGTTGTTTAGCACACGAGTGTCTCTGAGTAGATATATCAACCCTTGCTTCGATGGACTTCGAGTGCCATCCCAAGGAGGGAGTTCCATCCTTTTCCGATTTTTCTAGTAGTGGGAGTGCAAGTTTTTGTGGAGGAGGCACTAGCATCAGCGCAGGGACTCCACAAAGCTTGGAAGAGACACACTTGGGAGTTGGGGAGTGAAGGGAGTTTGGGCCTAAAACTTGAGGTGGAGTCTGGGGAAGTGTTGTGGGGGCTTTTCCATCATTTTGGTAGAGAAGCAAATGCAAAGTTGCTACAGGCTACATTTTTTTCTTGTAGAGGAGGGCCAAGCATGTGGGTTCAATTTTGGATTTTCAAAACTAGGACAAACCCTTTTTGTGTTTTTTTGGGCTTTTGACAAGGACTTCAGAAATAATTTGGCAGAATTTTTTGGGCAGATTTGAGGGGTCAAACAGGGGTCCCAATCCAGGCAACAAATAGAGGAGTTTGTGGAAATTTGGGCCGAAATTCTGAGCTCAACATTTGACCAATTCCTTCGTGGGTTTTTGTGGGTTGTTGGTGGAGAGGCCGAGGTTAATTTCCTAGATCTTGTTAAGCACTAGAGGAGGCTCTATCAACATATATTCACACCTAATATTTGTATATCTAGGCAATTCAGTGCAAAGCCAGGAGATAGAGCAACAACATATTTTAAGGGGACTTCTTATTATTCATTTGGGCTTAGTTAGCTTGACTTGAGCAAGCCCAAGCAAACTCTTTCTAGCATCTCATTGTACCATCTTCATATTATAGTAAAATGGCAAAGCAGCGTAGTTTTTGGCTTTAAAATAGTGTTTTGATGCTTGAGTATATTATTGTGTTTTTGGATATGTTTGATTTGTTTATCATTATATATTTCCATTAGGAATATTACAGTGGTATCAAAGCCATAATCTTGGCTCAGCCTATGGGAAACCCTTCGTTTTATGACAAGAACAGAATAAAAGCTAAGAAATCATGGGATCCAAAGAAAAGTTAGAATCAAACAACATGGTAGTAACCTTGAATGAAGTGATTAGGATGCAACATATGATGATTGATGTGGGGGAGAATTTGATTCATTTTGCAATTGAGAATCCATACACGATTGCAACTGATCTGTAGTTATTGGGAGCAAACAGGAGGGCATACCAATCATTGGGTCATGGCATTAAGGCATCCCTCTCTTTCTGGGAGTTCTATGAACTAGGAGGCATGCACAAACAAATGGAGATTAATTGGAATTTTTCACGGATGATGAGGAGGATTAAGGAAGAAGAAGAGAGAGTAGTTCAAGGAGTCATGGTTGGTAAGGAGACAATTGAGCATACACCCATTGATGAGATGCCATCCATTGTTGAGGTATAGAATGATGAGGTATCTCAGGTTGTGACCGAGTTCTTAGGTGATAGATGTGAACCACAGGTTGATGAGGTGCCACGAGACATCTTCACTATTGATGAGAAGCTAATAGGTACAAAGGCATCCAGATCTATGACAGAGTTTTCAGGTGACAATCACCTACAGCTAACTTGTGAGCATGTCTTGCATGATGGGTTATCTATGGAGGAGCAGTTGGAGGTTCATGTCGAGCCCATAATGGAGGAGGATGTGCAACCATCCTTTGGGCTAGCCATTGATGAGGGGTAACATAGATACAATTCTTTGGGATTTCAACACAGTTCACTTCAGAGGCACACTAACATAATCTACAGTGTTATCACCCCATCCCTACGTGTTGGATTGAGAGAGGCGGAGTTGTCTAGACATGTCAGAGGGGATGACTAGGTTAGCAGCACTGTTGGGTCACCTTTGCACATTGGAGAGAGAGAGAGAGAGAGTTACCTAGTAAGATCTCATGTGTTGAGCTGGGTAGCAGGATGAGACGATTAGAGTTGCACAGAGTGCAACATCCACATGTTGGATTTGTTTTATGTGCAGGAGTTTGTGCATTTGATCCCTCTCTTGTGGTTGGATGGTGGGAGATTATGAGTTGGTACCCTATGGAGTGGGCTATGGAGATGGTGGTGGACCTGGATTTAGCTCAGTAGGATCTTCCAAGAACTAGGGATATCGGAAGCCCGAACTAGCATTGGGATCTGGGTAGGACTACCTATCATTTCCCAAGTATGTGGGTTGACTATGACCTGGATGGTACAATTGAACTAGAAATTGATCATGCACATTCACTAGGGGACTCTCGGTCAACACCAGTGGCCAACCAATTTATGGATATACTCCTTTAGTTGTCTGGGTATGACAATTGTACACAGGATCACAGGGTGATCAACATACTCCCGTAGACATTTGTCGGAGGAGGTGGCATTGGCAAGTCGCTAGAGACTACCTTGTATGGAGCTGAGGACTCTTCACTTTTGTGCGGGGCATAGAGGATGCAAAGGAGAAGAGTAGTGGTGGCATCACTACTAACACATAGGGAGATTCGTTTCTCGAATCCCTCAGGGAGGATTTGGAGAGAAGATCCATTCATCAGAGGGTATACTGATGCGATGGTGGAGGTGATGATACTGATCAGGTGTGGGAGGACACATAGAGACACATCTCTAGGCCACCACATCTATGGATGTCTAGGAGCATCTAACATTGAGCAGTGGACTATAGGTGGAAATGGAGGTGCATGGTGGTATACTGTAGTTTGCTGGGTTGTGTTGTGGACTAGGAGTGTCGTACATTACATTGAGTACATGCGGGGAGTGATTGGTGCCTTGACATAGACAAGATGTAGGGTGGTACATGATGGTAGAGACATAACCAAGGGTATCCAGTGATGTACAGAGACAATTTGTAGCATACAGTGGCATGTCGAGGAGTATGGTGATACTTCGTGGTATGTACTGGCACATGATGCAATGCATTGGGCTCTTGGAGTGTTGCCTCCAAGAAGACTTATGGACCAGGGCATTGGGTGTACCATTGGATGCAGCTCACCAAGGATCGATGAGGACATTGTTGAGCCTTTGAGGACACCATGTTTAACAGAGACAGGGCTTTGAGGGAGATGTCAAAAGATTTGAGGCGGAGAGAGAGTGTTGTTTGTAGGATTACTCTTCAGCATTGCAGACTTTTGATCATACCCTTTGGGACATACCCACCCATCATCCTCTAATGTTGCTTATAGTCACAAATTGTTTGGTTGTTTCCCCTTCACACTCTTCATTCAGGTAGTGGGATATGAAAGGCTCACCCTAGAGAGTTGGATGAGACATCGCATGTCATGAGCCAGGAGGAGACTCTCAAGTTGAGACACTTGGTAGGTGCACAAGTTGTTGGATAAATACTTAGAGATGGCATGGTTAATGGCTGAGGTAGCATATGTTCCACCCCTGGGCTCACACTTGAGGGACAGTGGATGGTAGTCTTCGTCTACATGAGGGTACCTAGACTCTGAGCAATGTCTAGGTGTATCTTTTGGAGTTGAGATAGTGGATTTCACTGCGTGGTCCAGTAGGAGTAGGGAAAGTTTACATGTGTGAGACATACTCCTGATACTTGGGGTCCACCCAGGGGGTAGATATAGGGGTCAGAGATGAGGTCCAGATGGGCTCTAGCTGGTAATAGTGTTACATAACGACATCATGTGAGGAGTGGGAGTTATGAGCTCCTTGTATGTTTGGGGGATCCAAGGATCTAGTTGGTGGGAAGATCACTCCATTTTTTGATGAGTAGGCTCATGGAAGAGGATGATCCAGTTCAAATTAGATTTGACACATGGGGGATCACTGAGACCTCCACTGCATGGTGAGGTAAACTTGTCCTGTTATGGCTCAGGGTTGAGATTGGTAGTGGAGGGGTAGATATTGGCATCATTGAGATGCCTGGTTAGGATGAGCTTAGATCTCATATATTTTTTGCCACTAGGCCTCAAGAGGGGAGGATATATTTCGTGCACCATGGGGAGTATGTCATAGTCAAAGTAGTGCAACGTTAACATGGTGGAACCATTATTGGATTAATAGGGAACTGGGGAATCACAGCTCTTCACAACTCAATAACCTTTATGGATGAGTTGGCTACTACACAAGGAGATCGTGCAGATCTTCCATTGGGCTTTAGTGATTCACTAACCGAGCAAGGGACTTCTTGTACTTTCATAGAGCGGGATAGTGAGTGGAGAGAGGGGAGCTTCATGTTGGACATGATGGCTTGTGATCCTGGTATTGAAGTATTCTTTAATGTTACAATAGTGTAGAGCTCAGGGATGATTTAGTGGCACATTTTGCAGTCACAGTAGGGAGCAACATCTAGAGAGGATGCTTGCTCAGGCATTCCTTGAGGACAAGCAATTTTGGGCAGGGAGCATTGTGATATTCCCACCAAGCGACATTTCTCAGGGAAATATTAATTTTTGGGAAATTTTGAATAATTCAGATTAGCACTTAGGAAGTGTGGGTTTAGAGACCCCACATGTATTTTGATCAAATGTGAGTCCAAACATTAGAGGATGGAGGAGAAATTGAGCCACTAGTGGTATGTGGGGGCCACTCATAGAAAATTATAGCCCACATGGCTAACACACTCTCATTGGAGTGAATTTGGTGGGGGGAAGTCGATTTAGGCCCACATGGGCATCTTGGAGGCTCCTTGATAAATAGAGCAAGAGGCACTCATTTTGGTCATTCATTCATCTATTCAGAAACTTGTCTTTGACATATCATGCTTGAGTGAAAGCTAAGTCTTAAAGTGTTGTTTAGCACACGAGTGTCTCTGAGCAGAGATATAAACCCTTACTTTGGTGAGATTTGAATGCCAACCCAAGGAGAGAATTCCATCCTTTTCTAATTGTTCCAACAATGGGAGTGCGAGTTTGTGTGGAGGAGACACTAGCAGCAGTGGAGGGACTGAGCAGTGCTTGGAGGAGACAGACTTGGGAGTTGGGGAATGAAGGGAGTTTGGGCCTAAAAATTGAGGTGGATTCCAAGGAAGTGTTATTGGGGGATTTTCCAACATTTTAGGAGAGAAGAAAACATAGCATTTGCTACTGGCTACATATTTCGTTGGCATTATGACACAGTTTTGGCACTATGATACAGGTGTTGTCCTTGATGGCAACTCACTCAGATGACAGATCACAGTTCAGGTTCTTAGAATAAAGGAAAAGGAGGTATACGTAGGTTCCCTTTGACGAAGTCACATATACACGCGAGATTGCCGATCAAAATTCGCATATGCGTATGCACGCACTTTCATGCACGGAGAAGCGCGTACATGTGGAAAACTTATTTTTGGTCCATGGTATTAAGTCCTTGGTATTTGGACCTATGGTTTTGGACCATGGTATCTCATCTGAAGTGTTGAACCTAGTATTTGGTCCAAGGTATTGATTCTTTATGGTTTTGGACCATGGTATTGAGTAAGGCCTAAGACTATAAAAAGGGAAGGAGATCATTAGGCAAAGGCATTGACTCAAGTATTGAATATCTTATGAAAGGCAGGATCTAGAACACTGGTCATTGGGTTATGGTGCATAGCTAGATCTGAATCAAGGAGGAACCTAAGCGCAAGGAGAAGGATAAGTTCTATTAATGGGTCAAGATCCTAAGGCTTGAATAATAGTATCTTTGTGTGATTTTGATCTATTATATTTGGCGCATGACTTGATCCATAAATCTAATAATCTAGGTATAACTCATGTCTGAATAAGTGAAAAGGATAAATTATCTTTTATAGATCTGTACGTAGGTTCAGCGAAGCAAAGGCATGTATACATGCTTGTTCAGTAATTCAAAATAGCGTATGCGCAAGTTGGCCTTAATTTAGCAGCGTATGCACACAGTTTGTACACATTGTAGTAGTGTACATCTCTTGAAGTATGTTTTAGCTACTTCTGTTTATTGCTGCAGCGTTCTGGGTTTAGAATTGGTGTCTGGTTACTATTACTGTTTTTTGGGTACAACATTTAGAGAAGTGACTATTTGATTTAGTTTTGTTTGGTGCAAAGGAGATTCATTTATGCAGATATACTTGATGTTTGATTGATGTTATTCATCGATCCAGTATGAAAATTTATGAAATGTGGTCCCTGGAAGAAAAGAGAAGGTTGTAGCCTTCTGTAGGTCAGCACCTACGTACTAGTACCTTAGCTAGTACAAAAGCTAAGGGGGTTGTAGCTCCCTTCTAGGAGAAGATGTAGAATGAGAGAAGGTTGTAGCCTTCTGTAGGTAGCAGCCTGCATACTGGTATAAGACTGCACCAGTACAAAAACATTGTAAAAGGAAGTTTCTAATTAAAAGAAGATAGAGACGAATTACAGCAGGTGGTTTTCACCCACATTGGGTTTCCACCTTATATCTTGTGTTCTTATGTGTGACTGCCTGTTCTGGTTTACTATTCCTGGTTACTGTTTATATGGTTTGATGCACAGATTAATGAACAAAATCTGAAGAATAATTTAAATTACAAGTCTGCTAGTTATACGCTAGTTTGCTTAACTGTAGTTGCGTACATACGCGGTTTTTACTAACTGAAGTAGCGTATGCAAATCTAACTGTGAAATGAAAAATAATTGACCTGATAATACTGATTCACCCCCCCTCTCAGTATTATTTCCAACAATTGGTTTCAGAGCAGGTCCTTCAGAAGAAGCTTAATCACTTGAAGGAAGATCTATCATCACGAGCAACTACAAAAAGGAGGCATCTATCAGGCCACCAATCTTTGATGGAAGCAACTTCATCTATTGGAAGGTAAGAATCACAACCTATCTTCAATCTCTTGGTAAGAAGTTTGGGATATCGTGGAAATAGGATACACATTTCCATCAGCAACTCCTATAGATGCAGCTGGTAAGAAGCAGTATGAAACAAATGCAAAGGCTCTCAATACTCTATTAGGGAGTTTATCTCAATTAGAATTCGTCAAGGTTATGCAGCTCAAAACCGCAAAAGAAATATGGGACAATATTGTTCTGAGCTATGAAGGAGACGATCAGGTAAAACGTGAAAAACTACAGACTCTCAAAATTCAATACAAAAATCTTAGAATGCACAATGATGAAAGTGTGGCTAATTATTTCTTACATATAGATGAGGTTGTTAATCGTATGAAAAATTTGGGTGAAGAAATAAAATAAGTTACTTTGGTTGAAAAGGTTCTAAGATCTTTGTCTTCTAAGTTTGAATCAAAAGTTTTTGCCATAGAAGAAAAGCAGAATCTACAGAGCATTACCATGTCACAGCTGCACGAAATCCTAACTGCTTTCAAAATGAGAAAAGGGGGACCATCATACATGAGAGAATCTGCATTCAAAGCCTCAGGAAAAGGAGAATACAATGAGTTGGGACATATGTCAGAAGGAGAGGAAGAATCAAACTTTGTGAAGAACCTTCAACGAGGTTCTGGAAGATTCTGAGGTAAGCTACCTTTTAAATGCTTTGCTTGTGGAAGATTCGATCACTATGCAGCCAAGTGTCCCCATAAAGATAAGCTTGACAAAGGTAAGGAACCAGTTAGATGGAACAGAAAACAAAATGTAAGTAAGAAGAGCTATTATACACATGAAGACAGTGATGGATTTTCAAATAGTGATGAAGATGAACAATGTAATGATTATAGACTTTTGATGGCTTTTGAAGATGATGATTTCTTGGATGCTATAGATGAAGAAGGGCTTTATGAAGAAATTTCTAGACTTAAAATTTGTTTAGAAGAAAAGAATATGATTATAGATACTTTGACATTCCAACTTGCTAAAAGGGAAAAACACAATGAAAAGTCAGAATGTGAAATTGTGGGACTTAGAAAAGATATTGAGAAAACAAAAGCTCTTAATCTTAGATTTGCTAAAGGATCTAAAACTTTAGATGAGATTATCAAAGTGCAGCGTTCTCCTCTAATCAATACAGGTCTTGGATATATTGAAGAAGCATCTCAAGCACAAAATCCATCCACCTCCAAAATTTATCTTGATGCAGCAAGGAGAAGTGAATAGGTTGACAATCGACAGCAAAGGCATAATGCAGATCACCAGGCAAATCAGGGACAATTTACTTCAAAAATGAACAAAGATCACCAAGTAAATTGGGGGCAATCTACTTCAAGGATGAACAGAAGCTACAACCAACCACAGGTAAATCATTCTCAATTTGCCTCAAGAATGGATGTCAATGGAAACTACAATCATTTGGTCGGTAGGTTTGATAATCGTAGGAATTTCTTTAATGGCCAATGTTTCTCTTGTCATAACTTTGGACATAAAGCTGCTCAATGTGTTGCCTACAAGACCATCATGACTAGAGAAGCTCAAAAACAAAGGAGTATGACTGGGATCATGAAAAGGACCTACAATAACTTTTCTGCTCTTGAAAATGAAATAGAATGTTCTATTTGTAACAACTTCAGTCATGAAGATTCTGAATGCAGGAGTAGGTTTCGGCAAACAACTCAAAAGGAGCAAGCTTCATTGAGTCCAAAAACATGGAAAAAGAAAGAATGGCAACTAGAAAGATGTGGTATAGCCTTATATGTGGAAGGGCAGGAAAATCAGTGGTACATCGACAGTGGATGCTCGAAACATATGATAGGTGATAAAGAAAAACTTCAGCCATATAGTGCCTTAGAAAAAGAAAGGAAGGTCTCATTTGGAAATGACACCCCTGCACTCATAAAAGGTAAAGGTTCTGTTCTTTTGAAAGAAAAGGTCAAAGCTGGAAATGTTATGTATGTTGATGGCTTAAAGCATAATCTATTGAGTGTTAGTCAAATGTATGATCAAGGAAATGAGGTAATATTTCGATCAAATGGATGTATTGTTCGTGAGATTGATATAGGAGAAACAATGATCAAAGGCATAAGAACTCCAAATAACTTATACATACTCAAGGGAGGACAACAACAATGCTATCTAAGCAAGAATGATGAACACTGGCTATGGCACAAAAGATTGGGGCATCTAAGCTTCTCTCAGATAAGGAAAGCATGCAAATATCAGGTGGTTTGTGATCTCCTTGACATCAGAATTCTAGACAATACAGTATGCAAATCATGTCAGTTTGGTAAGCAAACCAGAACTAATTTCCCTGAGAAGGAAGGATCAGCTAGTAGGCCACTTGAACTTGTCCATACTGATGTATGTGGTCCATCTAGGAAAAGGTCACCTCGAGGAGAAGAATACTTCATATTGTTCATTGATGACTTTTCCAGGATGTGTTGGATAGGACTTATGAAGCATAAAGACGAAGCTTTCAAAAAGCTCAAAGCATTAAAAGCCTTTGTTGAAAACGAATCAGATCACAGAATCAAATGCCTCAGGTGTGATCAAGGGGGGGAATTTACCTCGGATGAATTTTTCAATTTTTGTGAAGAACATGGAATAAGAAGGGAATTCTCTACTGTAAGGACTCCTCAACAAAATGGAGTAGTGGAAAGGATGAACAGAACAGTTCAACAAATGGCTCGTGCTATGCTAGATGAGTCTGGAACTCCCGCAACCTTCTGGGGTGAAGCTGCATTTTCTGCAGTTACTATTCTCAACAAGACAAACGTCCGAGTGAACAGCACTCAAACTCCTCATGAACTTTGGTATGGTAAGACTCCTGCGGTAAAATACTTCAAAATTTTTGGAAGAAAATGTTACATCAAAAGGACTGATGAAAACCTTGGCAAGTTTGAACCTAGAGCAGATGAAGGCATTCTCCTTGGTTACTCTCCCCACAGCAAAGGATATAAATGTTACAATAAAAGAGTTAGAAAAATTGTTGAAAGTATTGATGTAGTGGTTGATGAAGAAGGAAACATTCCTAGGCAGGTAAAATCTGAAGATTAGACCTGAAAAGAAGAGAGAAAGAGTTCCAAGTGGGAGACTTAGTGATGGTGCATTTGAGGAAAGAGAGATTTCCTACAAAAACATACAACAAGCTGAAAATGAAGAAGATGGGACCTTATAAAATTAAAAGGAAATTTTCAGCCAATGCATATGAGATTGATTACTAGAAGGGATTGGCATATCCCCCATTTTTAATGTTGCAGACTTATATCCATTTAGAGAGGCAAAGACAGAGTTGTAGAAAGAAGATACATGTGATGAGGTTCAAACCACGAACTGGGAGGAGTAGGTACCAAAAGCAGTCAAGAAAGAAGTTGAAGCTATCTTGGATCAAAGAATATCCAAGAAAACTAGAGGGTAGACATATTTCCAGTATCTAGTCAAGTGGAAGGAGCAACCAGTGGAAGATTCTAGTTGGTTGACAACAACAGAACTACAGAAGTATGGAGTAAGTCCTGAAAGTTTGAAGGAAAAGTATTTTCTTCCCCAAAAGTTTGATGCAGGAGCATCGGGACTTAGCTAGCAATGTGAAAACTTGTTCACATGTTGTGGCTAAACAGGTTGAAATTCATTGACTGATGGGTCAAAACTGGTTTTTACTGAGAGGGTTGGATCTCTCAAACAATTTGTTATAATTCATTATTGTAATAAGTTAGAGACTATCTTAATTTAGATTCAGAGATAGAGTTGTTTGCATAGGTGTGAGGGAGAGCTAAGAAATAGAGGATTTGCTGTTAGATCTATTAAGAATAGAAGATTGTTGTTAGATATTGTTAGAGAGATATTCGAGTGATAAAAGATAGGAAAATGTAATGAGCGAGAGGATGGGAGAGGCTTGGAGTGGAGCGAGTGCTTAGAGAGTGTGTGTGGATTGTATTTTGTGTAAACAGAGGTCCTTTTTCTGTGTAATCTAGCCAAGGCCGAGACCCTGTGTTATTATTGTGAATAAAATCAGTATTTTGTGCAGCATTCTTTAATCGGCCCATGGAGGCCTTGAGTGTTTGGTTTTTCCTTTAAATCCATACAATATTAATGCTGGCCTGTGTATTTCATGTTTTTTAAGGAGATTGTTGCATTAAAGGATCAATTGGTGGGCGCATTGCTTCATTCTGGTTCCGCAGGCAATGACACCCAAAATACACTAAGTATTGGGCTAAAATGCGTTTAAACGGAGAATCCGGACCTCAAGCAATTATAGGCCGGAGTTTTATTACTATCAGGTTTGCAGAACCCAATCACATCGGCCCTTTGTACCTTCCTTGTCACATCGCTGAAAGCCATTAACAAAGAGAATCGTGCTAAAACACTTAGCGGATTCAAGAAACGGACTTGAAATATTATGCGTTGGAGTTTTGGATCCTATTGGGTCCGGGACATATATCGCATCGGCATATTGGGAGCGGAGTTGATTAAGTGTTAAGTGCCCATTACGAATCACCGATAGCGATCAGCGATATCACATTGGATCGAGGGTTCGTGCCGATATAAGAGGCTACCACCTACCGACCACCGATACTGCGATTCATTCTGAGCCGTTGGATTGGCCAAATCTGGATCTGCAACAAGGGTTCATATATTTGTTTTAAAAGTGGAAAAGCGATGTTTAAGCCTTTTCCAAAGGTTTTCGGCCCTGAAAGGAAAAAAGTGTGGTTTTAATGTTTTGAAGGGTCTTTGGATCCTGAAAAGGGAAAACCATTGTTTAAAAGAGATTTTGGGTTCCGATAGTTAAGAGGGCTCATATTTGTGCAAAAAGGGGTGATTGTGGGTTTAGAGATCCATTGTGGGTTTTATTAAACCATCATTTCCGTTGCACTAGTTATATGGTATTATTTTGGAAAAGAAGTTGAGCATATGGCTTGAAAGTGAAGGTAAGCGGGCTAAAGGTCAAGTGGGTTTTAGAAGGCAGCACTCAGCAACGGACCACCTCATTACGCTTAGGATCATTGTGAAGGAACGACACAATGATAAATCCAATCTCTTTTGTTGCTTTGTGGATTTTAGAAAGGCTTTCGATACGATTCCTAGAAACAACCTATGGAATAGATTAGAAGAGCTAAAGGTTCCTTTTGAGTTGAGAGTTGCAGCTATAAGGTTATATGAGAATGTAATTTCCAAGTTAAAGAGAAATGAAGGGTGGTCAACAAATATTAAGTGTAATATCGGAGTTAAACAAGGTTTCCCCCTCTTCCCTACCCTATTTGGCACTTACATCGACAAGCTAGAAGGTTGTTTAGGGGAAGTAGGATGTGCTGGCACGATCTTAGCAGGGATAGTCATCATCCTTCTTCTCTACACTGATGATATTGTTCTTCTCGTAAGGTGCCTATCTGATCTTGATAAGAAACATAGACTTCTTAAGGATTTCTGCCCTACCATGGGTATGATTGTTAATACTGACAAAACAAAAGTTACGATTATGCAATCCAAGAAGGACACTTACGCTAATTTGATGTATGACAATAGTAACTTGGAGGAAGTGTCTCCCTACAAGTACCTAGGAATTGATATTCAACATAAGCTCAACTGGAACTATAACATTGAGAAAAGGATTAATGGGGGGTGGAAAGCTTATTTTGGTCTTGAAAATAATTGTAAAATGACAAACCTTGTAATGTGGGATAGAAAAAGTTCCTCTTTGAAACTTTAGTCACTCTGGTTATCTTATATGGATGTGAGGTTTGGGGTTGTAGCACCTCTAGAGAATCTTGGAGAAATATTGAGCAAATCCAGAAGTGTTTTATAACGTATAACCTCAAAATTAAAAGCAACACACCCTATCCTATTCTCTTTATAGAAGTGGGTCTTTCCCCTATCGAGAGCCTAGCTATGACTAGGCTTCTGTTGTACAAGCACAAACTTAGTAACATAGGAGACCATAGACTTCCTAAACTAGCTTTAAATTCTAGCCAAAACCACCTAAGGCTCATGCGAGGCTGGTTTAAAGACACCAAGGCCTGGTTAAACCATTGGGAGATCGACAAGAATGTTGCATTGCAAAACATTAATAACCTTAAAAATATTGTTACTTCTAAGTTCAAAGAAAAGATATGGTGTGAGAAATATTTAGCAGCTAAAAGAAAATTAAGATATTATAAGGAGGTCATCCAAAAGTATCTCTCTCTTTTAACTAGCTCAAAGAATAAAATTAATATAGCCAAAATTAGAACAAAATCTCATGAGCTCCATAGTGAAACGGGTCATTGGGCAGTTCCTAAAACACCATGGATGGAAAGGTTATGTCATCTATGTGAGAATATGAACATCAAGGATAAAAATCACTTTCTCTTAGAGTGCTCGGCATACAACCACATTAGATCTCAGATTCAAAATCTCTGTTGCAATACTAACCTTCCTAGCTTTTTACGACGTCAAAATTATAGTGAGCTCGGAAAGCTTCTCTCCAAGCTTTTTGAGCATAGGAATAAAATCTTAAATCAAACTAAATAATTTGTTTCTTTAGGTTCGATAGATCAAAATTTGGTCTTAGTGGACGTTAACCATCATCATCATCATCATCAATATATAATATAGAAATATGGTATATTAATTAAGAATATAATTTAATTGTTTAATGTTATTTTTTGGAAATTTGACTATATAATTTTTATAATATTGTAATTTTTTATTATTTAAAATATATTTTTCTGATTCATAAATAGATTTTTCCCTCTAAAATTGTTCGTATTTAAAAAATTCATACTAAAATTTTCTTAAAACATATATTAAAATATTTAAAAAATTAAAAGAAAAAAATTAAGATCTTTTTTTTTTTCCGAAGGTGGTAAAACCTATCAACTCAGGTGTCAAACCAACAGTGAGGACAGCCATCTCTGGCTGCTATCCGCGAATGCTGGGTTTGACTCATCACTGTTAAATAGGAAAACCACGCCACCTGGCATAACCCTGCTGGTGGTCCGTAATCGGGAGCAGGCTCTCACTCCTGCCAGATGCCTCTGGGTCTTGGGCCGTTAACCTGTTTCCTTACGTCCGAGGAAGACGAGCTCTTAGCCAAGCAGAAGCAGTTTTACGGCATACTCCAGGCCGAAAAAAAATTAAGATCTTATATTATGATAGGGTTAGAAATACGAAAAACTAAAATATTATAAAATATGGTTATAGGAAAAGGTCATGTGACCTCTAATTATTGTTTTTTTTAAGAGTTAGATTGAAGATTATGTAAATTTTAAATATGAATAAGTCAAAAACGTGGTGGCACAATTTTTAATACGTTTAGTTAGTTTGATTTTAATTTGAGTTAAGTAAGATGTTATAAATTTTGTTTTAAAATGTTAAAAAGAAAATAATTAAAATGTAGGATAATTCAATGAGATGTGTTATTAATTTTTGGTGAGGGCTTTAGTAGTTGATTTGTTTATTGAACATTATTAGTTTAGTATTGATCAATACAATTTTTTTTTCTTTTTCTTTATTATAATTTGGTGGTTTAATCAACAATGGGAACAATCATCATAGTTATTAAAAGAAAACCATGTTATATGGAATTACTTATTAGTGGTCCATAAGGGGGCATGCTTTCACTCCTGCCAAATTCCTCTGACTCTTGGGTTGTTAAAAATAAATATTTAATTTCCAATATTATCAAAAAATATATTTCTCAAACATTTAATTAGACCATAACTTAATGTCTTATTGTATCCTTTTCATAATACAATGCCATATGGATAACTGCCTCACATATTTATGCCATAATTTATGCATATGGTTTCAATAAATCCTTGAAAATAGCTCATACTAACCTAACTAACATATTTATAGTTACCTACCACCATAATTTGTGTAAGTCTTTGCAAAAAAAAAAAAGATAGGAATAAAATGTAAATAAATATACTTACTAAGAACTACTTCCCACCATTATTTATGTTTTCCTCAACAATTATGTAGGAGTAAAATTGTGAATGTGTAGAACTACCACTGGTTACTACCCACTAAAATTTATGCAAGTCACATCTCAATTTATTAGTTCCTGCCAAAGCAATACAATAGGATTCAATTTGGATATTGACCAATATTAATTTAGCATTGAACTATATAGAAAATAATATTTTATGAAAAAATTCCCAATTTTTCTCAAAGTATAATTTCTAACTTGAATAATAGTTATTAAAAATATAAAGGACTGTAACATCCCACGGTAACCTCACATGAAAATGTAGGCAGTTAGAAAAAATATTACACAAATTACCCGCGAGTAATTATCTAAATCACTATTCCATATCTTCATTAACCATTAGATAGTATTTTCATCAGTACATAGAGTAACTTTTAGTAGAGGAATAGTAAGTCGCATAACCATTAACAACCACTGTTGTAGTATATTAACATAAATTGCATGATGTAACCTTACATCAATTTCATGATTCCCTTAACTTAACTAATTAATCACATACTTGACTTTATGAACATCACATAAGGCAAGGAATCAACATCATCAAACTCACAAAATAATCAATCACAACATGGAACACTAATATACCCTAGAAATCATGTAGGGTGAAAACCAGAAAACGTTTAATTTTATTAGTAAACACTCGTTAGGGTGTTCACCCCTCACTCGATGGCTTATAAGAGAGTTCATCCCTTAACCATTGTCATAAAATATTACAAGAAAATATCATTTAAATACAGAATATCTGGTTGAAAACTATTACAATCATCATGATATCATTTACCCACAAATATTCAATATTCATATCTTAGTGGCTCAAATATTCCTTCAGTGAACCCTCCTGCAACTCACACTCATCTGCATGGACCATTAATTATTTACCTGCCCCCATGTTAAACATAATCTATCCTTTGCTCAAGTCACCATGTTTTCCTCCCAATATTTTCATCAAAAAACATTGCTATCATGATTACATAAAGTATTTATCAACCAATAATCAATCTTTAATAGTGATTCTTCAACATCTATTCATGGCATACATGAAATGTCAATAAAATATTGCAACATGCTTCCTTTAACAAAACTGCATATGCATTAGTTATAAGTATATAACCATCAATGTACGTTTGTAAAAATATCATAGTAACTAATATTTCCCCTCGCATAAGCACACATTATTACAAGATAAATCACTACAACTTTCTAGACATTCCTTTAAAAGAATGAACACATCAGTGATAATTTTTTTACATGTGAATCACATAACCTTTATCAAAATAACTAGTCCTTTAGCTGTTACTTTTGATGCATTCAAATACATAAATAAATCTACCACAATGTGTTGTCACTTCCCACATGCGAATGTATATTCTTTCCAACGAAAGCTAACAAAAATCTTGCATGCATATACATCTTATTCCATAAGAAACTAAGGCAATAGTCATGATAGCATAAAACTAATAACATATAATTTTTCTAAAGAAATATAGCTCAATAGTTCTTCTATCCATACAAAGAACATATCTCTATAACACAATGACTATTCTTGTGCATACAAGAGCTTATCATAATGTCCCTGATTTAATGTAAGCAACACATATTTCCTTCTCTAGAATTCTACCATCATTAAGTATTATTTTCATGTAAACAATTCCATACTTGTTTCTCAAAACAAAGTTAATATAACCTCATTTATCTATATTCCTATATGTAAGTTTCTCATGCTTCCATTTCCAGAAATTACAATAGATAACCATCTTTATGCATTAAAACTAGGCAACAATAACAAGGCTAGCTTAACCTTTTATGCATTGAAATCAAGAAATTGACATAATTCATCTAGTAAGACAATCTTTTCAAGAGATTATTCTTTTTGAGAAAGTTAACATAATAAATTTCTCTATCTACATGCAAAACATATTTTCTATGTCACAATGGCTACCCTTTTGTGCACGCAACATGTGTTTTTTCTAACACAATGACCTTTACTTCAATGCACATAATCTTTTCAAGAAACAAGCATGCATTCTTGTTCTTGTATGAACAATATTCATATGGATCTTTTAACAAAACAATCTATTTTTGTTTCAAGAGATCTATCATAAAATACACTCTTTTCATACATGCAACTATGAACTCTTTTTCTAAAAAGAAACTATCTTAACGGCTATTGTTTTTGTGTATGTAAAACATACATTTTCTGCAAAAAAGTTAGTAATTATTATCTATGTGCCTAGAAGCACATGTCCCCTTCAAGAAACTAAAAATAATCTTATATTCTTACAAGAGAATCTAGCTCATTAGCTATTTTTATCATGCATGCAATGCTTATTTATTTCACAATAAACTTCGAAAAATAACCATTATCACAATGAATTTAAGCATATATTCCTTTTCAAGAACCTATTATTAAAAAAAATCACATATCCTATTCAATGAAAACTTGGCCTCTTTTCATAGTATCTCCTCAAGAACTTTACATGTCTCATGCATCTTTGTCAATAGGATATCTTGGATACTTAGCAAGAATCGTATGCAATTTATTCCAAGGAAGTAACAAAGATAATTAGCTTTTAACACAAAAGATTCAACTATAATATTTCTAAGATAAACTACAAATTTACTTAGCTTTTGTGTGCAAGAATTAGTGTAATTTCTCTCAAGAAAATGACAAAGCTACTTATCTTTTACTGTGCATAAACTAAGAAAATATTTTCAAGAAGACATATATATCCTTGCAATATTTTGATGCACATGAACTTTGCAATACTTCGCAAGGAAATTAACATAAGAAAACTATACTTTTGCACAGAAAAATAAGGAATTGATTTTAAAGAACATGAAAATTATTAGCCATACCTTTTTGTGCACATAAAAAAAGAAACTTTCAAAGAGATTAACTTTAGTTTTTCAGTTATACGGCCCACAAGCCATCCAAAATATACTCTTTTCTAATCAGGTCCACAAGCAACCTTGTAACATAACTCATATTTTTGCACACCTTTTGCAATGAAGCACCAATGCAGTTGTTGCAATGAAAGCCCCAATGCAATACATCATGCCCCTTTTCTTTGAATCCTCTCAAGATTTCTCTTTGAGTGAACACAAAATTACAGAATCAAAATAAGCACTACCACACCAAGCCACTGTACCAAGACAAACACCGCACAAAAACACAATATATATAGAACACTTCATAGAGTAAGCATATGTAACCTCCAAAGAGAATAAGTGCATAAGGTGAAGAACTAAAAAACGAGAGAGCCACATGTGCTTTCCTTCCCCTCTTGTTTTCATCCTCATTCAGTTTGACAAATATTAAGAAATATTTTTGGTAACTAATTCATAACTCTAATCAATAAAATAACTTAACGTTTAAAAACAATATTTTCATAAATGGTCATTGTTACATTGAGCATTTTAGGAATATTACATGCATCCCCCATTGAGGTAAACACCATCCTCGATGTTTATGATTAATTGTTACCGATGATATAACAACAATATAAACCACCCAAAAGGGAATACCCCCACTTCAAATTGAAGGATTTACATTTTCACGAAATATGATAAGAAAAAACAATAACATTATATCAATAGTCATAAGCATTTAAAACTACAAAAATAAGCAATTTCTACCTTCCATCACATAGCCACTATTCAAATTCATAGAAACAAAACAAAATATATATACCATCCTACCATTACTTACCCATTACTCTTGAAAATCATGGTTACCTTACGCAATATTTTCAATTGTAGGTTGTTTCACAGCCTCCATGGCAAGAACCCTATAATATTTGATCAACAATTTCTACAGTCACATTAGTCACAACATTTTTAATTAAATGAAATACTCTTAACTATCAATCGTTCATGCAATTTCAAGTGATATTTTAACCATAGTACTTCCACAAGTACTCAAAGATAACCAACCCTCTAATCATCAAAATGATAAATCATTGCACCAGATGCACATTGTCTTAGCTTGTGCTAAAGACATCCACATAGTTTTTATAAAAGTACTCAGAGAGCACCTAGCTCTTTGATCATCAAAATTATCAATAACTGCATCGAGTGCATACTATATTAGCCCTTGCGAAGACATTCACAAAATTTGTAATACAATAAAGGAACTACACTTCCAGTAATTCCTTAAGGATTATTAAGTTCATGTCTTGTCAAGATGTGCATAAACTATTTACACAATTATATAGAAAAATCACTTTTAATGTAACATAATTGATTAGTTAAATTGTTTTGCTATGAGAACTACAATGGAAAAATAATGCTCCTCCCCACCTATGGCATCCAATTTTCACAACTAGATCGAGCCATTTTAACATCCAGACAATTCTCTAACAGAGACCATACCAGGTCGAGTCTGGAATTCCACTGGCCAACCAACTCAAGAATTCCAATAACCACAAAGGGTCCAATACATGATTCTTCTTGGCAGTGTCCTTCCTATTACTTCGACAACGTCTTATTTATGAGGAATTTTGGGCCTCCTCCAACAGGATCCAAATACACAGAGTAGCCTCAGGCGTTTTCTACTCTCGTCATCTTGGCCAAATCTTTTCCCTTACTGAGATCATCTATCTTTAGGGAGAGGAAATATGTGCACGCAAGTGCCATCAACCTCTCTGGGCAGGAAAATTCCATCAACCCAAGGCTTCCCAGCCTTTCACAACCATTCACAATTGTTTGGCACATAAAATTATCTTTTATCACTCTTTCCCACAATAATTTACATAACAAACTATATGCACATTTTTCTAAGAAATATTTTTCGGTGAAAATCACATAAAGATTCATTTGTCGATGTGTTTTGAACCAGCCGATGTGGTTCATCATCAAGACAAGATGAAGAATCAAATCATTGAAATGAGTTAAATAGAGAGGAAAATCATTCCAACATCTAAATTGAACCAAATACATTTGACTGGGTCAGAAATTAGGTAAAGGATTATTATATAGTAATACAATTTAACACATAAAATATATTTAAGATATTATTTTAATATATAAATTGGAATCTATGTTTGACTCAGACTAAGGGATAGGAAAAAACTAATATCCAAATAAATAAAATATATAAGATTAAGGATTAATGTTAGGATTTTACCCAATCCTTAGTATGAGGCATGGAATAATTTATAATAGATAAATTATAAATGGTAAAATAAATAAACTAAAGATAATGGGAAATAAATATTTTAATAGAAAAGATTAATAAGAGAAAACTCCAAAAAAAAAAAAAAAATTCTTGTTTCCATCCAACGTCAAAAGGTTGAAAATAAAAATAAATCAAATTAAAGGAAAAACAAAGGAAAGGGGACCACAGATGAGTCACTAAACCCTAGGGGTAGAAATCTAAAAATAATTTTAAAACTATTAAATCAAAAAATAAAAATAAAATACAAAGGGAAACAAAGAAATCAAAACAACCACAAGGACAAACAAAGGCTAAAAGGAAAGGGTAGGGATCCAGTTGATTTTCCAGTTGTCATCCCTATTAATATTTCTAGGTCTCCTTTCAATTTCAATGGCCTCCCTAAATTTTCGGTGATGAAAGTGACCAATATTCACAATTACCTGGGCCTCCTCAATGCATATGTGATGCTTCGTCTTATCTGCATGTTCTACCAAAGCTGAAGAGTGCATCCTCCCGTGCTTGATGTCAACTGCGTGCTTGTTAATCCTTTGATTTATTGAGTGACCAGTTTCACTAATGTATGGGGTTCCATAAAAATAAGGGATAACATAAACACCCTTCATATCCTTAGGGTCCACTAGGTCCTTTATAGACTTTAAGGAACTACAGATGGTGTTAGGAGGACTAAAGGATGAGGGAACATTATTCTTCTTCGGGATTCTCACAATCATGTTTGTGGTCCCTTGGATGAAATGAAGATGGACCCCTGAAATTTGATCAGAGTGGTCTTTCTTAACCTTATTACCTTGGCTAGCTTTAAGGAAAGATTTACTCCTTGATGTATACTATATCCATTATTAACGAAAACATTAAGGAGATGTTCTTTCTCTTTCTCTTTCCCACAGTGCACATTATCATTCAAAACAAAAGAAACATTTATGTACACATGCATTCATAACATTATACATTCTCATTTATGGCTACAATTCACATTGCAATGTTTTACATCCACAGGTTTTCATGTTTCCATTAAGCTACTCTTGCTTAATCCCATCAACAACATTAGTCATAAATATGCATTGTTTAATCAAGTATTCACTTTAACAACCATTTTAGTTTCATGCATAGAACACTGTCATGCATAAAAGTATATACAAATATTAATTAATGTGTAAATGATTAAGGTAACAATCCGAACATTCCCAATTCCCACAGTGTACTATCACCAGTAGACCGGTACATGAAGTAACTACCATAATCACTTGTTTACAACTTGCAATAAGATTAAATCAAATCCAATTCATGCATATAAGTTTTAATAGTTAGTCATGCAACACTAACTAATCAACCATGACAAGACTCAATTAACAACTAGCTATTACAGTCAAGTCTCACTACTTGACTCATGGTTTATTTTTATTTTAACATTGAGAGGGGTTCTTCAAATATCCTTCTTAAAACACTCTATCAGTCTCTTCAAGGATATTCCCCATCTTTTCATTCAAGCATTTATCCTTTATCAATAGTGCATTGTAACTTTAGTCATATATCGTTAATATTTTCATATTTGCAAATCTTGGTAGTTGTTTCTCACTTTCCCGACTGAGTGTTTAAGATTGTTCATAGGTGTAACAAAGGTTTTATTGTCTTTTATCCTCATCAAGATTCAAATGTCATGAACATATTTTTACAGCAGAATTTATTACTTACTACTCTTTAATGCAGTTATAAACATGAATCACACATCTCATGTCAAATGTAGTCTATTGCATATATCATTATGTATGTTGTTAGATTCATACTCGAGCTAATGCCCACTAGTAGCATACCTTGATTTATTTTCTGCTTAACGATTTCCAAAGATGCCAATGCTACAACCTGGCTCTGATACCACTTGTAACATCCCCCGGTAACCTCACATGAAAATGCAGGGATTTAGAATTTGTTTACACAAATTACCCATGAGTAACTATCTAAATCATTATTAAAATCCTCATTAACCATTAGATAGAATGTTCATCAGTACATAGAGTAACTTTCGGTAGAGGAATAGTAAGTTGCATAACCATTAACGACCACTGTTGTAGTATATTAACATAAATTGCATGATGTAACCTTGCATCCATTTCATGATTCCCTTAACTTAATTTATTAGTCACATAGTTGACATTATGAACATCACATAAAGCAAGGAATCAACATCATCAAACTAATGCAGGAGCATGTGACTCAGAGGGAAAAAGTCTTCAAACATATTCCAAAAATCCAAAAAAATCTACAGGCAAGGGAGTGGGGTCCTTTAGCTAGCAATTTCCATGTTTTTTTTAGTTCAAGATAGGATAAAAATTGAGAATAAAACATGCTAATTATATCACAGATGGATAAGCTATAATAAAGCCTTACGCTTTAAATCATCCTATGAAAAGCATGCTTTTGTAATAGATAAGGTCTGAGAAGGCCTATCCATTATTATAAATAATGAGGCAATGAGACTCGCATCAGAGAGGAGCGGGTGCCAGAAGCATTATTCTTGAAAACTTTTCTCTCTATGTATCTGAATTAATAGCTTTCTATTAATTGAAAAATTTGCCTGTGGGCATCAAATAGCTTGTTTTACTGTGTATCGAAGGATGATGAATTTGCCTTATTTTCCTGCATGATGCTTGATTGAAGTCTTTATGGTCGTTTCCTTTCCATTTTGGCGTACGCAAGCTCCCTAAGTCATTTTACAAAGACCCGTGGATAATTCTGTTTACACAGAGGATTCATGACATTTTCCTTAAGTGGAACATTGTTCCGGACCTGAAATCTTGTTAGATTGGTTCATTCCCATATCAGGTCTGAACCAAATATCGCATCGGAGCCTTTAGAACTGTTAAGAGCGAGCTCCGACATCTGGAGCCGAAATATTATAAAGAGAAGCATAAAAGGGCGTCGAGTCCGAGATAGCCTTTAGAATTGCTATGTGCAAGCTCTGACATCCCGGAGCCGAAACATTATAAAGAAGAGCACAAAGGAGGCATCGGGTCTGTAGGACCATTACATTACAAATCGGAGAGGCCGCGATAATGAACCCGCCGATATTCCGGACCCGAAATCAATATAGAAAGGAGCATAAAGGGCGTCGGGTCCGCGGGGTGATTGCATCGCAAACTCGGGGTGAACGAAGAGATCACCGATAGCGATTGCCGACTATCGCATCGGGGAAAAGGGAAAGGGAAAGGCATAAAGCCACCGATACTGTTTTATTGTATAAATTCCTCCTTAAAGCTGCCGATAGTGTTTTGGGGTAATTCTTTTAGAATTACTGCTCCGATAGGAGTAGAGCCCTGTTTCTATCAATTAACAAGGGTTGTAGGGTCGGAGGAAAATCCATGAAGCTATCAGTTTAATGACTGATACGCATAAAGAAGGAGAAAGAGAAGTTGAGCCTGATATCGAGGAAATTGCTGCCAAATTTGGAAGGTTATCCTTATCACCTGCAACCAGGCCATCATTAGTGGTATCAGAGCCACCAACTAACATTGGATTGAATCTCAAAAGCAGGAGAAGGAAAGTCGCTATGGTTTTTAGATTTGGAAGAGGACGAGGACGTGGTGGAAGAGGACGGCCTGTTGCAAATGCTAAATTAATGGAAACAGTGCAACACCTACAAGCTAGATTGGATGCACTAACTTCAGATAGAAACATAGATGACGAAGATGTTAGCGAACCCGAGGTTGAAGCTACAGAGGAGGAAGCTGTACAGGTTACTCCTGAGATGAAGTTCTTTCAGTCAGTGTTGAGGTCCACAGCTAGGCCAAAGACCTAGGTATCGGTATACCAAGGAAGACTGAACCCAGAAGAATTGATAGATTGGATTAATGGCATGGAGAAATTCTTCGATTATGAAGAAACGGAAGATGAGAAGAAAGTGAAGTTTGGTGTCACCAAGTTAAAAGGCCATGCAGCGCTTTGGTGGGATGGTGTGCAGGTAGAAAGAAAGAGACTTGGTAAGCAACCAATCAAGAATTGGAGCAAGATGGTAACAAAGTTATGAGGTAAGTTTTTTCCAAGTAACTATCAGCAAACATTGTTTAGACAAATGCAAAATCTTAGACAGAGATCTTTGACAGTAAAAGAATACACAGAAGAGTTCTATAAGGTGAGCATAAGAGCTGGAGAAGCCCAAGATACAAATGAGAAGGTGGCTAGATATATGAATGGCCTCAGGATGGACATTCAAGATGAGATAAGTCTACTGTCTCCAAAAATAGTAGAGGAATCTTATTAGATGGCACTGAAAGCTGAAGAAAAACTCATGAGGAAGTAGTCTACCAGAGGGAGAGGGACTTTCAAAGGAAAGGGAAGTCAAGGTGGTAGAGGAAGATCTACAACACCTAAAGATGGAGCTAGCAGTAGCTCAACCCAGCATGTACCCACAGGAGGTGATGCAAGAGGCAGAGGGAGTTTTTCTAGAGGAAGAGGAGGCAAAGGAAGAGGTAGAGAAATAAGATGTTACAGATGTAACAAGCTGGGACACAGAGCTTTTGAGTGCCCAGAGAATGTAGAAACAAATCAGAGTAATGCAATTGTTGCTCTAGTTCAGGAAGAAGCACCAGTGGCAGTAGTAGCAGAAGAAGAAAATATACCAGAAAGAGGAGAATCTTTGGTAGTTAATAAAGTTCTACTTAAGCCAGCAAAGGAGATGGCTGAACCGTCACAAAGGAAGACTTTATTCAAGACAGTGTGTAAAGTTCAAGGGAAATGTCGCCAGATGATGATTGGTAGTGGCAGCACTGATAATTTGGTCTCTACAGAAGTAGTGGAGAAATTGAAGCTGAAGACAATGAAGCATCCAACACCTTACAAGGTGTCATGGTTGCAAAAGGGACATCAACTGTTAGTAAATGAATAGTGTGAAGTGGAATTTCAAGTTGGCAAGTATAAATATAAAATTGTTTGTGATGTGATGCCCATGGATGTGTGTCACATATTGCTTGGAAGACCTTGGCAATATGACAGAGGAGCCATACATGATGGGAAAAGAAACACCTACAAGTTTGGAAAAGATGGTGTCAATCATACGTTGCTGCCTCTGCAAGAAGAAGATGTACCGGGACAGAAGACTGATTCAAAAACTCTGTTACTTGGAGGAAAAGAATACCTGAAGTAGATTGAAGAAAATGAGGTAAATTTTGCTGTAATTTGCAAGCCCAAGGTAATAATGACCTCTACTAAAGTTTCTGATTTACCCATTGAAATTCAAGAAATGCTGGAGAAATATTGTGATATTATTGTTGATGATTTGCCTAATGAATTACCACCCATTCGAAGAATCAGTCATCATATAGATTTGATTCTTGGAGCAAGCCTACCTAACAAAGCAGCATATAGAATGACTCCTGCAGAAAATGAAGAAGTTAAAAAACAGGTACAAGAATTGCTTGACAAGGGGCTGATCAGAGAAAGCTTGAGTCCTTGCGCAGTGCCAACAGTACTAAGCCCAAAGAAAGATGGAGGCTGGAGAATGTGTACAGATTCGAGAGCCATCAATAAAATCACAATCAGGTACAGATTTCCATTACCTAGAATTGAAGATTTAATGGATTGCTTGACTAGAGCAAAATATTTTTCAAAACTAGATCTTAAAAGTGGGTATCATCAGATAAGGATAAGAGAGGGGGATGAGTGGAAAACCGCTTTTAAGACCAATGAAGGACTATATGAAGGGAGAGTAATGCCTTTTGGGTTGTCAAATGCACCAAGTACATTCATGAGACTCATGAATGAAGTTCTTAAAGAGTTCATTGGTAAGTGTGTAATAGTATATTTGGACGATATATTAGTCTATAGCAGGTCTAAGGAGGAGCACATGAGGCATTTAAATTATGTCTTACAGAAGCTACAGCAAGAAAAACTATTGCTGAATCTGAAGAAGTGTTCATTCATGAAAGAGGAGTTGGTGTACTTGGGATTTGTTATTTCTGCTGAAGGGTTGAAGATGGATCCAGAGAAGATCAAAGCAATTATGGAGTGGCCTTCACCCAAGAGTGTTTTTTAGGTAAGGAGTTTTCACGATCTTGCTAGTTTTTACAGAAAATTCATTAAGAATTTTAGTAAGATTAATGCACCTATTATTGAGACCATAAGGAAGAATAAATAGCCATTTAAATGGACTGGTGAAGCAAAGAAAAATTTTCAGTTGTTAAAGAAGAAAATAACTGAAAAGCCTGTTTTGGTCCTTCCTGATTTTAACAAACCTTTTCAAGTAAAGTGTGATGCCCGCGGAGAAGCAATTGGAGGAGTTTTAAGCCAAGAAGGTAGACCAATAGCTTATTTTAGTGAAAAGCTAAGTGATTCAAAAAAGAAGTATTCTTCTTATGATAAGGAGTTCTACGCAGTTGTGCAGTCATTAAAGAAATGGAGGCATTATTTAATGTCAAAATAATTTATTCTTTATTCAGATAACCATGCATTACAGTTTATAATGTAGCAGCCAAAGCTCAGCCAGAAACATGCTAAATGGGTAGAATATCTTCAAGGTTTCCATTTTGTGTTGAAGCATATAACTGGGCAGTCAAACAAAGTTGCAGATGCCTTAAGTAGGAGAAATGTATTGCTTCAATAAAGTCAAATCCAAGTGTTGGGTTTTGATTTCCTTAAGGAATTATATGAGACCGATTCAGATTTTAAAGAGGCATTTGAGGCTTGCAAAAATCCTGTTTTGAGGGATAGGAGCAAGTGGTTGGATTATTTCCTACAAGATGGACTGTTATTTAAGAAAAATTAGATGTGCATACCAAATTGTTCAATGAGAGAGAATTTAATCAAAGAGAAACATAGTGGAGGACTTGCAGGACATTTTGGTGTAGAGAATACTTTTGAACAACTCAACAGATTTTATTTCTGGCTGAAAATGAAATCTGAAGTAGAGAAGTACGTAAGAAATTGTAAAGTCTGCAAATATGCAAAAGGAAGGAGCCAAAACACAGGGTTGTATATCCCATTACCAATTCCAGATAGGTCTTGGGATATGGTAAGTATGGATTTTGTGTTGGGATTACCAAAGACTCAAAGAGGTTATGATTCAATTTTTGTTGTAGTGGACAGATTTTCAGAAATGGCACATTTTATTCCATGTTATAAAACTAGTGATGCTTCTCACATTGCTAATTTGTTTTTTAAAGAGATTGTAAGATTGCATGGGTTTCCAAAAAGCATTGTCTCAGACAGGGATTCAAAATTCGTTGGACATTTCTGGAGAACACTATGGAAGAAATTGGGGACTAAATTAAGTTTCAGTTCTCCCTATCATCCACAAACTGATGGACAGACTGAAGTTGTGAACAGAAGTTTAGGCAATCTTTTGAGGAGCCTTACTGCAAAACATCCAAAGCAATGGGATCAAGTGTTAGCACAAGTTGAGTATGCATATAACGACTCAACGAACAGGAGCACAGGACAGAGCCCATTCCATATTGTTTATGGAATGCATCCAAGAGGAATACCTGAATTAAGGAATTTGGGAAAAGAAGAAATGAGAAGTGCAGAGGGTGAAGACTTTGCTTCAAGAATGTAGGCAATACATGAAAAAGTGAAACAACAGCTGCAGGATAGCAACATCAAGTACAAAACCAGAGTAGATATGAGGAGAAGAGAGGTGAACTTTGAAGTTGGGGATTTGGTTTTAGCACATCTCAGAAAGGAGAGATTTCCAAAGAGGGAGTATAATAAGTTAAAATCCAAGAAAATTGGACCGTGCAGAATACTAAGGAAATTCTCTGCAAATGCTTATGAGATTGAATTACCACCTGATGTGGGAATATCACCAATTTTTAATGTTGCAGACTTGTATAAGTATGAGAATGAAACTGCAGATGATACAGCACAGGATCAGGAGACTCCAGAGATTAACTGGGTAAAACAGTTACCCACAACAAAGAATTTATAGCCAGAAAGAATTCTGGACAAGAAAGTGCATAAGAAGACAAGGGGACGAGAGTACTTCCAGTATTTGGTAAAATGGAAGGGACAGCCAATCGCTGAAGCTACTTGGGTTACAGAAGACATCCTACAGAAACTGGGCAAATCTGTAGACGAGCTCATGGATAGGAGCCCATGAAGAATTTTGTCCTCAAGAGTCTGATGCAGGAGCATGTGACTCAGAGGGAAAAAGTCTTCAAACATATTCCAAAAATCCAAAAAAATCTACAGGCAAGGGAGTGGGGTCCTTTAGCCAGCAATTTCCATGTTTTTTTTAGTTCAAGATAGGATAAAAATTGAGAATAAAACATGCTAATTATATCACAGATGGATAAGCTATAATAAAGCCGTACGCTTTAAATCATCCTATGAAAAGCATGCTTTTGTAATAGATAAGGTCTGAGAAGGCCTATCCATTATTATAAATAAAGAGGCAAAGAGACTCGCATCAGAGAGGAGCGGGTACCAGAAGCATTATTCTTGAAAACTTTTCTCTCTATGTATCTGAATTAATAGCTTTCTGTTAATTGAAAAATTTTCCTGTGGGCATCAGATAGCTTGTTTTACTGTGTATCGAAGGTTGATGAATTTGCCTTATTTTCCCGCATGATGCTTGATTGAAGCCTTTATAGTCATTTCCTTTCCATTTCGGTGTACGCAGGCTCCCTAAGTCATTTTACAAAGCCCCGTGGATAATTTTGTTTACACAGAGGATTCATGACATTTTCCTTAAGTGGAACATTTTTTCGGACGTGAAATCTTGTTAGATTGGTTGATTCCCATATCGGGTCCGAACCAAATATCGCATCGGAGCCTTTAGAACTGTTAAGAGCGAGCTCCGACATCCGGAGCTGAAATATTATAAAGAGCAGCATAAAAGGGCGTCGGGTCCGAGATGGCCTTTAGAATTGCTATGTGCGAGCTCCGACATCCCGGAGCCGAAACATTATAAAGAAGAGCACAAAGGAGGCATCGGGTCTGCAGGACCATTACATTACAAATCGGAGAGGCCGCGATAACGAACCTGCCGATATTCCAGGCCCGAAATCAATATAGAAAGGAGCATAAAGGGCGTCGGGTCCGCGGGGTGATCACATCGCAAACTTGGGGTGAACCAAGAGATCGCTGATAGCGATTGTCGACTATTGCATTGGGGAAAAGAGAAAGGGAAGGGCATAAAGCCGACGATACTGTTTTATTGTATAAATTCCTCCTTAAGGCCGCCGATAGTGTTTTGGGGTAATTCTTTTAGAATTACTGCTCTGATAGGAGTAGAGCCCTATTTCTATCAATTAACAAGGGTTGTAGGGTCGGAGGAAAATCCATGAAGCTATCAGTTTAATGACTGATACGCATAAAGAAGGGGAAAGAGAAGTTGAGAGCCTGATATCGAGGAAATTGCTGCCAAATTTGGAAGGTTATCCTTATTTCCTGCAACCAGGCCATCACAAACTCACACAATAATCAATCACAACATGGAACACCAATATACCCTAGAAACCATGTAGGGTGAAAACCAACAAACGTTTGATTTTATTAGTAAACCCTCGTGAAGGTGTTCACCCCTCACTCGATGGCTTATAAGAGAGTCCATCCATTAACCATTCTCATAAAATATTACAAGAAAATATAATTTAAATATAGAATATCTGGCTAAAAACTATTACAATCATCATGATATCATGTATCCACAAATATTCAATCTTCTTATCCCAGTGGCTCGATTATTCCTTTAGTGAAGCATCCTGCAACTCACACTCATATGCATGGACCATTAATTTTTTTCCTGCCACCATGTTAAACATAATCTATCCTTTTCTCAAGTCACCATCTTTTCCTGCGAATATTGTTGTAAAAAAACATTGATATCATGATTACATAAAGTATTTATCAACCAATAATCAATCTTTAATATAAATTCTTCAACATCTATTCATGGTATACATGAAATGGCAATAAAATATTGCAACATGCTTCCTTTAACAAAACTTCATATGCATTAATTATAAGTATATAATCATCAATGTACTTTTATAAAAATGCCATATTATGTAATATTTCCCCTCGCATAAGCACACATTCTTACAAGATAAATCACTACAACTTTCTAGACATTCCTTTAAAAGAACTAACACATTAGTTATAATATTTTTACATGCGAATTACATAAACTTTATCAAAATAACTAGCCCTTTAGTTGTTACTTTTGATGCATGCAAATACGTAAATAAATCTAACACAACATGTTGTCACTTCCTGCATGCGAATGTATATTCTTTCCAACAAAATCTAACACAAATCTTGCATGCACATACATCTTATTCCACAAGAAACTAAGACAATAGTTATGATAACATAAAAGTAATCACATATAATATTTCTAAGGAAATATAGCTCAATAGTTCTTCTATCCATACAAAGAACATATCTCTATAACACAATGACTATTCTTGTGCATGCAAGAGCTTATCATAATATCCCTTCTTTAATGTATGCAACACATATTTCCTTCTCTAGAATTCTACCATCATTAGGTATTATTTTCATGTAAACAATTCCATACTTCTTTCTCAAAAGGAATTTAATATAACCTCATTTATCTATCTTCCTATATGTAAGTTTCTCATGCTTCCCTTTCAAGAAATTACCATAGATAACCATCTTTATGCATAAAAACCAGACAACAATAACAAGGTTAACTTAACCTTTTATGCACCGAAATCAAGAAATTGACACAATTCATCTAGCAAGACAATCTTTTCAAGAGATTATTCTTTTCGAGAAATTTAACATAATAAATTTCTCTATCTACACGCAAAACATATTTTATATGTCACAATGGCTACCCTTTTGTGCATGCAACATGTGTTTTTCTTAACACAATGACCTTTACTTCAATGCACAATATTTTTTTAAGAAACAAGCGTGCATTCTTGTTCTTGTATAAACAATTTTCATATGCATCTTTTAAGAAAACAATATATTTCTGTTTCAAGAGATCTATAATAAAAGCCACTCTTTTTATACATGCAACTATGAACTCTTTGTCTAAAAAGAAACTATCTTAATGACTATTGTTTTTATGTATGTAAAACATACGTTTTCTTCAAGAAAGGTAGTAATTATTATCTATGTGCCTAGAAACACATGTTCCCTTCCATAAACTAAAAGCAATCTTATATTCTTATAAGATAATCTAGCTCATTAGTTATTTGTATCATGCATGAAATAATTATTTATTTCACAATAAAATTAAAAAAATAACTATTATTAGAATGCATTTAAGCATATATTCCTTTTTAAAGAAAACCAGGCCACTTTTCATAATATCTCCTCAAGAAATTTACATGTCTCATGCATCTTTTCTCAAGAGGATATCTTGGATACTTAGCAAGAATCTTGTGTAATTTATTCCAAGGAAATGGAAAAGCTACTTAGCGTATAACACGCAAGATTCACATGTACAAAGCTACTTAGCTTTTACTGTGCATAAACTAAGCAAATATTTTCAAAAAGACATATATCCCTGTAATATTTTAAAGCACATGAACTTTGCAATACTTCACAAGGAAATTAACATAAGAAAACTATACTTTTGCGCATCAAAATAAGGAATTTAGTTTAAAGAATATGAAATTTACTAGCCATACCTTTCTGTGCACATAAACAAAGAAACTTTCAAAGACACTAACTTATCCTTTTTAGTTGTACGAACCACAACCCATTCAAAATGGATTACTTTCCAATAAGGTCTCAAAGCGGGTTTGTAACATAACTCAGATTTATTCACACCTTTTCAAATGAAACCCCAATGCACTTGTTGCAATGAAAGCCCCATTGTAGTATAGTATGCCTCTTTTCTTCAAATCCTCTCGAGACTGCTCTTGGAGTGAACACAAAATTACAAAATCAAAAGAAATACCGCCACATGTAGCCACCATACCAAGACATACACCGCACTGAAACACAATATATATAGAACGCTTCACAGAGTAAACATATGTAACCTCCCGAGAGAAGCACATAAGATGAAGAACTAGACAACGAGAGAGCCACGTGAGCTTGCCTTCCTTGTTACGCCGTAAGGCGTTCCCCTCTGAAATCAACTCCCCTCTTGTCCATCTGTCATAACCATGCCCCGTTAGATTATATGTTAGACGATTGAAAGGCGTTTAGCTGTTGGATCCTGCAAAGGTGGTTTGGAAAGGAGTTGTTAAACCCTAACCATCACTCCCGAACGATTTCGACTTCGCGTCTTCCATCGCAGGCAACCGAGGCTCACAGGGGATCTTCCATTTCTCCCGAATGGTTTCAACTTCGCGTCATCGGGAACAGTTTCGATTTCGCCTCGTCGATTGCAAGCAGCAGCGGGCGAGGTAAACCCTTTTGGTATACATTCCATTTTGTGGGTATAAATCCTGTACACAATGGAAATTATGCTGGTGAGGAAATGTTGTCCCATTTGTTTTGCGATCACTGGTCTTCAGAGGAATTTTAAAGATTGCAGGAACAGTAATCACAAAAATATTTCCCAGGTTCCTATATGTGATCAGAAATTTACAATATTATTGGCAAGTTGGTTCTATCTGTTACTAAGAATGTAATGTAAGGCTAGGAGATTTTGGGCTTGCTTGGGCTTGCTCGGCTTATAGAGCACAATAAGAGCCCTGATCCAACTTTAACAATAGGAACGATGGGGTACCTTGCTCTTGAGTATTTATTCACGGGAAAGGCCTCTGACAAAATGAATGTCTTCAGCTTTGGGGTAGTCATTTTGGAAGTTTCTTACAGAAGAAGAGCTATTGAGGTGGATACGCGACCTGGACAGAGCAATTTGGTTGATTGGGTTTGGGGTTTGCATAGAGATGGGAAGCTTCTTGAGGCCTCAAACTTAATATTGAGAGGAAACTTTGATGAGAACGAAATGAGAAGAATGTTATTGGACCGACAATGATGTAGGTATTGCAGATTTTGAGTGGAGAAGCTCCAGTTCCTCATGTTCCTCGGGGCAAGCCTAACAAGTCATTTCATTCTAACCTTCTTCTGAGTCTTCAAGAGGTTGTCTCTGATTGTGATCAGAGCCAGGTTTCCAGTTTGTCCATGAGCATCAAGGACTATACTTGAATGTGATTGATAATCTTTTAGAGTTCAGTCAATTCATTTTGATGAGAAGGAAATGAGAAGAATGCCGCTGGTTGGACTTCTCTGTTCACATCCCAATCCTGGAGCTAGATCGACAATGATGCAGGTACTGCATATTTTGAGTGGAGAATCTCCATTTCCTCATGTTCCTCAGCGCAAGCCTAGCATGTCATTTCATTCTAACCATATTCTGAGTTTACGAGTTCTGTCTATTTCTTGAATGACTTGAGCTCTACGCTATGGCATGTCGATCCGCTTTTGGTCTAATCACTGATCCCAGGTTGAAGTAAGGTTGCATTGTTTATTAGTATGATTCATTTTTCTACATTGTTCTGTTGCTTCGTGGATTATACATGCCCATAACAGGGAATGCATAATGCAAATTCCTCATGAAAAAATATAAAAAAATTTAGCTGAGAATCTTTTGAAAGAGGTAAATTTCTTTAATTGTATATTGTGGATGCCAATTTGGGTTGATCCTAGGCTAGTGGTTGAGCTTGAGCATGAACCTGCAGCAATCACTGAATGCAATGCATCACCCTTTTCTTCTCCACTTGTAAGTTGAAACAGTTTTCTTCGACTCCGTAGAACCCATTGCTGACTACAATTTGCTTTAAAAACAAAGGCAACGACTAGCCTCTTGCAGTTTTCTCTTGTTTAGAAATTCAATAGTCGTAGAAAATACATACACATAAACAAAATGGTAATTCAAAACGGAGACATGGATAAGTATCAATAACAAAATTACGTTATCCATAGCTTAGAGCCCACACTTAAAATGAAAATTTATACATCTGTAAGGTTAAACCTGCTTCAAAGTTCATGCCATGAAGTGACGACCCTAGAAGGCTCTAAAGTTCTTTCTTGACCTTTTTCAGGTTTTTCCCATTCTTGCGTTACTTTTAGGAAAGAATTTGGTCCATACCGGTTGAGCTGGTCCAAAGGTTCAAGTCCAGCCAAACTTGAGCCAAGTCCAAAAAAACCTCGTAATTATGAACCACAGTGGCTGGCCATTGCAAACCTCACAAGGCATGCTCAGAACACTGGTGCCTAATATTCACAGAGTTATTTTTGAGCCCTGATCTTTGCAGCACAAAATCAAAATCAAAAGCTCAAAAAGTATGGGTTTCTCAATTGTAATGCAACCCTAGCCTAGCCATTGTAGAGGAACCAGATTTGTAAAGGGTTAGTGTTTTATAGTCTGTCATAGGGTTTCAGACACGGTTTCCCAGGTGCCAATATCAGCCCCAGGTATGTTTTAACTTTGTACAGGTCCCAGATTTTGTGCAAATTTACTATGCGTAGTTAGGCATTTGAAGTGAAATAGGCGATCTCTTCTGACCTCATATGGCTTAGAAAAGCCTAAAATTAGTCAATAATAATTGTCCAATTGTCTAAGAAAAACTGCATATAAACTGTAGCCAAGAATTATATTGACCTTATTAATAAAAGTCCTAAAATAGGGGTTAAATACTCACAACGGTCATAGTGGTAAAGCTAGACATTACTTGTCTAAGATTCTATTAGAGTCTGATTAACAATCAGCTTCTCATCTGCCATGAAGCTATGAGAAGGGTGATCAAGCTTCCTTGTTTTGTATTTCATTTCAATCCATTTGTCTTTAGCATAAGCGATGGTGTATCCACTCTCTGTGGGTATTGTTGAAAGTAGTTCAAAGTGTCACGGCTAGCAAATGTCGCTAACGAAATTCTTTGTCAGCACCTGACTAGCGATGAGCTTTGCATTTATAATGAAGCTATGAGAAGGATGATCAACTTCCATTATTTGTACGTTCTTTCAATCTATCTACTCTTTGACATCAATAGTGATGTTTCCTCACTCCAACTGGATATGTTGTAAATGGTTGCAGCAATAAGTCAGTAACATGCAGATACATGAAGCATACAGGTTGTTGGGAGCTCGACTATAATAGAAAGAACCATTCAATAATGAAGGTAATACCATAACAATAGGGTTAAATAATTATTTTTCTGGAGATCTCTGGCTGGTGACTGCTTTGCACCTAACAGAGACAATACTCTAATTACGGCAAGTTCTATTTAGTTGTCTACAAGTGTTGATTGCCACCATAGACACCAGCATTGCAAATTCAGTACATTACAACCAAATCTTTCTCAAATATGTCCGTAGTCAAAAGAATATTTGTGACACTATTTCAGCCTTCCTGCAATTTTCTAAGAGGCTTAAAGGATTCTACCAAGATGGTCGGTGTTTACTGATCCGTATCAAGTCTTTTGCTATAGCCATAACTCCACTTCAAACTTTTGTTGTAGCCATAACTCTCTTTGAAGTTATATGACAGGCCCAAAGCCCCTGTATCTGCTGGAACAAGTTCCCTCATCTAATACTCACATTTAAAACTAGAAGAGAACCATAAATTGTAAGTTGTAAATGCAGCAGAGACACACAAGGCACAATTTTTGAAGACCTTCTAAGTGCCTTCGATCCTCAAAGTTATATGCCAATGTACTGGATCTGGTCGTCACCATCCAGATCCCTAGCTCCAAGATAACTACTTAATTTTGCAAGCAAGTCCACTATTTTATTGTATGTCCTGGACCACGTTAGATTACAAAGCATTCAATTTCTTTTAATGAAACCCAAGGCTCCATTTTGCAAATCCGTATCTTTTGGTCCCATATGTTCCAAGTGATATAATCATATATCAAGGCTCGTGACTACCCAATTCCAAAGCTATTCTGATGTCTACAATCATTGTCAATAATTTAGCAACACCTAGTTTTAATTCTAGAGAAATATCGTTCCTCCAACTGCTGTGGTTTCTTTTAGCTGCTTCATCACAAAATTTAAAAATCCGTTTACTTCTTTTTGAATTTCTAATATAGCAGATGCCTTGATTCTCTACTTTTATTGATATGTTTGCTCCAGTTGCAGCATTTTTATCACAATCTACCCCTCATATTCAATCCAGATCCTGTACTTAGTCACATCCAGCATTTTGGCCGATATGGGATTTGCAAAGAAGATGGCAATGATTGAAATCTATTTATGAGATATTGGAAGAAAATCCTACTCCTAGCAAGTTGAATTCTCCAAATGATATATTTGCACAGAATATCATCTGGTGATTAATGTTCCACTCCAGGCCAAAAATATTTACTAACCCCACCAGAAGTAGGCATTAGCAGATGCCAGAAAGAGATAACAATAAATAGTCCTGGCAACTAAAAGAAGTGCTATCAATGAACATGACTTAAAATGATTATCTGGACTTATGTTTATGTTTCATTTTCCTTCAAGTCAGGAATAGTTCCACTATGACCATCCATCTTTGTAAGAATAGAAACTGTCAGCATTCTAGAAAGTAATTTTTTGGTCTGCTGATGTTGACATTATAAAATGCCCTTTGCTGCAAGACTCAGAACTCCAGGAAGCTGTTCTAAGATTCATTTTTTCAGAGTTGTATTCGTCCTATTACTTAAAAAGATCATATTACCTATCTAACAGGATTGAAATGGTAATGTTATTCAACCCATAATCAACAGAGACACTGTGACTGATAAGCTAAAGTAAAGGGAGTAAATGAACCATGTTCATAGTGCCAATACACTGGTCTGAGGGTAAGTGAGGTATTAAAATACCTATCCTAAGTGAGGTATTAAAATACCTATCCTCCAGCCAAGGTAACCTGTTCAGGTAGATTGACCCTCTTGGGGAAGAAACCCCAATTTCAAAGAAAGAGCTCCATTGGGGAAACTGGGAAATCTCCGCTGTAGAAATTATATACAGCGAGCAAATGCAAATAACAGTATTCGTTACGAAAGGAAATTAGTTCATGCTCAATGGCTCAGTATTTTATGTGAATGGATTCAACACATATTGGCTCATGGTATTTGCAATGGATACTTCCTCCAAATCCAAAGTTTCAGAATTTCTACAATAGGTAGTCTCTGTTGGACTCACAGTAAGCCGAACATGGGCTCTCAACGATGGTGGATGGAAAGCCCTGCAAAGATCCCCTGGTGTTTATGATGAGAAAGTTTTCAAGGCAAGTAAAATCCCCTAGTGTTTAAGTTGAACACGTTTTCATGGCAGAGATAACTTATTTCATTTTTTAGATTAAGTAATACTACCACTAAGTTTGAACCGGTGGCTTTACCATCAGAAATGCTTTAACAATACATCGAGGCTATTTAAAATTTATAATCATATCTATTTAAAGTTTATAATCCTATGGAAAATCAAGTAAATAACCTTCGTTGATAAAAAAACCAAACATTTAGGTGGCTGTGAATTATATCTATTTAAAATATATAATCATATCTATTTGAAGTTTATAATGCTAGGGACAATCAAGTAAATAACCTTCACATTGGTTGATAAGAAAACCAAACATTTGGGTGGCTAATTCACAGGATATGAATTGTTGATTGCAGGCTTTAGATTTTGTTATCAGTGAAGCCAGAAATAATAAAATTCGCCTTATTTTAAGTTTATCCAACAATTGGGAAGCATATGGAGGCAAATCACAATATTTCAAATGGGGTCGAGATGCAGGCCTTACTTTAAACTCTGAGGATGCCTTCTTTTGAGACACTACACTGAAAACCTACTTCAAAAACCATATCAAGGTAGATAATGATCAGCTTGCTGTATTTGGATATTGGATGACACTGCCATTAAAGTTTTTGAAACCATTGTTATTGTCTTTTGATGGCAGACCATTCTAACCATAGTTAACAAGATCACTAATGTGGCCTACAAGGACGATCAAACGATATTTGCTTGGGAGCTCATGAATGAGCCTCGCTAACTATCTGATCCAACTGATGATTTGATCGATATAGGGATTTGGGTAATTGTCTTTTGGACAGGCTCGATTAATGTCCCTATAGTCGATACATATTCTTATTGTTCCTTGCTTTTTGTTAACAGGAACAATATTCGATACCCAATCCGTTAATGGAATTGGATAAATGAAACCTGCTTTGAGTAATTTTTCAACTTCTGCTTTAATAGCAACAGCTTTTCGCGGGTGGATCTGACGCAAATGTTGCCGGACGGGTTTAGCATCTGGGTAAGTTTTGAATTGTAAATGTATTTTTAAAATAGTTAAATATTTAAAAGATAAAAAATCTACTCCAGGATTAAATTGGACACAAAATAGCATTCCTTATGGGATCCTAATTAACATGTTTGATAATAACTAAAATTGTAAAAATAGCTAAACATTTAAAAGATAAAAGGTTGAATTGTAAATGTATTTTTAAAATAGTTAAATATTTAATGCATATTTTGAGTGGAGAATCTCCATTTCCTCATGTTCCTCAGCGCAAGCCTAGCATTTCATTTCATTCTAACCATATTCCGATTTTACGAGTTCTGTCTATTTCTTGAATGACTTGAGCTCTACTCTATGGCATGTCGATCCGCTTTTGGTCTAATCACTGATCCCAGGTTGAAGTAAGGTTGCATTGTTTATTAGTATGATTCATTTTTCTACATTGTTCTGTTGCTTCGTGGATTATACATGCCCATAACAGGAAATGCATAATGCAACTTCCTCATGAAAAAATATAAAAAAATTTAGCTGAGAATCTTTTGAAAGAGGTAAATTTCTTTAATTGTATATTGTGGATGCCAATTTGGGTTGATCCTAGCCTAGTGGTTGAGCTTGAGCATGAACCTGCAGCAATCACTGAATGCAATGCATCACCCTTTTCTTCTCCACTTGTAAGTTGAAACAGTTTTCTTCGACTCTGTAGAACCCATTGCTGACTACAATTTGCTTTAAAAACAAAGGCAGCGACTAGCCTCTTGCAGTTTTCTCTTGTTTAGAAATTCAATAGTCGCAGAAAATACATACACATAAACAAAATGGTAATTCAAAAAGGAGACATGGATAAGTATCAATAACAAAATTATGTTATCCATAGCTTAGAGCCCACACTTAAAATGAAAATTTAAACATCTGTAAGGTTAAACCTGCTTCAAAGTTCATGCCATGAAGTGACGACCCTAGAAGGCTCTAAAGTTCTTTCTTGACCTTTTTTAGGTTTTTCCCTTTCTTGCGTTACTTTTAAGAAAGAATTTGGTCCATACCGGTTGAGCTGGTCCAAAGGTTCAGGTCCAGCCAGACTTGAGCCAAGTCCAACAAAACCTCATAATTATGAACCACAATGGTTGGCCATTGCAAACCTCACAAGGCATGCTCAGAACGCCGGTGCCTAATATTCACAGAGTTATTTTTGAGCCCTGATCTTTGCAGCACAACATCAAAATCAAAAGCTCAAAAAGTATGGGTTTCTCAATTGTAATGCAACCCTAGCCTAGCCATTGTAGATGAACTAGATTTGTAAAGGGTTAATGTTTTATAGTCTGTCATAGGGTTTCAGACACGGTTTCCCAGGTGCCAATATCAGCCCCAGGTATGTTTTAACTTTGTACAGGTCCCAGATTTTGTGCAAATTTACTATGCGTAGTTAGGCATTTGAAGTGAAATAGGCGATCTCTTCTGACCTCATATGGCTTAGAAAAGCTTAAAATTAGTCAATAATAATTGTCCAATTGTCTAAGAAAAACTGCATATAAACTGTAGCCAAGAATTATATTGACCTTATTAATAAAAGTCCTAAAATAGGGGTTAAATACTCACAACGGTCATAGTGGTAAAGCTAGACATTACTTGTCTAAGATTCTATCAGAGTCTGATTAACAATCAGCTTCTCATCTGCCATGAAGCTATGAGAAGGGCGATCAAGCTTCCTTGTTTTGTATTTCATTTCAATCCATTTGTCTTTAGCATAAGCGATGGTGTATCCACTCTCTGTGGGTATTGTTGAAAGCAGATCAAAGTGTCACGGCTAGCAAATGTCGCTAACGAAATTCTTTGTCAGCACCTGACTAGCGATGAGCTTTGCATTTATAATGAAGCTATGAGAAGGATGATCAACTTCCATGATTTGTACGTTCTTTCAATCTATCTACTCTTTGACATCAACAGTGATGTTTCCTCACTCCAACTGGATATGTTGTAAATGGTTGCAGCAATAACTCAGTAACATGCAGATACATGAAGCATACAGGTTGTTGGGAGCTCGACTATAATAGAAAGAACCATTCAATAATGAAGGTAATACCATAAAAATAGGGTTAAATAATTATTTTTCTGGAGATCTCTGGCTGGTGACTGCTTTGCACCTAACAGAGACAATACTCTAATTACGACAAGTTCTATTTAGTTTTCTACAAGTGTTGATTGCCACCATAGACACCAGCATTGCAAATTCAGTACATTACAACCAAATCTTTCTCAAATATGTCCGTAGTCAAAAGAATATTTGTGACACTATTTCAGCCTTCCTGCAATTTTCTAAGAGGCTTAAAGGATTCTACCAAGATGGTCGGTGTTTACTGATCCGTATCAAGTCTTTTGCTATAGCCATAACTCCAATTCAAACTTTTTCTGTAGCCATAACTCTCTTTGAAGTTGTATGACAGGCCCAAAGCCCCTGTATCTGCTGGAACAAGTTCCCTCATCTAATACTCACATTTAAAACTAGAAGAGAACCATAAATTGTAAGTTGTAAATGCAGTAGAGACACACAAGGCACAATTTTTGAAGACCTTCTAAGTGCCTTTGATCCTCAAAGTTATATGCCAATGTACTGGATCTGGTCGTCACCATCCAGATCCCTAGCTCCGAGATAACTACTTAATTTTGCAAGAAAGTCCACTATTTTATTGTATGTCCTGGACCACGTTAGATTACAAAGCATTCAAATTTTTTTAATGAAACCCAAGGCTCCATTTTGCAAATCTGTATCTTTTGGTCCCATATGTTCCAAGTGATATAATCATATATCAAGGCTCGTGACTACCCAATTCCAAAGCTATTCTGATGTCTACAATCATTGTCAATAATTTAGAAACACCTGGTTTTAATTCTAGAGAAATATCGTTCCTCCAACTGCTGTGGTTTCTTTTAGCTGCCTCATCAAAAAATTTAAAAATCCGTTTACTTGGTTTTGAATTTCTAATATAGCAGATGCCTTGATTCTCTACTTTTATTGATACGTTTGCTCCAATTGTAGGATTTTTATCACAATCTATCCCTCATATTCAATCCAGATCCTGTACTTAGTCACATCCAGCATTTTGGCCGATATGGGATTTGCAAAGAAGATGGCAATGATTGAAATCTATTTATGAGATCTTGGAAGAAAATCCTACTCCTGGCAAGTTGAATTCTCCAAATGATATATTTTCACAGAATATCATCAGGTGATTAATGTTCCACTCTAGGCCAAAAATATTTACTAACCCCACCAGAAGTAGGCATTAGCAAATGCCAGAAACAGATAACAATAAATAGTCCTGGAAACTAAAAGCAGGGCTATCAATGAAAATGACTTAAAATGATTATCTGGACTTATCTTTATGTTTCATTTTCCTTCAAGTCAGGAATAGTTCCACTATAACCATCCATCTTTGTAAGAATAGAAACTGTCAGCATTCTAGAAAGTAATTTCTCGTGTAGCGATCTTAGATAAAGTTGGTGGCAGAAGTGCAGTCAAGACACAAGAAGATTCTTAAAGATCCACACAAAGCTTCCCTGTCATGTGGTTGACAAGCCCGAAGGCCAAGGCCAGCTTCTTCCTCTGGTTCCACAAATTGTTTTCCTTTTGCTCCTCCTCCAAATCATTTAGCACAACATAACCTGCAGCCTTCATCTGCCCAGACAATTTATCTAACATTGCATATATTTCCTGTACTTCTAGTGTGATTTGTCTCCAACATGAAAAGTATGAACTGGTTTACTGATCTCAATCCAACTACATCCAAGATCCCTTTTAATCTTCTTGTTTTCAATGACTTTCCACACCTTTCCAAGGTGGTCCCATCCGCTAGCTGTACCATAGATGTATGACAGGAGTACATAAGGTACGCCATCATTAGAGTTCAGATTAAAACGATGCTCTGCCACATGGTCATGTAGCTCTGTATTGTTTTGGCTTTTACACGCACCAAGCAAACACCTAAACACAAAATCATTAGGTTTTATTGGTATTTTGTTGATGAACTCGTGTGCCTACTTCAGGCACCTAGCATGCCCAAGAAGGTTAAAGATGCAGCAATAATGGCACCTCATGCAATCAAAGTATTGCAGACCATCATCCACTAGACCTGAATCACAGAAAGGTGACATCAATGGCCTCGTTGCCACAACCGTTCATGGCATATCCAGAACACCAAATCTCGTTGACGCATTTTGTCGAACATATGGCGGGCAGTCTCTATACTTCACGTTGGCATACATGTCCACAACTGCACATCCCACAAAAACATTATACTGAAATCCACCTCTAACTACTTCTGCATGGAACTCCCCACCCTATCCCAGAGCCGCTAGGAATGCACACGCCAGGAAAACACTGAACAAAGTTTTGTGCACTAGACTTACAGTCGCCAATTTCATCTGTTGAAAGAGCTTCAGCGCTTTCTCGCGATGCCCATTCTGTGCATATCCAACAATCTTCTTATTCGGCGGAACCAAATTTCGTTCAGCATTTTCAAGAGTTCCACGGCTTCTTCAACAAGCCCATTTTGCAGATTTCCTGCAAGCATGCAAATCCAAAAAACCCAGTTTCACCTGGGTTATCATGTGAAACAGCCTCGGGGGTTCGTCAAAACATCTATTATGGGCATATCCTGCCATCATCTTATTCCACGACAACACATCTCGTTCAGGCATTTTCTCAGACACCTTCAGTGCCTTAGTGACAAACCCAGTGTGTAAATAATCTCCAATTAATGTATCCCAAGAGACCGCATCTCATTGAGGCCTTTTATCAAAAAGATCGCGTGCAAACTCTCTATTTCCACATTTTGCATAAATGTCAACAAGGGAATCCCCTGCACAGACATCTGACATGAACCCACAACTAATTACATCTTAATGTATCTCCTTGCCCAGTTCAAGAGCACTCAAAGAGGCACACCGGGAGAGCACTTGCAAAGGTACATTTATTGGGTTCAAATCCTACCCCTTGCATGTGGTACAATAGTGCCAATTCTTCCTCGGCATTCCCATGTCTGGCGTCAGCTGTAATTGCCACTGTCCAGGAGGCACAATCGCGCTTCGGCATCTGGCTGAAAACTCTGCTAAGTCGCCAGGCTCTCTAATTTCACATACATGTTAACAAGCGCATTCTCTAAGAATTTGTCTAGAAAATTCCCCATTTCAATCATGTGCGTATGAACTGATTTACGTTTTGGCGTTTCTATTTTTTTTGGTTGCAACCCATACATTCAAGAATGAAGCATATGTAGAAGAGTCTAGAAGAATCCGTGTTGTTGGTTAGTAACATCTAAAAACCTAAGCGCTTCTTTTCAATCAACCCAACATACAGAGCGTTTTGGGGTGCTGTGAAGAATGAGGTTAGCAGTAATTGTGCTAGGTTTTAATGACACCATTCGTAATAATTTTTGTAGGCTGAAGTTGAAGTTTGGGGAGCTAATGGATGCCATTCCTTTTTGTCACTGCTGTGTTGTTGATACACAATCTTTTAATATATACCAACACACGGAAACAACTGGTCCCCTCTTGTCCATCTGTCATAACCATGCCCCGTTAGATTATATGTTAGACGATTGGAAGACGTTTAGTCGTTGGATCCTGCAAAGGTAGTTTGGAAAGGAGTTGTTAAACCCTAACCATCACTCCCAAACGATTTTGACTTTGCGTCTTCGATCACAGGCAACTGAGGCTCACAGGGGATCTTCCATTTCTCCCGAATAATTTCAACTTCGCGTCATTAGGAACAGTTTCGATTTCGCCTCGTTGATTGCAAGCAGCAGGGGGTGAGGTAAACCCTTTCCACAACAAAGAGCTCAACAATGCTACCAAAGGATTCAACACGGCTAGAGTTGCAGGTCATTGTGCATTTGGGACAATTTATAAAGGGATTCTGCCTAATGATGGAGCTTTGGTGGCAGTGAAGAGATCTACCTGCAACAATAAAGGGAAATATGAATTTCTTGCAGAGCTCTCAGTTATAGGACGCCTTAGTCATCGAAACCTATTCCATCTGCAAGGATGGTGTCATGAGAAAGGAGAGATTCTTTTGGTCTATGATTACATGTCGAATAGTAGTTTGGATAAGATCATTTTTCAAGAAGGTGGAGGACCGGTGCTGTCACGGGAAAATAGATGCAAGATAGTGATGGGGGTTGCATCTACATTGACATATTTACATGGCATATGGGAGCAACAGGTGGTTCACAGAGATGTTAAGTCTAGTAATATAATGTTAGATGGAACTTTCAATGCTAGGATATTTTGGGCTTGCTCGGCTTATAGAGAACAATAAGAGCCCTGATGCAACTTTAACAGTGGGAACAATGGGGTACCTTGCTCCTAAGTATTTATTTTCGAGAAAGGACTTAGACAAAACATACGTCTTCAGCTCTAAGGCAGTTGCTTTAGAAGTTTCTTGTGGAAGAAGAGCTATTGAGGCAGACACGCGACCTAGACAGAGTAATTTGGTTGATTGGGTTTGGGGTTTGCATAGAGATGGGAAGCTTCTTGAGGCCTCAGACTTAAGATTGAAAGGAAATTTTGATGAGAACGAAATGAGAAGAATGTTGTTTGTTGGAATTCTATGTTCACATCCGGTTCCTGGAGCTAGACCGACAATGATGCATGTATTGTAGATTTTGATTGGAGAAGCTCCAATTCCTCATGTTCCTCGATGCAAGCCTAGCATGCCATTTCATTCTAACCTTCTTCTGAGTCTTCAGGAGTTTGTCTTTGATTGTGATCAGAGCTAGGTTTCCAATTCCTCTACGAGCATCAAGGACTATTCTTGAATGTGATTGATAATCTTTCAGAGTTTAGTTAGTTCATTTTCCATTCCCCTAATTTTCCATCTCTTCTTGCTTTCTTTGGAATACAAAAGTGCATGTATTACAAGAAACTGGGTCACCAATTGCATTAAGAAGCTAGTTTCTCAAAGCTTGATGATATTACTGCATGGATGTTCAATACAGTCTCACCTGTTGAGTTATTAAGGGCAACTAATTCCACCTTCATTTGATGATTCCAAAGAGAGATGTAAAGTCTCCATAATCAATGACTCTCAGATATGTGTGCTATGCAAATTTTTTTAACAGATCCGTTTCCCATTTTGACAAATAAAATTTGATTTTATGTATGAAAAAAATGGTTGAATTTCTGAAAAAAGGTTTGTAATGACATTCAGTTGCATTTCTAACAGGACAGTATAACAAAAATAAAAACAAAACCTATCTGCATGCATGCATATTTTGAGTATGTACCACACCAACAGCAGTGGACACCTTTAACTTCTTAGGAATTAGCTATGCAATTTCATGCACAAATTATTGAACTTAGAATTTTATTGGATGATTTGAATGCCACCTACAAGCAAAGCACATTAGATTTTAATACGTCTGATCCTAAAAATATTATTCACATGTGCTTCGGAAGATGATGTCAAAAACTACAGAGACTCTGCCTACTGGATTGTGCTTCTTCCCATTACAACTTGAGTGACACTGAAAATTATTCATAGCTAAGACCATATTTGCATTTTTTTCGCAGCAAATTATTACTTGAAAAATTTCCATGATGCACAAAATTTCTGAGGTCTGTGAAAAGATTGTTCTGGCTTGGAGGAAAAGGATTCGACTGGAAAAAAATATTCTTCCTATAAGTAAAATTTGTTCAGGATTAACTTCCCTTCCAATTTCACATGTAAATAATGGTATACATTCCATTTTGTGGGTATAAATCCTGTACACAATGGAAATTATGCTGGTGAGGAAATGTTGTCCCATTTGTTTTGCGATCACTGGTCTTCAGAGGAATTTTAAAGATTGCAGGAACAGTGATCACAAAAATATTTCCCAGGTTCCTGTATGTCATCAGAAATTTACAATATTATTGGCATGTTGGTTCTATCTGTTACTAAGAATGTAATGCAAGGCTAGGAGATTTTGGGCTTGCTCGGCTTATAGAGCACAATAAGAGTCGTGATCCAACTTTAACAATAGGAACAATGGGATACCTTTCTCCTGAGTATTTATTCATGGGAAAGGCCTCAGACAAAACGAATGTCTTCAGCTTTGGGGCAGTCGTTTTGGAAGTTTCTTACAGAAGAAGAGTTATTGAGGTGGATACGCGACCTGGACAGAGCAATTTGGTTGATTGGGTTTGGGGTTTGCATAGAGATGGGAAGCTTCTTGAGGCCTTAGACTTAATATTGAGAGGAAACTTTGATGAAATGAGAAGAATGTTATTAGACCGACAATGATGTAGGTGTTGCAAATTTTGAGTGGAGAAGCTCCAGTTCCTCATGTTCCTCGGGGCAAGCCTAACAAGTCATTTCATTCTAACCTTCTTCTGAGTCTTCAAGAGGTTGTCTCTGATTGTGATCAGAGCCAGGTTTCTAGTTTGTCCATGAGCATCAAGGACTATACTTGAATGTGATTGATAATCTTTTAGAGTTCAGTCAATTCATTTTGATGAGAACGAAATGAGAAGAATGTCGTTGGTTGGACTTCTCTGTTCACATCCCGATCCTAGAGCTAGATCGACAATGATGCAGGTACTACATATTTTGAGTGGAGAATCTCCATTTCCTCATGTTCCTCAGCACAAGCCTAGCATGTCATTTCATTCTAACTATATTCTGAGTTTACGAGTTCTGTCTATTTCTTGAATGACTTTAGCTCTACGCTATGGCATGTCGATCCGCTTCTGGTCTAATCACTGATCCCAGGTTGAAGTAAGGTTGCATTGTTTATTAGTATGATTCATTTTTCTACATTGTTCTGTTGCTTCGTGGATTATACATGCCCATAACAGGAAATGCATAATGCAACTTCCTCATGAAAAAATATAAAAAAATTTAGCTGAGAATCTTTTGAAAGAGGTAAATTTCTTTAATTGTATATTGTGGATGCCAATTTGGTTTTTGCAATGTTCCAGGTAGTTCAAAATGGCCATTCATAAGAGGGTTTCTTTCAATGCCAAGAGATTAGGATTCTTATAGCATACCATTTTTGAAAATTGGTAGAGGTTGGTAAGCTTGAGTCTCAATTTATTTCAGCCATTATTTTACTTTTTTGTTGGAGGTTTGACACAAAAGATTACTATTTGAAATAGGTTATCTATTTTACAATTGATGAATGTGATAAAGGTTGGCTTGAACCTTGAACCTTTAAACTGTATTTCCTTTATCTTGGTTTCTATGGGAGATCATGTGCAGAGGAGACGCAAGGAAGGACCATCAGTGGAAGAGGTATGCTACCCAATGTAGATGCTTATGATTAATTTGTTGTAGATAGATGTTTATTTTAATTGATTAGTTTACAATTATTTCCTTTGATTAGTAACATTATTCCCCCCGAGGGAATAAATTGGCCCAATTGGCCAAAAGAGAGGCATTGATATATCCAGAGATATATTTTCTAACCATTTAACATGTACACAATTACATGCTATATCCTCTTCGATCTAGGATATTTTGGCAGGTCCAACAATGCTCAATATGTTTTAGTTCCATCAAATTTTCCTGTTCTATGCACAATGATTCATGTTTCCCTTGATTGCAATTTTAGTCTCCTTCGCTAGCAGTTCATTTTTGTTGAAGTTCCTCCAACACTTAAATTTTCATTTATATTATATGCTTCAAAACTGCTCTAGTCTTTTCCTTTATCTATTATCAGATTACGATTAGATAGGTCACATTACCTTTTATCTTCCACAATGTTGGGCTTGTACAACACCTCTGTTTTCTTTGTAAGGAGACACCACCCAATTGGTATTGAAAAATTCTGACCTTTTGCATTATTGGTTGATGCATCGTAAACCTAAGGCTATAGTAGTATGTGCTTCTTCTTCCTATGTAATGTTGCATCTTCTTTGTCATTACACTAAGATAAGTGAGGGGTGTTCTATAGCCTTGTATGAGGGAGATGTGTTATACCAAAATCAATGATCTAACTGCTAGCATAGACAGTCTTATTAAACTGTCAATATTTATTGTATGTTTCATGTTATTAATTGCAGTATTTTGTTAGTTGATTACAATTTTTTATTTTTGTGTTATAAATTGCAGTATTTCGTTAGTTGACATTACACTTATTACGAATTTTAATTTTTGTGTAGTTCAGTTGTTATTAGTTGTGAGTTCTTGGAGAAAGTAACACTGAAGGAGGATAATTGATTAATGCTAAGGTTATTTATCTTTTATGGATGGGATTAAATGAAGCAAATTAAATCAGGTGCAAAGTAATGATGGTTTATCTTTTGGGATTTGTTTTATCTCAAAGGCCGAATCTAGCCCATGAAAAGGAAGGATATTCTCCGAAAGAGTGCATTTGTCATTGAAGGATTTCATTTTCCATTCAAAAGAAGTGATCTAGCTGTTGGCATAGACAGTTTTATTAAAATATCCATATCTTTTGCAGGGATTGGATTCATTACAAGTTTGCAAGTCCCATTGGAGAGATTGGCTCTGATTTTGCTTTTACAGGCCCGCTTCTGTGAATGTTAGAGAGGCAACAGGTTCTTGCCGGCAATCAACAGCTTCAGCAAGCCAGCCACCCACTTTTCACCTCAGGTTTGACTGTTTCTTCCTACCTAAGGTCTTGTGTGTGTTGATATATAAAAAGAAACAATCATGATGCCTTAAGATTTATTTTTCATGTTAATGTGGATCAGTAATTCATTACCAGATAGAATGTACTTCTCATATGCTCTGGATCTTGACCTGAATGTGCTTGCAATTCATTGAGTGTAGTGGGCAAGCCCTTATTGTCTATGAGGGATGTGTGCACCTTTGTTTCTGGGCATGAGCCAGCTGTCATGATTGTGGCTGGTCCGTGCCCAGGATGTCTTAAGATTTGTTTTTCATGTTAATGTGGATCAATAATTATTTATCAGATAGATTTTATTTCTCATCTGCTACGCATTTTGACAATAATGCGCTTGCAATTATTGAGTGTAGTGGGCAGGGAGCCTGGCAAGCCCTCATTGCCTATGAGGCCTGTGTGCATCTTTGTCTCCGGGCATGGGCCAGTGGTCGCATGGAAGCTCCTAAATTCCTTCATAGTGAGTGCATTGTTTTGCGTAATGCCTTTGGGTAGGTTATTAACAAAATTGTCTTTGTTGATTTCTTTTAATTGTCATGTAGCTCGGAAAATGCAAATTCTTTCACAATGAAGGTAATACTCTGCATATTATTAAGTAATTGTGTAAATTGAAATATCTGCAACTTGTATAGACTACAGCAAATACTATTGCAACCAGAGGAAGAACAGTTGAGAAATGATTCTGCAGATGCTGCCATGGAAGGAACTGCTCCTAAGCCAAAGAAAACTATTGGAAAAATTAAGGTTCAAGGTATAGTAGCATCTGGTTCTTTTCATGGTTATTTTGTATTGACTTGATATGGATGCATCAATAATAAGTACAATTGATTTGTTTTTATTCCTTATTTTCTAAATGGCACATATCTCGTTCTTCTTGAAAGGTAGTGAAAAAGAAACAAATAGATGTAGAGAATAGAGATCTGTTGTGCTGTTATAATTTCCATCAAAATTTTTCCATTAGGTAGGTTTGGGAGTCTATGGTTGTTTGATTGCACTTGAAATAAAGCAAGTGAATGTAAAACACGTCATGATTCAGAAATTTTAAACTGAGCTTTCAATACATTGTTTTTGATGCAGTGCGTAAAGTCAAGATCATGCCATATATGCCATCCAGAAGCAGCTTTCAGTCTTGTAGGTCATCCTTTCTAAATATGGAGTCCCTACGCTCCCGATCTTCAAATTTACAGTCCACAGTTTTGGCTGGATGGGAAGCAGTGAGAAAAATTCGTGTTAGACCCCATCCTCCTCTGCGTGCCACATATTCTCAGCGTGGTCTTGCTTATGTGCAAGCTATTGCAGAATACATACGAGAGGTGTCTACCCTTATAAAAGTAGGGGTGACATCACTTCGCAACAACACATCAAATGAAATGACACAAGGTGTGACTTATCTTCTATAACGTTCTAAAGGTTTTAGACCATCTTTGTCCATCTCTGGCTATTAAGAAAAAATATTCAGTCACATAGCACAATTTGAACCTCTCTGTTACAGGGATGTAGGTTATTAACAAAATTGTGTTTGTTGATTTCTTTTAATTGTCATGTAGTTCGGAAAATGCAAATTCTTTCACAATGAAGGTAATACTCTGCATATTATTAAGTAATTGTGTAAATTGAAATGTGTGCAACTTGTATAGACTATAGAAAATACTGTTGCAACCAGAGGAAGAACTATTGAGAAATGATTCTGCAGATGCTGCCCTGGAAGGAACTGCTCCTAAGCCAAAGAAAGCTATTGGAAAAAATAAGGTTCAAGGTATAGTGGCATCTGATTCTTTTCATGGTTCTTTTGTATTATAAAAATGTTTATAATGTACAAACACATATCAAAAACTTAAAAAACCATGAGAATTTTGGTTCTTGAAATTGCTTTCCAGGATTGCTTCAGATTGGCATGTTCCAAACTTCTCAATTTTGCCAAGGCTAGTACAACAAATCCTTCCACTTTATACCAAGCAAGGACTTCAACAAAAACTTTCCAAACCCTAAATAAGGCATTCACAATCACTATGAACATTAACTAGCAAGGCATAGCAAAGCATTCCAATGAAGTGTCTCCCCAAAAAACAACAATCTGTCATCACATCAATTGTCCAACCCACAATTCATCTGTCACAAGTAATCTGCTCAAAAAGGAGACTGAATCAAGGTTCCAGTAGTCCGTTCCAAGGAACTATGGTAGGACTATTCTTCGTAGTATAAAAAAACTGAACTCACACTAGGTAACAAATTTGCTCCTGACTTGGCAGAGGCTCTGTTCCAAGCTCTGTACAAGCTTATCTAGAGAAAAAGAGTTCAGAGGTCAGAGGTATATTTATGTGATATATGAGCTTCCTAAAAAACTACTTCTCTGAAGAATGTGAGCTACAGGAAAACCATAATTTCAGTGAAATATGTGAGCTACAAGGTATAGTAGCATCTGGTTCTTTTCATGGTTATTTTGTATTGACTTGATATGGATGCATCAATAATAAGTACAATTGATTTGTTTTTATTCCTTATTTTCTAAATGGCACATATCTCATTCTTCTTGAAAGGTAGTGAAAAGGAAACAAATAGATGTAGAGAATAGAGATCTGTTGTGCTGTTATAATTTCCATCATAATTTTTCCATTAGGTAGGTTTGGGAGTCTATGGTTGTTTGATTGCACTTAAAATAAAGTGAGTGAATGTAAAACACCTCATGATTCAGAAAGTTTAAACTGATCTTTCAATACATTGTTTTTGATGCAGTGCGTAAAGTCAAGATCATGCCAGATATGCCATCCAGATGCAGTTTTCAGTCTTGTAGGTCATCCTTTCTAAATATGGAGTCCCTACGCTCCCGATCTTCAAATTTACAGTCCACAGTTTTCGCTGGATGGGAAGCAATGAGAAAAATTCATGTTAGACCCCATCCTCCTCTGTGTGCCACATATTCTCAGCGTGGTCTTGCTTATGTGCAAGCTAGTGCAGAATACATACGAGAGGTGTCTACCCTTATAAAAGCAGGGGCGACATCACTTCGCAACAGCACATCAAATGAAATGACACAAGGTGTGACTTATCTTCTATAACTTTGTAGAGGTTTTAGACCATCTTTGTCCATGTCTGGCTATTAAGAAAAAATATTCAGTCACATAGCACAATTTGAACCTCTCTGTTATAGGGATGTAGGTTATTAACAAAATTGTGTTTGTTGATTTCTTTTAATTGTCATGTAGTTCGGAAAATGCAAATTCTTTCACAATGAAGGTAATACTCTGCATATTATTAAGTAATTGTGTAAATTGAAATGTGTGCAACTTGTATAGACTATAGCAAATACTATTGCAACCAGAGGAAGAACTGTTGAGAAATGCTTCTGCAGATGCTGCCCGGGAAGGAATTGCTCCTAAGCCAAAGAAAACTATTGGAAAAATTAAGGTTCAAGGTATAGTAGAATCTGATTCTTTTCATGGTTATTTTGTATTATAAAGATGTTTATAATCTACAAACACATATCAAAAACTTAAAAAATAATGAGAATTTTGGTTCTTGAAATTGCTTTGCAGGATTGCTTCAGATTGGCATGTTCCAAACTTCTCAATTTTGCCACGACTGGTACAACAAATCCTTCCACTTTATACCAAGCAAGGACTTCAACAAAAACTTTCCAAACCCTAAATAAGGCATTCACAATCACTATAAACATTAACTAACAAGGCATAGCAAAGCATCCCAATGAAGTGTCTCCCTAAGAAACAACAATCTATCATCACATCAATTGTCCAACCCACAATTCATCTGTCACAAGTAATCTGCTCAAAAAGGAGACTGAATCAAGGTTCCTGTAGTCTGTTCGAAGGAACTATGGTAGGACTATTCTTCGTACTATAAAAACACTGAACTCACACTAGGTAACAAATCTGTTCCTGACTTGGCAGAGGCTCTGTTCCAAGCTCTGTACAAGCTTATCTAGAGAAAAAGAGTTCAGAGGTTAGAGGTATGTTTATGGATATATGAGCTTCCTAAAAGACTACTTCTCTGAAGAACGTGAGCTACAGGAAAACCATAATTTCAGTGAAAAATGTGAGCTACAGGAAAACCACAATTTCAGTGAAAAATGTGAGCTACAGGAAAACCATAATTTCAGTGAAAAATGTGAGCTACAAGGTATAGTAGCATCTGATTCTTTTCATGGTTATTTTGTATTGACTTGATATGGATGCATCAATAATAAGTACAGTTGATTTGTTTTTATTTCTTACTTTCTAAATGGCACATATCTCGTTCTTCTTGAAAGGTAGTGAAAAAGAAACAAATAGATGTAGAGAATAGAGACCTATTGTGCTGTTATAATTTCTGTCAAAATTTTTCCATTAGGTAGGTTTGGGAGTCTATGGTTGTTTGATTGCAATAAAGCAAGTGAATGTAAAACACCTTATGATTCAGAAAGTTTACACTGAGCTTTCAATACCTTGTTTTTTATGCAGTGCGTTAAGTCAAGATCATGCCTTGAAAATAAAAGATGAGTTTAGGTTGAATTTAAAAATAAACGATTCCATAACAAATGGATCGTATATCATTATAATATAAAAACAAGTTATTACTTTAAGACGTGAAAACAATAAATGAATGCCTAAAATGATATGATATGATGCATAACCACATAACAATCATGACCATGATGTAAGATATACTAACTAGTGTCAACATTAATGCAACTGGTGACGTTCACTACACTAACCTGCCATATATTTCTGGTGCATGTAAATTCATCCGTCACAGGAAACAACCAAATAAAGAGAAACCTTAACAATACTATATACTACAATAAAAGACCTTACATTATTTATGACAAACCATTGCATCAGAATTTACGGTGAGATCATGATAATAAGAAACCTATATAGTCTGTATTTCAAAAAGAGTTTCCAAACAGTCTTCTGTTGTCAGTGTACTCAAAATACACGAAATGTAACTCAATTTTCATCTCAAACAAAAGTAACACATTTTTCCTCAAAATAAAACAACAGTTTTTTTCCTTTAAAAAATAAAGAATTCGTAACAAATGAACCGTGTATAGCATTGAAATAAAAAAAGGTTATTTGCGCATCCAATAAATGATTGCTCATGATGCTAAGATATGATGCATAGCAACATAACAATCATGACCATGATCTAAGATAGACTAAGTAATGTCAACATTAATGCAACTCAAGACGTTCACTTCACTAACCTGTCATATATAATGACTTTTAGTGTATATAACTTCATCCATTGCCGGAAACAACCAAATAAAGAGCAGCCTTAACAATCAACCAAATAAAGAGTGGCCTTAACAATACTATATGATACAAAAAAAAGTGCATTATTTATGACAAATCATTGCATTATAAATTACTATAAAAAAGCAACATTTATATTCATAAGACAGTGAAAACATACATAAATAGAACAATTTTCAAGCAGTATATTGCCAAAGTCATAGGGCAGCTTCAGGCTATGTAATAGCATGTGCACAATGTGAAAACAGAAATTTGGACAAAACAAAATTGTGGAGCATGTTCATTCTATTATGGAATAACATCACCATCTGTGAAGGAAAAACAAGTTCCATTCCACAGAGGACACTGATTAATGTCTAGTGGTCAGCCAGCCCAAAATCAACAACAGGGAAATAAGACAAAAAGAAAAAAATCAGAAATTGCCTAAACAAAACTATATCATAGGAAGAAGGTCCCCCATGATATAGATATTGTTTCCCCAGAAGATTTCCATGTACCATTTACCTATATCTTTGAACAAGCCTTTTTTTGAAAGGTTGTCAGCTAGCGGATTTTGTGATCTTTCGTATGTGTTGGATAGACAAGCCATTTTGAAGTTGCCAGTAAAACTCGATTCTCTTTAGCCATTCAGTTAAAAAAGGATTGTTTATGGAAGCTTTATTTACATTGCTATGCATTTAAACTTAAATTTCCACCCTTGACCTACCAGGTACTGTCAACGGTTCATGTTTTAGCTTTTTCATCTCATGCCTTAAATTGGATTAAGCTTTAAAATGTTATTAAAATTAAAATGTTATTTTAATTAATATTTTTAAATATAAATTTCTCATTTATTTAAAAAATAAAATATTTGCATTCTTCAATTTATGCCTTACCGCGTTTCCTTTGCAACATCTGATACAAATGCTAGTTTTCATCCTGATTCTGTTTGACCAATGTCAAGAATTAGTTTTGTAACTAATTCATAACTCCGATCAATAAAATAACTCGACGTTTAAAAATAATAGTTTCATAAATGGTCGATGTTACATTGATCATCTTAGGGATATTACAAGGACGAAAATATTTGATTAATAGTTGTGATGAGTGAAATGGAATTTGTCTAAAGTTTTTTCTCTAATCATAATTAACATTATAGAGAAAGGTCATCTAAATTTTAATTAATAATAATTATGGTATATTGTTTAAATTGATTTCATGATATAAAAAAGTTATATAAATTTTAAATATGAATAAATTAAAAATATAGTGATATACTTTTTAATGTTAGTTTTAATGTTAGTGATATACTTTATTGTGTACAATATATTTGTTCAATTTTAAAAAAAAAACTGTAAGTTCATTATTTTTTATATAATATTTAAAAAAAATATATATGAGTCGAAATTTTTCTATATATATTTAGGGACAAAATTTCTATCTTCATTTATAAAACTTTGCAGTTGATTAAAACAATTTGCTCTTTTCTCCTTTATCTCTGCTCCTTATGCCTTGATAAAATAGTCATTTACCATATGCATGTGGGGAAATGGGATTTGTTTAGGGTGAAAAGTAATTTTTATACCAGGGAAAAATGATATATTTTAATAACAGATAGTGTTTCGGTTTCCATCTCAAACAAATAAAGAGAATACGAATGTGAGATTTATGTTGTATTACTCATTTATTTTTATGTTGATGTTATAAGGCCATAGCGTGGGGAGGAATGGAAGGTTTGATAATAAGGCTAGATTTATAACTTTTAGTTAATCGCAGTTACTTATGGTAAAAATTGTATTTTTTTATTCAAATTTCTTTAAAGTTTTTTATTTTTATTACTTTTAAATAAAAACAATTAGAACTAACTTAGATTTATATTCTAAATTTATTAAGTTTCAAGAGATGAAATCTCTAAAAGTGGAAATTTTACTTTTGAGAGCAAAATTTGAGGAAAGGTTTGCACCTATATAGATTTGATCTTTATGTTTGAGAGATCTAGATTTAAGATAGATTTAGGCTAGTTTAAATAAATAAGTTTTCTATCTTTTTTGTTGCTTATAAGTAGAATGATGCTTATAAGTAAAATGAGAAGGGTATCAAGGTTTATCTAGTGAATCTATGGTTAAGTTGGCAAAAGTTGTGTACACACTAATTGTTTTTTCACATCTTTATTTCACTAATATTATTTTCTAATATAGATCAAATATTACATAATTCTTTATAACTTAATTTTTTTTCTCATTATAGATTGAATACCACACAACTCTTTACAACTTACGTGAATAATTGATCATTTATATAATAAATAAATGGTTTTAACTTAATCATATATCATATTTACTCCACCTTTGTCATCAGGATGGTTGAGCTCACACACAAAAAGTTGTCCACTAAACAACCACACCTAAATTGTAAGTGTTCTTGAATTAAGATTTACACATTTACATGAGATGCCACAGATGTGTAGGAATTAAGTAACCTAACACATAAACATACATCCATAGAAGGATGGAGATATGCATGTCCCTTCATCCTTTATGTGTTAGTTGTAAGGAAAAGGATAAGTATTTGGAATAATGCTTACAATAGTATATAGGTAGGATTGGTTTGTTGAGATATTTTCTCAACAATAATTTCTTACTTTAGAAATTGTTGGATCTCATAAAATACTATTTATGTGGCATGTATATGGAGTTTGTGATTGAATAATATGATTTTATTTTTTTTTAGCAATTTGTGTACTATGTCTACTGTTCCAAATTCCTTTTTTGATACTAGAGCCCATATGGACCTCACTCACTGAAGGGAGGGCCTAGGGAGATGGAAGAGATTTGATTTCCATCTGTGTGAAGTTGAAGTTTTTTTGCGAGGCTTATTTTTCTCTGTCCTTGTGTGTTTGGTTTGAATTCTCGATCGACTTGTAGACAATAGATGCGTGTGCGATATTATTGAGCACCTACAATTCGAATGTTGTTGTCGACTGCACTCTGTTTGTAAGGCCCGAAAGATTTCCTCTCTGTTGGAGCTGCATTTCTTGGCTGTTGCATTAAATGTTTTTGTTGGGTGAAAACAGAGCCACCAATTTGAATCTCCTCCTGGAGGCGGTGTTTTGGAGGGTTGGATCTGTTGTGTAGATAATTATTGTTTAGATGATCACCAGATTTGTCATATCACTATTTTTTTTTCTGTCTGAGTTGAGTGCAAACTAGATGGATATACACAGTGAGAACCACCTAAGCGCTCAATTTTGGTTACTCCTTTATTCAATCTATCGTGTTGGTGACGTTAGATGCAATGTCCCTTGCATAACTTGGTTCAAACTTCAAATGCATGCCTTTCTATCGATCTTCGACGTATAGATAAAAAACTATATGTGGGTTCTGGAAATCTGTGCGTAAGGGAGAGCTCCATATTCATCATCTATTCTCTTGCAGGGTGTGTACATTTATCACTAGAATAGAGTGGGCACCTGAGGATCTGGCATAATGGTCATCACAAATATAATGGTCCACCAAGTCCGCATGGTTATCACTACTACAAGTGTGTCAAAGTGAAAAATGCAAACTAGCAGGGAACCAATCTGGTGGGAGAGCACTTATTGAATCAGGTTTTGAATTTAGTGGACAATAGAAGCATTCCCATGAACTCCATAAACTACTGTTACCTTTTACAGCTCTGCATCAATATCAAAAAATTTGTAAGAGGGATGGAAGGTTCATAAGGGATTCTAGGTCGACATTCTTAGTTCTTTTTTGTTGGTTTTTTTTTTGTAATGGGTGGGCTTCATTGTTATTTTCTTTGTAAAATTTTACAATGATGAAATAATTAAGAATCAGAGGAATATAGTTAAATTAGTGGTTCTCAACGTTTTTCGTTACTGAGAGAATGCATAGTTAAGTTAATTGTGTGAATTTGTTATATATTGATGGTTTTGTTGTGCTTCGGGCTTCAAGAGCATCAATTATAAGTTATGTTATGAGATCCTTGTATGTGGAAAGGTCGGTTCCATAATTGACTGATGGCATCCTAAGTTAATTGTATGAATTTGTTATATATTGATGGTCTTGTTGTGCTTCAAGCTTCAAGAGCATCAATTAAAAGCTATGTTATGAGATCCTTGTATGTAGAAAGGTTGGTTCTAGTAATCAGAGAACTCACTTATACAACTATCACAAGTGTAGTTCACTGCGTTTTGATAGATGGGAGTCCATAGGGTGGTCCACTATCAAGTTTTTCTTTCAGAAGGCCGAGAAGCGTCAATTATAAAAAGTTCATCAAATATGGTCAAAGTGGTTATGTCTTAAATGTGTTGAATGGGAAGCTTGAATATTGTGGTGGTGAAAAGAGTGTTGTCTGGTGGACTTCAAAGTGGGGATAACTGTCGGGGAAGACTAGTCAGACAAATGTGACATGTGAATTGCAATTTGTCATGTTTGTATTAATATTTGTAATAATGCAATGTACGCATTAAAGGGGGGAATTGGAATAATTATTACATTAGTATATAGGTAGGATTAGTTTGTTGAGTGGATTGTCTTGTTGAGATATTTTCTCAACAATAATCTCTCACTTTATAAATTGTTGGATATCATAAAATATTGTTTATCTGGCATGTACATAGGGTTTGTGATTGAATAATACAGTTTTTTTTTAGCAATCTGTGTACTATGTCTACTCCTCTACATTGCCGAACTATGTACTATGTACTTTATATTGTAGATATATGGAGTAGGTAGAAAGATATTATCAGCTTCAGGTTGAAGTGACAACTAGACACGACATGACGAATCTTTAAGGTTCACTTGTTTATTACATTTTTTTGTGGATGAATAGATAGAAAATGCTACTAAATAGGTTCCATTTAGTTATGGATTTGTTATGTACGTATAAACAATTGACATATTTATTCCCTCACTTATAGCATTTTTAGACTGAGGAATATTCATTCCATGCTTATTTTGAATACGCGTCCCAATGTTTATGTGAATTTTTCATTATGTATATAAGAGCAAGGTTGTACTATGCCTGCTCATATCAATCTCTTCCCAGCAAGAAGTGCAGTAGTTCATATCATTCTGTACTAACCAAACAAAAAAGCCTAAGACAACCTATTCTTCCAATTTTGCTCAAAATGAGGGAGAGGTACGTTAAGTGACTCACCCATTATGGGTGAGGAATCAACACCTTTATAGAGCGTGTGGTCCTGTATGTGGGTTAGGTTGTAACCGAACCAGTGAAGAAGGTATGCTCAAATGAGCTAGGAGATGGGTACCACTAGGCTTGGAATCTAACATTGTTTGCTACAGCTTGAATTTGATACACATGTTTAAAAATGACACATGAACTATTACCTAGTATTAAATATGAAACTTGTTATATTGTCACTTGAATTATTATAGGTTTTGTCATATATCCCAGTAAGGGATCTCGAGACTAGAGCAATTGTGTCATGTTGTTGGTAAAATAGTAATTAAGTATCGAATTAAATCTTATATATCTTAATTTCCAAAATTATACTTGACTAGAAATGGGTGAGCCAAGGGGAGCCAAGGGGAAGGAGTGCCTAGAAAAACCATTATCTGGTGATTCAAGCCAGTACCAACATATTTCCAAGGCTCGATCATTGTCTATCTGGGCCAATATGGGATGGGTTACCACTCTTCACATTTGGATTTTATCAATCCTGATAATTGAACAAACAAAAGGGTTGAAAAGGTGCTTCAAAATGGGTTTTGTTAGTGAATTAGAGGCACATGCAAAAATACACAGGGGTTTAGGATTCTATAAGCCCTTATCACATATGTGAATTATAATTAACCTTTATAGTCAGGGAACTCTAGCATTTTTATGTGTGAATTTTCTCAAGAAAACACAAAAGGTTGCTCAAAACATGCATAAAATGAGTGGTTTCAGTACTAAATGGTGATATATGTGGATTTTATTAAGCCTTCTAGAGGGTTTTTGAGGGTAGGTCAATTAATTAAATGTCTTAGTCCTAACTATATACAATAAGAAAACTTATATACACAATTATATATAAATTGTTTTGTATTATTTAATCTTTGCAAATTATTACATATCATGATTCGACTATGATGACATACATATGTGCCTACAACTAGTACCAGATTACCATGCTCCAAGCTTAGAACTGAGCTTAAATTTTAATGCAAAGCACACTTTGGGAGACTATAGATCTGACAGCATTTACACCACACCTCATGGTTGTTAAAACTTAACCACATGCCTAGAAATTTATCCATTAGCTAAGGTAATAGCAGATAGGAATACTGAGAAGTGCCTAAATACCATTTGTTAAAAGGTTACATGAGTAAAAGCAAGAGTAACTGAGGTGAAAGCAAAAGCAAGTTCCCATGCATCTCCTATAATGGCAGGTATAACAATAGATCCAATTCACTTTTGATGGATATGTATTACAGGAAATGGTTATCATATAAGGAATGGGATTAATAATATGTAGAAACATTACCACCTATTTTCTTTCTTGCTCACCATCAAGTTCCATTTATTTTGGATATCATGAACGATTTATCGGATCGAGATGAAATTGGACCAAGGAAAATATGGTACTATAAGAACACTGTGCTTTTTCTATGTTTAGTTAGTTTCATATTATTTTCAAAACTCGGTATCCTTCCTGGACTAAACAAAGAAGAGAAGAATATAATGCTTGTTGACGGTTAGCTTGATGCTTGTTTAATATTAGCTAGCTCCAAGGGAGTGTGCGTGAGATCCAAAGGCATCAGATTTCCAGTAAAAATTAAGACTCTATTTTATTTTTCCTGCTTAGTATAGCTCTTTTATTTGGCTTTCTCAATGTATATAGTAATGGATCTTCAAACTCATAGTCACATTAGTATATTATGGAGGCAAGTTTCTTAGATTACCATTAATTTAATTATAATTACTAAGAACAATAAAATTAAAAATTCAATTTTTGTTACCATAAAAAAAACCTAATCTCTTTTCTGCATTTCTATTATTCTGTCTATAGACAAATATTGTAAACTTTCTAGTTTAAATATCTATTACATATGAGTAAATTTTCCACTATTTTTTAAGCTTAAACAAGGTTCCATAGTCTCCTTAGACTCCACTTTCGGGCTAATCCCCTTATGAGATCCCCAAGATTATCAATAATTCCTTTAGAGTATTGACATGTATAGTTTCTCTCTGCATTCAAATTGAGAGGTGGAATGACCTCACACTTCCAAATAGAGATTTATTTATGTGGCATCATTTTGTTCCCTTTATATATGAGAAGGCTATTTTATTTTCTACACCATAGAGGCATTTACGACTTAAGTCAAAACCAAACCCTACCTATGTTCAGCCTATGTTGATGCGTAAATTCGATTAGTTGGTTCTTCAACTGTGTCTGTTAGATTAGCACAGAGTTGTGGGATCCTCCCATATGTTATGGGACAGGCACAATATAAGAATTTTTGCATGAGATGGAGGGAAGTTTTATGATAAACTCTTGTAGAGGAAGTAAGTGGATAGAGGTGATGGAAGGAAGAAAAAATAATCAACCACCCAAAATGTCTTTGAATAATCACATAATGCTTTAGCAAAAGTATTTTTTCACAATCCCTCATCATTATTACTCATTCAAGGTTTTCTTCATAGCTTGTTAGGTTGTTGATTACTATTCTAGTTTCAAATCTCACTCTTCCTTGTGTTCAAAATACGGGCAATATGTTATATGTGAGTAAAAGGAAGGATAAAAGCATTGAAACTATCTTGGCTTAAAGATTGCACTTCAGTATCATGATCATGAGGGAATCAGTTTTTATGAGAAGTATTCTTAAAAGGTCTTGATAACTAGTATATATAACATGGTATGTGTGAGGTATGGATAACATGGTAATGAGAAATGAATAATTATTTAATAATACAATATTATGTGTTGTTCTTTGTCATCTTTCTTGTGTTGTAGTGTCTTTTCCATTTTCCTTCCTGTCTAAATTTGTAACACCCTCCTCCCACATCTACCCATGTAATCAACCAATCGGGGTAAACATGTGACAAAGGGTTACTATGATATCATTCAACTCCCTATGTTTGAGCTAAGGAAGTGGAATTGATGGAACAGAACAACACATACCTTCCAGACCTATTGTAGGACCCCCAGGATCCATCCAAACCTTCCAGATGACTAGCCCTTGAGACAAAATAACTTGTTACTACATTAATCTCACATTCGCTCCCATGTCATGGGAATGAGTGTGACTAGGGCCCTCTAGTCACTCCCATAGCATCGGTATGCATGTGACTGTGGACTTTCCAAGTAGTTTTGTGCCTGAGACTCTGAATTATGTGCCACTTTTTCAGGCTTAGGGCTTAGGTCACTACCCAGAACTCCATGACACTTCTAGAAATGAAATATAAGAGAAGAATAATGATACAAATGTAATTACTCAAACAAGTACTTGACTAGACCCCTACTAGCCATGATAGAAATTTCATCAAACATGTCATAAATATTCATTCTACAGGTTTAAACAACAGATTTGAGCATAGGGGTCTCACACTTATATGAGAATCACTAAGAAGATTTGATGCCTCATCACAATAACTGCATTACCCTCTATTAAGTCACACATTCATTGTATGTTCAACAATTAATGAAAACATGATGAGAGTCATACATTTTCACTGTCATAAAACTCAATCATAACTAGCATATAACCAACAGAAATATTAGGGATATAATAGCTATATAAGGAACATATAAACAAGTATATTTACCCATAAATTACCAATTAGAAATAGAGATCTTATTGATCATTTCATAAGCCGGCCATGTATGGGACTTCCACAAACCACTCGACCATAGACTAGGCTGAACCAAATATTTATTTAAGCTAGTCACCCTCGTGCCATATTCCAAGCATGAATATGGGTTATCATAAAACAAATCAATCAAAATCATCCAGGGATTCGAAAGGTCGAACCACCTCAACCCTTGACAAGTGATTCCATCTCAGAGTCAAACATCACTAACCATCACCAAATTGGTCTCTACCCAAGCTGTCTAGGGCTTGAGAGCATTTGTTCCAACTAGGGATTCCAGGACTAGTAACTCAACCCATAACTATTGCTAGGCTTCCAGATCATTTTTCCAACCAGGGCTTCTAGGACTAGTAACTCAACCCACTAAGGGATTCTGGAGCATTTGTCCAACCAAGGCTTCCAGGACTAGTAAATCAACCTAAGTTGTTACAGGGATTCAAGATCGTTTGTCCAACCAAGGCTTGCAGGACTAGTAACTCAACTCATCAAGGGCCTGCAAAGTGTTTTTCCAGCCAAGGCTTCTAGGACTAGTAAATCAACCAAAGTTGTTACAGGGCTTCCAAACCATTTGTCCAACTAAGGCTTCCAAAAACTAATAAATTAACCCACAACTAAAGGGACAAGAAAACCAACCAGAAAACAAAATTAAAACCCACAACACCGTGTCTATCCAAGAAATGGCAAGGCTAGGCAAATCCATTGTCAATTCAGGAAATCCTCCATGCTAATGACAGATCATAACCAAGAAACCACAAGCATATGCCATGCATGTCAAAACTAGTGAGTAAAATATACATGCAGCTTGGTACCTACAAGAAAAAATCGTTGTAGCTATTGATCCTAATGTCCTCTTGCGATTTCCTTCTCTTCCTTTTCCCTCTTTCTCCAAAACTCCAAGTATGCCACACTCCTCAAAGAGTGCTCCAAGAAAACTCTAAGTGTCCAAGAGTATGAGAGAGATAAGAGAGAGAGGGGTCCAAAACTGAATTGACCAAAATCCATGAATTGATTCTCATGAGCCTTTTTATTAATGAGGCCTCTCTTTTCTTCATTTTCCATTATTTTCCTTCATTTTATTCCTCACATGCAACCTACGGCCTTTCACCTACCTTTTCTCCTAATTTCCATTATTTTCATAAATAAAATGCCAGATAAATGTTGCATGGCTTTCCAAATCCTTTTCTGTTGCCTTTTCCATTTTCTTTAGCTATTAATTAATCATAAGTGATCCCTGTCACTATTTTTTTTCCCAAAATTCTGCGAGGAATACATGTCCCATGACTAAGGTATTATTTTACCTTTATTAATTTTACATGGATTTTTAACAAGGGTTGTTACATAACCCTCCTCCTTCGAGAAACACCATCCTTGGTGTTCAACGACACCTACAACCACAAGACTATTGTAAGAAAAACATACTAATCGTGGAGATTTATAACTTCGCTTATTGCAGTATTTACAATGATCAACCTGCTGAGAAGCAAACCAACATGAAAACATAACAACATGACAACCATAATGACATGACACCCATATCTATTATTGGATCTTTATAACATAGTTCATGGCAATATTTACATCCATATACATATGTACATATACCAAAACATCAAACCAAAGCATGTATTGAAACATATACCAAAATTTTTTCTCAACCAATGAATAGAGAAGGATACATAACCCGCATCTGATCTTCCATCTCCCATGTAGCTTCATAGGGCCCAAAGTTCTTCCACTGGACTTTAACCTGTTCGATTTCTTGGTTCTAGAGAATGCACATCTTTCTTTGAAAAATGCACTAAGGTTCCAGCCAGAATTCTCCTTTTGGCCCTACCTGTAATAAAGACTAGTCAATCACATGATAAACATATTTAACATACTTCTTAAGCAATGAAACATGGAAAACATCATGGAAGTTCACTATCGGAGGCAGTGCAAGTCAATAGGCTATTGACCCAATCCTCTCAAGAATCCTGAAAGGTGCACAAAACTGGGGTGCCAGCTTGGCACATGATCTAATCCTCAAGGAGCTCTTCTTTAACTTGATGCAAAAGTACACCTACTCCCCAACCTGAAACTTCTTAAACAACTTGTTCCAATCTGCATAGCTCTTCTACCTATCCTATGTTTCTTTCATATTCTTATTGATTACCTACATTTCCTATTCCATTTCTGCCAACATATCTGGTCCTATCAATACCTTGTTAACTAGATCACTCCAACTAATAGGAGTATTACAAGTCTTCCCATAAAGTGCCTCAAACAGACTTATCCTCAAGGATTCTTGATAACCATTGTGGTAAGCGAACTCAACCAATGGATGATACTCTTCTCACTTTCATTGTTGATGCATCAGATACATCCTAAACATATCCTCCAATATCTTGTTGACCCTCTCTCTTTGTTCATATGTCTGTGGATGATAAGTTGTGATGAAGGCCAATTACATACTTAATATTGCAAACAACTCCTTCCAAAAATTAGAAGTGAACTTTGCATCCCTGTCTAACACAATATTCTTTGGAGCACCATGAATTTTCCCCATGTATCTGATGAAGACCTATGCTACATCACTCACTAAGTATGTAGACTTCACTAGAATGAAGTGTGCTAGCTTCGTCAACCTGTCCACCACAACCATGATGGAATCATGCTTCCTATATGTCCTCGACAAACCTGTGATAAATTCCATGGAAATGACCTCCCATTTCAACTCTGGAATTAGAATCATTTGTAGTAGTCCTCCTAGATTCTTACACTCTACCTTCACCTGTTGACAATCCAAGCAACTAGCCATGAAATTTGCTACGTCTCTCTTCAAATGCGTCCAATAGTAAAATTTCTTCACTACTATCAGTTCCTTTTGATAGCCTCGGTGACTTGAATATGGTTTCGCATGAAATTTCCACAATATCACCTTCTTGAGCTCACTGTTGTCTGGCATATCTATCCCAACTCTAAACTTAACTAATCCATCTATTGTGAGACGATAGTCCACACACTATACACTTATACATGCACATATACCTACACTCTATTGCAACCTGTGCATGAGCTCCGTGTACTTAGTGTCCCACTGACCTGCTTGCAAGATCCTCTATTGTAGATCTATCCCATGGGAGCTCATAGTTTCTATATGATTCCCATGTATCTGCCTACGAACAGCATCTGCAACCCTATTCTCTTTACCTTTAATATACCCAATATAAAAGTTGAAATCATTGATCATGGCAAGCCATCTAGCCTGCTTGGCATTCAAATTCAATTGGTCAAATATATATTGAAATCCACTATGATCACTCATCAATCATCTACCAAGAAGATAGTGCCTCCACATCTTCAATGCATGAATGATCGTTGCCAACTCAAGATCATGTGTCAGATAGTTCTCCACGTGCTCATTTAGTTTCGGTGACTCATAACATACCACCTGTCCTTCATGCATAAGGACTCCACCAAGCCTTCTCTTGCAAGAATCTATACATACCATAAACTCTTTGTCTAGATTTGCGGTCTTTAACACTAGAGCATGTGTCAACAACTGCTTTAACTACTAAGAATTGGTTGCACACTCCTCTGTCCATTCAAACCTCTTTCCTTTCATATTCAATGATATGATAGAATAAGAAATCTGTGAGAAGTTCCTAATGAACCTCTCGTAATACCCTGTTAACCCCATGAAGGGTCTCACCTCATCCACATTCCTAGGGACTACCCATTCCATGATATCTCTTACATTTTCTGGGTCCACTATTATGCCTTCTTTGGAAACCACATGTCCCAAGTAATGTACTTCAGTATGAAAGAAATTGCGCTTGCTAAGTTTAGCATACAACTGATGTTCTCTCAACAATCTCAATATTGTTTCTAAGAGTTCGGCATGCTCTTCTTCATTTTTAGAATATACCAATATATCATCAATGAATACAATAATAAACTTGTCCAAATAAGGATGCAACACACTATTCATCAAGCACATAAAAGTAGTTGGAGCATTAGTCAAACCAAATGGAACTACAAAAAACTCATAATGTTCATGCTTGGTCCGGAAATATGTCTTGTGAATATCATCTTCTTTAATGTGTACTTGATGATATAGGGATCTCAGATCTATCTTCGAGAACCTTATTTCTCCCTTCAAGTGATCGAAAAATCCATTAATCCTCGGAAATGTATAGCTTTTCTTGATGGTCACTTTGTTCAACTTCCTGTAATCAATGCACAATTTGAGAGTACCATCCTTCTTCTTCAAAAATAGCACTGGTGCTCCCCATGGTGATACACTTGCCCTAATGTATCCCTTGTCCAAAATTTCCTTCAACTCCAACTGCAACTCTATCAACTCTGGTGTGCTCATCTTGTAAGATTCCTTATATGTTGGTGCTACCCTTGATACCAACAAAATAGAAAATACTACTTCCCTGTTAGGTGGAAACTCTGAAATCTCAATGGGAAATACATCCTAAAATTGTTGTAGAACTAGGTACCTGTTCAAGACATACACATCCTCAACTTCCTTACCTTTGTCACTAGAAATATGTACTTCAAATATCATGCACCCTTTCCTACGACTACGCTTGGCTTTCATAGTTGTCACCATTCTCACTGATGTTGCTTTCTTCTTACCTTGCAAGACTCTTTGTTCCCCATTGTCATCTAAGCACTCAATAGCCATGTCATAACAATCCACCTTGGCCCTATGAAGATACAACCAACCCATACCCAACAACATATTGTATGATCCCAACGACAATACATTCAAATGTGCTGATGTAGACATACCATTCAACTCAAATGATGAACACACTTCTTTGTACCTATAGCCAACTGCACTAACCAAGACTCTACATGTACTTCTTTATTCAAACCACACTTATCCACTAGGTCAGGATTAACATAACTATAATTGATCCAGCTTCAATCAAAATAGAAACAAATCGACCACAAAACTTACCTTCCATCTCGATAATACATTGTTAAGTTATGGTATGTTCTATCCTTATAACAATTTACTTCTTTTCCTTATTATATTCCATAGATTAGCAAGCACATGTACATAAAGTAAGGTGTATATAGAACATTAAACGATCGACAGAAAACAAGCCAAGACAAGAGACACAAGATGTGGCGGCTAGCCAGGGACAAAGCCCACAACGTGTGGGGAAACCCTTTGGTGAAATCTTCTTTTATCTTCAATAATTTAGCAGAGAGAAATAGTACAATAAATCTGATTCATATCAGCAGTAGAAAAGCCTAGATCAGTAACATCAACATTAGCGGCTTCATCATCAAACTAGGGTAGACGATATCTCACAAACTGACCGTCAGATCGGCTTGATTCCACCACCAAAAGTTGCAGCTTCCAGAGGAGGTTCAGATGAACCTACAATGCAGCTTAGATGAGGAGATCTTCTAGTCCATGCAGGTCAAACTTTACTTTTGCAGTTGTAGCTTCAGTTTCAGTAGCTTCCAGGTTCAAACTAGGGCAGTCGATATCTTGCAAACCGTCTATCGGATTGACTTGATTCCACCACCAAAAGTTGCGGCTTTCAAAGGAGGTTCAGATGAACCTACAACATAGTTCATGTGAGGATATTTTCTAGTCCATGTAGGTCAATCTTTACTTCTGTAGTTGCAGCTTCAGGTTCAACAGCATCCGGCTTCAAACTAGGGCAGTCAATATCTTGCAAACTGTCCATTGGATTGACTTGAGTCCACCACCAAAAGTTGTGGCTTTTAGAGGAGGTTTAGATGAACCTATAGGGAAGTTCAGATGAGGAGATATTCTAGTCCACATAGGTCAATCTTTACTTCTACGCAGTAGAGAGAGAGAGATGTGATGAGATGAGTGAGTCCAAATGAGGAAAAGTCCTCCCATATTTATACACAATTTTGGTGTTTGAATAGATGCGACTGTTGGGCCTCTGAGCCTACATGAGTTGTAGGTCAGTTTGATAATAATTCCATAATCAAAATAAATTCATATCTCCATGAATACTTATCGGAATTGGATGATCTTTATATCAATCTTACACCTCTCGATGAGAGGAATCTAATAAAAATATTATCAGCCATGAATAAGATGACCCACATGAAGTTTTTCCCTAGTTGCCAATTTTAACACTTCCTCTCAACTAGCGAGAACTTCATCTGCAATCTATCTATCAGTCATTACTATTCATCCATCAAATGCACTGCCCTGTACAACCTGAACCTTGCCCTACTCTACTCTATTCTACCTGTTCTGCTTTGTCTTGTTTAGCCCTGTACTGATCTGTACGGCTCTGCTCTATTATGTGCTACTCTGCTTTGTTCTGTTCTGCTTTGCTTTTGTCCCAATTATGAAGAAGAAGAAATGATCGAGGATGTATAATACTGACTCAAAGTCAGTCTTAGAGTTTGTACCACTGGTCCCAGACCAGTCTCAACCAACCCGAAGTCAGCGTCATAGTGAGTACAACTCCACTGGTCCTGACTAGTATCATCCTCCACTGACTCAAAGTCAGTCTCAGAGTGCATACCACTGGTGCCAGACCAGTCTCAACCGACTCGAAGTCAGCTTCATAGTAAGTAACACTCCTAGCACTGGTCCCAGGCTAGTATCGTAGTCTCAGAGAGTGTACCACTGGTCCCAGACTAGTCTCAACCAACCCGAAGTCAGCATCATAGTATGTACCACTCTCACTAGTCCCAGACCAGTACTGCACTGACACGAAGTCAGTCTCAGAGTATGTACCACTGGTCCCAGACAAGTCTCAACCAACCCGAAGTCATCATCATAGTATGTACTACTCTCACTGGTCCTAGACCAGTACTGCATTGACACGAAGTTAGTCTCAAAGTATGTACCACTGGTCCCAGACTAGTCTCAACCGACCTGAAGTTAGTGTCATAGTATGGTACAACTCCTACCATTGGTCCCAGACCAATATCATTGATCCCAGATCAATGGAGGTTATCCTAGCATAGGGAGTACAGTAGATACAACGATGTGTCCATCGGTACTACTATGGTCCCTAACTTCATTTCCCTGCTTATTGATCAGATGAGAGGTACTTCCCATGAGTCCCAAACTACATGAGTAGGATGCCTCGACAGGAGAACTAATCAATCCTGTCCTCACAGGAGATCACATCAATCCTGCTACAATCGCCACAAAGAACACATCAATCCAGGCCGCCATGGAGAACACATCAATCCAGGCCTCACAGGAGAACACATCAATCCTACTACAATTGCCATGGAGAAAACATCAATCCAGGCCTCACAAGAGAACTAATCATCCTGCTACACAGGAGAGCGAATCATCCTGTTCCACAAGAGAGCGAATCATCTTTTCCCATAAGAGAGAAAATCATCTTTTCCCATAAGAGAGCGAATCATCTTGTTCTAGTGCACACCACCAGGGGAGGGTGAGTCACCCTATGGTCGTATGTTGCTCCAGTAAGAACCGCAAGCCCTCAGAGCTCCTAGAGCTCAATGTATGCAACATGCAGGACCCTTGTATAAGGGTTTCTTGACGACTCCAAGTCGTTTAGGAAAATCACAGATTAGATCTTTCCTCAGGGCTTTGACAAGGTGTATTGACCTATACATCATCTTAATGCGATGGAGCCTCCTTGCTCATCGACTTACCATATCCCAGATGATGTCTATCTACTGGAGCAATGGATGAATACGGGATTCCTCAATAATCGAATCCCACTTCTGGTTGTTACAGAGAATCACAGTGGTATCCAATGTAAATCCAAATAGCTCACTGAAGAGCTTTTGCAACCATACTGCCTCACAGGAGGTGATGCTAGCAGCAATATATTCTGCTTCAGCAATGCTCAAAGCCATCGAATTTTGCTTCCTACTCATCCAGGATATCAAAGCAGGTCCCAAGGTGAAACATCACCTGGAAGTGCTCTTATGGTCCACCACACTACCTGCCCAATCAGCATCAGTATATCCAAGTAGTCTCACATCTCTAGTAGTGTATCTTAATCCATTAGTAATTGTGCCATGAAGATATCTCAGAAGATTCTTAGCATCAATCCAGTGAGGCTCAACCAAATATGAGCTCACAATGCTAATTGCAAAATATATGTTCAGACGGAGGTTCACCAAGAACATCAATGCGAATGAGTTTATGAAACTCAGAGGCATTTCCCAAATCTGGTCCAACATCACTACCATATAACTTCTAAAAGTTAAGATCCTCGAGGTAGTCACAGGCTTGCAGTTCATCATACCGAATCTTTCCAATATCTTTACCACATATTTTCCTCGAGATAGGAAACTTTCCCTTGGCTTCTGCCACATTTCAAGTCCTTGGTGCTTCATTTCAAATTCAGAAGCCAACTCCCTCTTACATTTGTGAATGAGAGGGTATGAACCTGTTAGAAAGAGGTCATCCACATACAACACCAATATGAGAGGCTTGTCATCTTCAACCTTAAAGTAAAGGTTAGGATCAACTTCACTCCTAGTGAATCCCAGCTTCATCAAGTATCTATCGATCCTCTCATACCATGCTCAGGGTGCTTGCTTCAACCCATAGAGAGCCTTCTTCAACCTGCATACATGAGATTTTCAATCATAAATCTCAAATCCTTCGGGTTGCTCCATGTAGACCTCTTCTTTGATCGAACCATGCAAGAATGCAGTCTTGACATCCATATGATGTAGGTTCCATCCTTGTGAAGCCACAAGGGCTATGATCGAGCGGATGGTTGTATATCTGGCAACAGGTGCAAATATCACATCATAGTCTATACCTTCCTTCTAGGAGAAGCCATGAGCAACAAAACAAGCCTTATACTTTTCCGTACTTTCATCTACTGCATGCTTTGTCTTGTAAAGCCATTTAGAAGTGACAATTGTCTTGTCCTAGGGTCTGGGAACTACTTCCCAGACATCATTCTCCATAATAGACTCATATAGCATCCTTCCATACTTGATGCTTGACGACATCAGAGAATGATGGAGGCTGTTTTTGTATGAACATGCTCATGATGGTCAGGTATCCTTGATACTTGTTAGGTTTCTTACTTTCACGGAAGGTTACTTAGGGTGCAACATGTCCTTCAGCATCATCAAGTATCCCCCTAAGCCATGAAGGCCTCTTCCTAGAAGAGGGAGGGTCAAGTGGATAATTAAGATCCATGGGTTCCTCCACATCAGGCATTGTTACATCATCTACCCATAGAGACATCTTCCACAATCGTACGGTTCTTCCTTTTCGCCACACCATTCTGCTCAGGAGTATGTGGTGTAGTAGTCTCCCTCTTAATGCCAACCTCATATATGCCTGAGTGAACCAATTGTAATATATTGAAGGTCTTGCTTTGGCTTGAGGGGAATGGTCCCCTTTTGAGCTTTCCTTCGGCACATCCTGGACATACACCTTCTTTCTCTACTTGGAATTCGGGCATCCCTCTCACCATTTGTCTTACATCGGGTAGTGATTTATAATGAAGGTGGGCAAACCTTCGATGCCAAAGTTCGGACCGAAGAGATGTGTCATAAGATATGACACATAGCGGACTTCCATCAACCTAATATAATGAATCAACATGAAACCCAAGAGTAAAGGCATATTTAACATTATTTTTCCATATACGTAGCTTGCCATCGCTGAAGGTTACATTGTAGCCTTTGTCTTCCATTGTCGAGATGGACACCAGGTTCTTTTTGAGGTTAGGTGCATTTAATACATGTTGGAATTTCTAGCCTTCTTGAATGGTTGTCCTTTTGCTTGATTCCCAGCTCTCCTCTTACCTTTGCTATTGAATTTGTCATTCCTTTGATTGCCATCAGAGAGATTTTGATCATTGTCCCGGTGTGAGTCTTTTCTATCAGGGCACTACCTTGCATAGTGACTTGCTTTATTGCAGAGGTAATATCGTCCTTTTCTTCCATCCTTAGGTCCAGCCTTTCCTTTTGATTTAGTCTCAGAATTATTTATTTTCTTAGCATGAGAAGAAAAGGCAACATAAGGACCTTTAGGCATGGGCATTTCTTGCTCTTCTACCCTTGTTTCTTCTTGAATGCATCTAGCCATTAATTCCTCGAAACCAGGAATTACATTATTGTTCAGAAGAGTAGTCCTGAACACATACCATTCAGATGGTAATCCTCCAAGAGTTGTGAATGCCATTTCTTTGTCAGTAATAGTCTCCCCAATAGATAGGAGATCGTTCTTGATCTCGATGATTTTTAAGAAGTATGCTTGCATACTCTCATCTTTACCCTTCTTGATTTTCCTTAGCTTATTTCTAAGAAACAAAAATTGATTTGCATCCTTTACTTTAAATAAACTCACTAGTCTATCATAGATTTCCTTGGAGGTGTCCAGATTGGAGATGTAGGCCACCAAGCACTTTTTGATAGAGTCTTGGATGATCTTCTTTGTTTAGACTTCACCGGTTTTCCATTTGTTCCTGGCAGCAGCGGATGCATTTGATGGAGGCTCAACAATATTGCCTCTAACATGGTCCAACACTCCTTGATCCTCAAGGGTTAGATTGATAGACATCTTCCATTCCTGATAGTCAGCTTTCTCACAGAGCTTGTCTTCGACAGGAAAGAGTGTTGAGGACCCCATCGTTCTTTTAAGATAGCCTTGCCAATCTTCTCTTTGGTGATTGCTCTTGCTCTTTCTCAGGCTTTGTCTTCACCTCAGCTCTAATACCATGTTAAGTTATGGTATGTTCTATGCTTATAACAGTTTACTTCTTTTCCTTATTATATTCCATAGATTAGCAATCACATGTACATAAAGTAAAGTGCAAATAGAACATTAAACGATCGACAGAAAAAAAGCCAAGACAAGAGACACAAGATGTGACAGCTAGCCAGGGACAAACCCCAAAATGTGTGGGGAAACCCTTTGATGAAATCTTCTTTTATCTTCAATAATTTAGCAGAGAGAAATAGTACAATAAATCTGATTCATATCAGCAGTAGAAAACCCTAGATCAGCAACATCAACATTAGCGGCTTCATCATCAAACTAGGGCAGACAATATCTCACAAACCGACTGTCGGATCGGCTTGATTCCACCACCAAAAGTTGCAGCTTCTAGAGGAGGTTCAAATGAACCTACATCACAGTTTAGATGAGGATATCTTCTAGTCCACATAGGTCAAACTTTACTTCTGCCGTTGCAGCTTCAGTTTCAGCAGCTTCCGGCTTCAAACTAGGGCAGTCGGTATCTTGCAAACCGTCCGTCGGATTGACTTGATTCCACCACCAAAATTTGCGGCTTTCAAAGGAGGTTTAGATGGACCTATAGTGCATTTCATATGAGGAGATCTTCTAGTCCACGTAGGTCAATCTTTACTTCTGCAGTTGTAGCTTCAGTTTCAGCAGCGTCCGGCTTCAAACTAGGGCAGTCGATATCTTGCAAACCGTCCGTCGGATTGACTTGATTCCACCACCAAAAGTTGCGGCTTTCAGAGGAGGTTCAGATGAACCTACAGTGTAGTTCAAATGAGGAGATCTTCTAGTCCATGCAGGTCAATCTTTACTTCTGCAGTTGCAACTTCAGTTTCAGCACCTTCCAACTTCACATGTGTGAGGGAGAGACCCTTTTCTACGCAATAGAGAAGAGACTCTTTTCTGCATAGTAGAGAGAGAGAGATGTGATGAGATGAGTGAGTCCAAATGATGAAAAGTCCTCCTGTATTTATACACAATGTTGGTGTTTGAATAGATGCGGTTGTTGGGCTTCTGAGCCTACATGAGTTGTAGGTCGACTTGATAATAATTCCATAATCAAAATAAATTCATATCTCCATGAATACTTATCGGAATCAGATGATATTTATATCAATCCTACACCTCTCAACGAGAGGAATCTAATAAAAATATTATCAGCCATGAATAAGATGACCCACATGAAGTTTTTCCCTAGTTGCCAATTTTAGCATAGATGCTTGGTGATTTGTCTACCTATTATCCTATGTTGCATAGATCCTATGAATACTCTGTCACACATATCCCACTATTTGTGCCTCCTAAGCACTCTAGATTTGTATTCTACCACCCTAATGTTGTGGACAATCTCTCCTGCGATGCTTTCATTCACAAGTCCAACACTACAAAGTCTTCCAGCCTTCATCCTTATTCTGCTCTTCAGATCGAAGTCCCTATCCTTTGTCAAATGCATTGAATTTATTAGATGGTGTTGCATTCTCTTTATTATTTGTACCCTGAGTTCTTGCTCCCTTCTTGTCCCATTTTCCTCTGTTCTTTGCATTACCTTTCTAGTCTAGATTATTCTCAAATCTGCGCTTTGATTTCTCATAACAATGCTTTAGCTTCTGGATGGCATCCTCCAATGATATAGTCTCATCAAACTCAATCCTGTCTTTGAATTCTATCAGAAACCCACTGATGAATATCTAAGTCTCGGCCTTCTCCTCCTTGAGGTAAGGCACATACCTCAACAACTCTAGAAATTTGCTAGTGTACTCCTCATCAGTCATAGATACTATCTTCGGCTCATAGATTTCTTTTTCCCTATCATCATAGTATCTCTCTTATAGATACTTCTTCTAGAATAGCCTCTTGGACTCACTGCAATTCAACTCCTCCTGATAAATGTATATGACATTCTTTACATATTCCCACCATATATCCGCTTTACCTTTAAGACTGAATGTAGTTATTCTAGCCTTCATGTTCTCTGAGTAATCGTGTAATTTTAATAGCTTATTCATTCCAAGAAACCACGCTTTTGCATCCCATGGCTTCTTCATCTCTCCATCAAATATAGGTGTCTTTGCTTTCTTAAACTCATCCAACAAATATCCCTTGTCACTTCTCCTGTAAGGATGATAATGATGACAATCATGATACCTGTCAGAACTAGAACTAGAATAGTACCTGTGTCTACCAACTCTCCTATTGAGAGTTTCCAAGAACATGCCATCTCTAATTGTGTCATATCTATCCGACCTGTACCCACCAAGAGACCTACTGCCATATGCCCCATTAGTTATTTCCTCATGTTCAAGGCTAAACTGAAGTTGTCCCTATCTCAGCAAATATGACAAAATCTAAAGGATTACTGCATTGACATCTTCTTGTTTCTCTTGTGTTTGCATGATTCTATCATTATCTCCTTTACAACTCCTTATTTCTACCTTCAAGCTTCTCAGTGTATCTACTAAGTCAGAAGAATTCCCAACACCATGCTACTCATTTGATTCATAAGGAGAATCTTGTGAACTGTAGTTTATCATCTTGCTAGTCATCTTGATCTCTTTCCTACAAGGAATCCTATGTCAGCTAAACCAATCAAAAACAAATCAACGTACCTTAGCATAATTAAGGGAGGATATCTCATCTTCAAGACCAACCAATTTAGTTTGATACATGTATAAACATAATCATAACATCATATAGACATACAAGTATAATAACATATAGACATCATTCTAACCATAGTCCAGTCATGAATGCTTGACCAATCAACTACACATCATGACCTCATGTATGATAATAACAACCATATCAATGTACACTTGACAAGATGTAAACACTAACTTGCATAAACAACGCATAACCAATCATACACTCATGACAACACATTCCACGACAAACACCATCAACCTTCACATGGAGACATCACTATAACCATGATCAACACAATGCATATGCAATAAGCGACCACATGTATAAGTAACAGATATAAAACTGACATGAATGCATGACCAACACATGACCCATCTAGTTCGAGGGGTGAACCATGCCTCTAATACCACTCTGTAACACCCACCTCCCACATCTACCCAAGTAACTGGCTAACTGGGGTAAACATGTGATAAAGACTTACTATGATATGATTCAACTCCTTGTATGTTAGATAAGGAATTAGAACCCACAGAACACAATGACACAAACCTTCTAAAGCTACTACAAAACCCCTAGGAGCCATCCAAACCATCTAGGTGACTAGCCCTTGAGACAAACTAATATTTTACTGCATTAATCACCCAGTCACTCCCATGACATGGGTATGAGTGTGACTGGGACGCTCTAGTCACTCCCAAAACATGGGTATGCCTACGATTGGGAACTTTCCAAAGAATTTATGTGCCTGCGACTCTAAATTTTGTGCCATTTTTTCAGGCCCAGGGCTCAAGTCACTGCCCAAAACTCCAAGACACTTCTAGAAATCAAAGATACCAATGGAATAATGATACAAATTCAATTACTTAAACAAGGACTTGATTGGACCCCTACTAGCCATGACATGCATTTCATCAAACATGTAACAAATATGCATTCTACAAGTTTAAAAAACAAATATGAACATAGGAGTCTCATAATTATCTAACAATCACTAAGAAGCATTGATTCCTCACCACAATAACTCCATTACCCTCTATTAAGTCACATATTCATTGTACATTTAATGATTAACTAAAACATAATGAGAGTCATACATTTTCAATGTCATAAAACTCAATCATAATCAACATATAACCTATAGAAATGTCATGGATATAACATCCATATAAGCCACATATAAACAAGTATATTTACCCATAAATTACTAGCAAGAAAGATAGCTCTTATTGATGATTGCATAAGCCGACCAGGTATGGGACTTCCACGAACCATCCAACTGTAGACTAGCCTAGACCAAATATTTCTTTTATCCAGTCACCCTCATTCCATATTCCAAGAATGAATGTGGGATGTCTTAAAACAAATCAATCAAAACCATCCAGGGCTTCTAGAGGCAAAACCACCTCAACCCTCAACCAGTAATTCCTTCTCATGGTCATACATCACTAACCATCACTAGATTGGTCTCTAATCAAGGTGTCCAGGGCTCTAGAGCATTTATTCCAACTAGGGCTTCTAGGACTAGTACTCAACCCATAACTGTTGTAGATATTCCAGAGCTTTTGTCTAACCAGGACATCTAGGACTAGTAATTCAACCCAAGTTATTATATGGATTACAGAGCATTTTTCCAACCAAGGCTTCCAGGACTAGTAACTCAACCCACCAAGGGCTTCCAAAGCGTTTTTCCAACCAAAGCTTCCAAGAATAGTAACTCAGCCCAATTTTTTATAGGGCTTCTAGAGCGTTTGTCCAACGAAGGCTTCCAGGAACTAATGACTCAACCCACAACCAAAGGCACAAGAAAACCAAGAAGAAAATAAAATTAAAACCTACAACACCATGACTATCCAAGAAACGGCAAGGTTAGGCAAATCCACTATCAATCTAGGCAATCATGCATGCCAATGAAAAATCGTAACCAAGAAACCATATGCATATGCCATGCATGCAAAAGATTGTGATGAAAACATACATGTAACTCAATACCTGCAAGCAAAAACTATTGGAGTTGTTGATCTTGATGTCCTATTGCACTTTCGTGCTCTTCCTTTTCCTTCTTTCTCCAAAACTCCAAGTATCCCACACTCCTCCAAGAGTTATCGAAGAAAACTTTAAGTGTCCAAGAGTATAAGAGAGAGAGAAGAGAGAGAGAGCTTCAAAATTAAACTGACCAAAAGCCATGAACTGATTCTCAGAAGCCTTTTTATTAATGAGGCCTCTATTTTCTTCATTTTCCATTATTTTCCTTTATTTTCCTGCTCACATGCAACTTGTGACCTTTCACCTACCTTTTCTCCTAATTTCTATTATTTTCATAAATAAAATTCCAAATAAATGCCTCATGCCTTTCCAAAGTCATTTCCATTGTCTTTTCCAATTTCCTTGGTCATTAATTAATCATAAGTGATCCCCATCAGTATGTTTTTGCCCAACATTCACCATGGAATATGTGTCCCATGACCAAGGTCTTATTTTACCTTTATTAATTTTACATGGATTTTTAACCAGGGTTGTTACAGAATTGAAGTTATCTTTCCATCGAATATACATAGGGGTTCCCATGGGTTTGTGGGATCCTGCTACCTAGTTTCAGGCATCCTCCTCCAAACTCTCTAGCTAGAATGTCAAAAATTGATATAGATACCCTAATGACTAATGAAAATGAATGAGCATAAGCATAGAACCACAAATGATAGAATAAAACTCCCAAGATGGGAAATGTTATGAGTTTTATAAATTAAATCTGAAATAATTTATAAATAAGCATTTTATCAAGATACATGACATTTATTAGTTAACTACAATGCATTAATGTGCATTTATTATATTTTCATAATAATCATCTTTCACAAATTCTCCTAAAAATTCATCTCTCTGCTTTTGAAAATTTTCCCTATTAGAATCTTTTATATTGGACCAATAAATTAAATTTAACAATTTTTCTCACATAGAATTTATTATATTAATTTTAAGGAATGATAATATTCCAGAACATATTTTTTAAGTCATTCACCATTTTTTGTCTTTATGGAGATGAGGCGGTTGAGGTTATGAAAACTAACATCAAAGCTTGAGACAATCCACATAAATTTAATTAGTAATTATGTCATTTATTTATTAAGAGAAAGAAAATGTACCTTATTATTAAGAATTGGTTGGTGGTTTGAGCTTGTTAAGTAACTGTTGATAAGGTTTTAAAAATTTTATGTAGTATTTTAATATTTTTTTGTTAATTATAAAATAGATACTCTTGTTAGAAGGATAGAATCTTTGTTCTTTGCATATGAATGTACATTTTCTTATGAGTTGAAATATTATTCAACTACTCTTTATCTCAGTTTCTTTATATGATGAAATGTTATATTTCATGTTTAATTGTTGTCATGTGAAGCAAGTGGATTGGCCATGAAAATAATTATAGGACTACAAGTTTCAATTCACTATAATAACCTACAACCATCTAGGCATATTAACTGCAAACATTTTAGTGGATGTCTTGTTATAGATTTTTTTCTTAAAGCATGTGTTTTATGCTATTTTTCCTACTTTTTATGGACAATCATATTTTTATATATGGTCATTTTGGGACAATCTTGAGTCGATTCTTAGATTTCACCTATTTCTATCATATAGGTAGATATTGACTCCCAAATGTCTAAAAAAAGAAAAATTCAAGCTACAATTGGAGAAATGTATGGATGTACAAAAACACTAACTTCCATGTCTCATAATGATCTAGAAACAGGTGCAGAAACCCATAATATTTAATTGGAACAACAATTGCATGAAAATTTTGGAAGCTTTTATCATGATGATCTAGATGAGAAAAATGAAGTTGAGGTAGACGCTTACAATCAAAACAAACTTGAAGTGAAAATAAAAAGAAAAATTTGTATGGAATGGTTGAATAAGTTTGACTAATTCAATTATGTGATGCATGATGATACAATCACTATGAAATGTAGCTATTGTGATAAGTATAGTATAAATGGACCATGGGGTTTAAGGAATTTTCATACCACATTACAACATAATTCTCTTGTTACTCATGAAAAATCATTGGTACATAAAGATGCTAAGGAAAGATGGATCAGTGAATTAAATAGAAAGATGAAACCAATCCCATATCATATTAGGTAGATGGAAGATGAAAATAAGGAAAGAGTTACCATTACAATGAAAATATCATATTTTGTTCACCAAAGACTATTTATCTTTATCAAAGTATGAAAAGATTTGCAAATTTTTCATGGAAGAAAAAACAACATATATGCCAAAGTCTCAAGAGTACTCTTCATACACAAAGCATAAGTCTCCAAATGACTTTATATCTTGTATATCAAGATATATTGAACATATTCAGACAAAACATATGTTGGAAAGTCCTTTCTTTCATTAATTGTTGATGAAAGCACAGATTGAAGCTTAAAACAACACCTTGTTTTGTATTCAACCTATTTAGATTCAAAGGGCCTTGGGTAACCTATCTTACAATTTATGAAGCTTAAGAACATAATGGACGGAAAAGGAAAAACAATATATGATTGTGTTACGATAAAAATAAAAGTTAGAGGACTTCAAAACAAAAATTTGATAGTTGTTTCTATAGATGGAGCTTCAACAATGATTGGACATGAAAATTCCTTTGTCACATTTTTTAAAAAGATGCTCCAAACCTTATTACTATGCATTGTGTGGCTCATTATGAGTCTTTAGTAGCAACAAATTCTTCTAAGAAAATACTTGAGTTATTATATGTTGTAAAAATTGCAAAAAAAGAGTATTCGTGGGTTTAAACTCACAAAATACAAGTAATGGACTTACTAATTTGCTTAAAGTCATGAAAAATGATGTTCTTGATGTCTTATAGATACACTCAATGAGATGGAAATCCAAGGGAGAAGTTATTATAAGGCTTGTTGAGCTTATGCCAACAATTTTAACTATGTAGAAAAATGAAAATGAAACTTCATCATGGTATGATAAGACACAAATTTACTCCATTCAATATTTTTTCATATGTTGGTTGATTTGTTGGGTGAATTGAACATGATGAACAAGATTTTTCAAGAAGACAATGTAGAAATTACAACTATTGAGTTGGTTCTTGAAGTAACTATAAGTAACTGTCTAGATGCTTTATGAGAAAATAAACATCTGCAGAAGGGACAACTTATCTTTCAAAATTTCTAAGTGATTCTCAATATTCATATATTAAAATTAAAGTTGAATGGATAGTTATAGATATACATGAGTTAGAATAAATATTTGTCTCAACTATGGAGATTTATTATAGTGATATAAAGGGACAAAATATGAAACCTTGCATCGAAGGCACATAAGAGAGTTTCCAACAACTCACATAAAGTTATAGTGAGTGTCTCATAGACTCTTTGAATGAAAGATTCCTAGATCTCCATCTTTTTAATGCAGTAAAATTGTTCATTCCTTGTTATTATCCAGAAGAGTGTCATAATTGTGAGAAATATTTAGAGTGTTGGATTTTTAAACTTTTTAAACATTTGCAACATACCATATAATATGATCTTGAATTTGTTCCTTTGTTTGATGTTATAGATTATAAAAGAGAGTTTCACCCTTTTATTGACTTGTTAAATTTGGCTTGTGACACTTCAAAATTAAGGAAGCATGGAAGGTATTTTGCAACACAAAACAATGGTACAAAACTTATCCTCATATGATGAAATTATGATAAGTTATACTTGTTATTCCCTCAAGTACAATGGACTGTGAAGGGGAATTTTCTGATGAAATCGTCATTAAGACATCAGAAAATCATGACTAGGATTGGATACACTAGATGCATTAATGAGAATATCTTTGAATGGGCCTGAATTATCTAATGTGGATCAGAGTGTAGTATATGGGGTATGGAGAGATACATAGTCAAGAAGAGTTCTTTAGCTTTAAGAGTTAGGATGTTAGTCTTCTTTATCATTTACAACAAATTTTGTTTGTCTTATGATTTTTTTTAATGTGTATGGAATCTTAGGGGTTTTTTTTAGTGGAAGATTCAAGACAAGATTAGTTTTAGTATGCTAAAATTTTTATAAGGTTTTTATAAATATTTAACGCACTTGAGAATATTGTACTTTGTATAATCACAATCAACAATTGAAAATTCTCACTTCTGAAAAGATTGAACGAAAAGAGGTAACAATGTTAATTGAATATTTTGTTATGTTTTTCAACTATGACCTTTATTGTTGCAATGTATAAAGATATGTCTATACTATTTCTATCATGTTAGATATTGAAAATTGTAAATATTTTATCATGACTTTTTCTACTTTAAATTTTATTTTTAATTTTTTTACAATTGATTTTATTGTGCAATCCTTTGTTATTGGTCATAGAAATTCTTACATAGGTGATTAGTTCATTGGAAAATGGATGGGAGTTGGTTTTTTTTTGTTTTTATTAAATAACAAGAATTTAATTTTTTGAATATGAAAATAAAAATATAGTTTCAAAAATAAAACTGAGATTGTTTATTTTATGGTTTAGGGGCCTATCCTTTAATTTTTTAAATAAAGAATCTAACCATTCTTCATTATCGTTGTTACATATTTTCATTTCACTGTGCTACATGAAGGGTTGATCATTGTTTGATTTTTTTACTATATGTTATAATATCTTCTTTTTTTGCGCAGAATTCAAAGTTTTGAAAAGTTTGAGTTTCTTGTCCAATCCTTTGTTATTGGTCATGGAAGTTGCAATAGTGTTGACAAGTTTGTTGGAAAACGAATGGGTAATTTTTTTGTTCTTTAAATAATAAGAATTATGATTTTCTGAGTATGAAAACACCAAGAAAGTTTCACTAATAAAAATGAGATTGTTCATTTCATGGTTTAAGGGTCTATCTTTTAATTTTTTAAAGAAAGTATCTAAACATTTCTCATTGTTTTAACAATTTTTCAATTCGTTGTGCTATAGGAATGGTTCCTCATTGTTTCATGTAGTTTCTTGGATGTTATAATTAACATTGTTTTCAATTTTGAATTCATGTTAGGTATGTAGGGGTTTCATTTAAGATGTTTCTCCTATTGTAAAATATTGGTGGAGTGATAACATTTTAAAATCATCTTTTGGAAAATGTTTAGTTCAATATGGAGTATGTAATATTCAATGATACTTTATATTACATGGGATGTTGGTTAAATTATGAAATTTTATCTTGAATATTTTTTGGATTATTTTTCTATCATAAAAAAATGTATAGTCAAAATATTATGAAAATGGAAATTTATGATTGTAAAATTTATATGTAATGGTATATAATAATTTGACAATCATAAATATGTATAAAACGTAAAATGATAGGAATGAAAAATAAATAAATGTCATCATATTTTCACTTAATAAGCGAGATAAATTTGAATTTGCAATCCTCCGTACCACTTTTATAGTGCTTTGAATCACTGTTGAAACTTGAGTCAATTTGATGCTAGCTATAGATAGCAAATAGGTCATTCAATCTTAGTCACCTTTACAAAATAGAAATTATTACCAAAGTAAGTGGGCCATAATTGTTAGATTAAATTAATGGATATAATAGAGTGAGAATCCCTGCCTTAAACCATTTGGAATGGTTCAACTTCAAGTAGAATTCATTTTCCAAGCATAATACTAGAGTTTAGGAGAATCTATGATAGGTTCAAGTTCCTCATATACCCCTAAAATTTTCAGCATGATGGTAGGAATAAGGCTTTTAGTGTGGTTTTTCATTATGAAAAATGTCAACTATCATGTATATGAGACATGAACTTTAGCATTTAGTTGAGTATATCAGCGGACATGCCTCACTTTATGAAAACAAATCTGACTTTTCTAACTAAATGCATAAATGCCTCATAAGCATTCAGAAGGGAATTCTTGTCATCATCATGGATAACTAGGAATAAGACATGAAACACACACATGCAATTGATCTAGTGTGTTCTACAGATTGATTCATTTAGTGGTCGATGGTATAGCATGCAACTCTAATGAATTAGTGTTCATCATAGACCCTCAACTGTCACTATCTTTGCCTTACCCCTAAAAAAAATGGATCTAAAAGTTGCATGTTTCTAGAACCTATTTTTCCCAAAATCACAACTTCTTTCAAATGGAACTGATATTACCTTATGTCCTCCTAGATTTCCCTTATCCATTCTCAAATTTACTTGAACTCATGAATGATTCACTAAACTTGGAAATAAAATTTTATCCATCATGGAGGTGCTAGTGAATCCCTGAAGGCAGTCATCTGATCAATGTTGCATGAATAGACTAATAGAAGTAAATTCATCATTTAAATGTGATTTGACAACATGCTAGCTACCAAGTCAAACAAATATTAGAATGGTAATTCTGAGACCTAGAGCAAGTGAACCTTTCATTTTGTTTCCTTGCTCATAATTCGAGAAAGCAACTTGGTGTGGAGACTTCCCTACAAAGAGAAAAATATTCATAGGACCACATTTCCAAAATAAATAAAATAGTCATTCAACTAGTGTTTTCTTCTACTTTCATCTATATTCAACCACTCCTCTAATAAAACACATGACACTCATCAAAGCAAATGTGAGAGCTCTACCAAAACAATACGACTACAAATCCTTTGTTCTCTCGCTTCAAATTGCATAGATGTTTCACTTACCCTCCCCCCAGTAAGTTTTTGATCTCTCGTATGGGGAAAACAAGGAATTAATTAGTTATGGTTCATGAAATCATTGATCAAGTGAAATAAAATAGGTTGAATGAAATCAATAATTCAGAGGGGTTGAACTTTTTTTCACTTGAAGAACTACCCTCCTTTTTCATTCTCTAACTTCTTGAATACCTCAGTGATTGTGGAAAGACCCCATAGCCATTTTAAACGGTAAAAGGTAAATGGAACTATGCATGGTCCTATTGTAACAAGTTGGATGAAAAACTTTCATCCTGTGTCTTTAGATAGATTTGGATATAGCCTCTAAGTAGATGAACCAAGGTGTAATTTACCACTCAATTTTCCTCTCTGATTGCAGCTTGAATGTAGTTTATTGGTTTAGCTTGGTGTCCATTATCATTTGGAGTCTAAATGCTTCAAGAAAAACATTGGATGCTTGCGGATCTAAGATGAATTGAAGAATGTCTATGTAGATTGAGGAACATACTTGGTTATTTATATGTTTCATATGGTCATATGAAGGGATGCCTACCAATCCATTAAGTTGACATCTAACTATATCAAGTATTAATTATTAATTATTAATTTTTTTTAATAATTTAATCAAGTCAACATAACATTACATTATATTAATAATGTTTTACAACATCAATTCCATACTAGGTTGTAGAGTGTCTCTGACTGCAAAGATATGATAAAGAAATTACACATCTTATCATGTTTAAATTACATTATTAAATTTAATCAAAATAAAAATTTAATTTCACTATTAAATTCAGTCAAAGTATAAATTTAATTTGTGAAATTTTTAAATTTCCATATGCATGTTTCCACTTTTTTCTTGATAATGGGTTTCGAGATAGTGTAAGCACTACATCTACCTAACTTAATACTCAAAACCTATCGAATAAGAAAACATATATATATATATATATATGTGTGTATGTGTGTGTGTATGTGTATATGTATATGTATATGTATATGTATATATGTATGTATATGTATATATATATATATATATATATATATATATATATATATATATATATATATATATATATATATATATATATATATATATATATATATATATATATATATATATATATATATATATATATATATATATATATGTATATATCTATATATATATATGTATATATCTACATATATATATATATATATATATATATATATATATATATATATATATATATGTATAGGTACATATATACATATGTATATATGTACATATATATATATATATATATATATATATATATATATATATATATATATATATATATATATATATATATATATATATATATATATATATATATATATATATATATATATATATATATATATATATATATATATATATATATAATATTATATTATGATAATAATATTAATCATCGATTTGTGCATCGATCACATACTATACATTAGGTGAGTAGAATTAAATTTTTTCAAGACTAATTATACATCTAACCTCACAACGATTTTTATTCTCAATATCTATTAGCCGTTTTACTATCCTAAATGACACGACGTCTTTGGAGGTGTAAATTTCTAAAAAAATGTAGATACAAACATAATTTGCATTGCATAGGAGACCCATTATCAACAAATAGTTACAAGGGAAGAAATAAAATTTATTCTTAGAAATCATGCATCCAAGTTTACACCTTTATTGGAAAGATAATTTGTAGTAGAATTGTTCATTCTCAACACACGAAAGAAGCTAATAATAGAGAAGGCTAGTTTCAGAGTCTTAATTTGAACAATATTTCTTCACAACTTGCAATCCTTAGAAAAAGGTCCATAAACAATGTGATGGCTAACCAAGTGTGAATCTCTCAACACCACTAAATATTCGATGTCTTCTTCTTTGGCCAAAAGGAGCCATAGTAGTAATCCATATGCCTCTGTTACATTATTTGCTTAATTTCCTAACCCTCAACTATACTAAATTTCAGTTTTTCTGTCGGGGTTGAGAATAACCCCTCTAGTCCTGCCGCCACAAAGAAAATATATTTTGATTTAACTACTTGACCAGAACTTGCTTTGATTTAACCACTTAATTATAAGTTGATTAAAATTTTTATAATAAATGTTGAAATCTCTACCTCATATTTCTATCGTAAGATAAATATACATTTTAATAATATAAATTTAATTTGAATTATAAAATATATTTATTCTTAATTAATTAACTAAAAAAAATATTAAGATTAATTAGTCCATTTCTTATAAAAATATAGGAAAACTAGCTAACATGAAAATGGTATGATTTTATTATATTACATTAAATACATGAGAGAGATCTATGGAAATGGGCTTTTTTGCGAGTCTGCGATGAGGGTTTCTCACCACAAAGAAAGCTTTTTGGCAATTTATTTAGGTTTTTGTCAAAAGGTGGACTTAAAGTAAGGATTCAGTCACTGTTTGCAAGAAAGTAAGCTTGGAGGTTAGCGGATAATGGGTACCAAGAGTGGGAGAATGGAGGATATAGTTGACCACAAGTATAATTTTGGTGATTTTCTCTCTATTTGATCAAAGAGACCACATCAGGCAGATGAGGTGGAGGCTTGCAGTATAACTAGCCCTATGTACTTGGGTAACATCACTATTCTTTAGCCTAGATGGTTGTGTCTAAGGGATATATTGACACCTCTCATGGGTTCCCTACCGAATAGGTTTAGTGTTCTCCTTCGGTGCATTGGTCAAAAAATCGATGGAGAGAAGAAAACCCAGCATAGACAATAGGTGAAAAATAATATACATAACCTTGTGGTCATTTTTTGATGTTTCACATGGATTTAAGCTACTTTAGATTAGGAGAGAATGGGAAAATGCTGATTCTACCTAGGTAGAAGTCCTTCTTTCTAGGTTTTTCAACGAAGGGATTGACACTGGATTTTAACAAAGTTTGAATAACACGTTTTTAAACAATCCCTCCCAAGGGACTAGGGAGGATATTCTTAGGAGACTTATCAATAGTGTGCTAGATTCAGAAGGGGAAAATAGAAGTTACGAGGAGCTAGACAATAGAATAACCTAATCGGTGGAAACCCTATGGTCATAGGAGGTTTTGGAGGGTCAACATTGACCTAGGAAGAAGAGGAAGATAGACAAGGGCACAAAAATAAAAAAATGATTACTAGAATGTAGTATTTTGGGAGGTAATTCAGTGAGGGGAAGTGAAGGATATGGAAAATAAGGTGGTCGTGGGAAGAGAAAGAGGAAGGGCTTTCTTGGTGGAGCTCATGTGAAATTAGGTAGAGAAGGAATGAGGACAAGTGTTGAAATATCTTCCTAAGGTAAGTATCCTCTCTCATGAATGGTTTATGATCAAGTTCAATTTAGTGAAGTGTCTAGTTGGGCCCTTAGAAAATCTTGGTATATAGATTCTACCTTGGTGATAATGAAATGATGGAATTCATTATTTCATTCTAGCTGAAAAATTGGAAATTGATCCTATGTGGGTAAGGCTCTGAGGGCTTCTGCCATAATTCTGGTTGAAGGATGATTTTAAGGTTATCAAGAACAAATAAGGGTCTTTCTTGGAGGCTAATATGTCTTATGAAGTAAGTGGAAAGATGGCTATAATGAGTCTTTTGGTAAATTTGGACTCTCATGAAGGTTTATTCATGGAATTGACTATATTTATCAAGGTTACACTCATAAATAGCTCCTTAATTACAAAGGGATAACTTTTAGGTGTGGAAGGGGTCACAAATATGGGCACATTATGAAGAATTGTGCTGTCCCTTTTACAGGTAAGAAAGGGAGAAGGGTTTCACTCCTTAGAGCCTATGGAGAGGGTTTAAGGGAAGAAAAAGGTCTTCAAGATGAAGAAATAATCAAACAGGCACAAACGACGAATTCCATACATCCAATGCAGTTGGATGGGAGTGGTAAAGTTGTGAACGATGTGCTGATAAAGTTTGGTTTGCTAATTTCTCATGTCAGTGATCCCTCCTCCTTTGGTTCTCTCGATGATTCTCGACTAACAGGACTGATGCTTGACTCTTTTAACTCAACCTTATTTCCCTCATTCCTAAATATGAATCCCCTCATTATTTTGATGAATTCATACCTATTTAAATATGCAACTGCATTTATTAAGTATTTGCAAAAAAACATTTTAAATAAGCTAAATCCAATTCTTTCCAGGAATATTTCAAAGGAGTAGTTCATATTTGTGTAGGGTCAATAGATACATGAAGATATTGTGGTAACTCAAGAAGTGCTCCACAACTTAAAATCTAAGAAAATAAAAGGACTGGTAATCAAAATTGACCTCTCTAAAGCATATGACAGAGTTATTTAGGTGTATATTTGTTTTCTCATTACACATATGGGTTTGAAAGTACCCTTTATTAACTGGGTGATGAGTTGTATTACTTTGGAGCCTTTTTTTCTCCTAATTAATGGCTTGGCCTCTGATTTCTTTCATGCACAACATGGTCTTCACCAATGATGTCCCTTGTCTCCTCTATTATTCCTGCTAATTGTGGAGGGCCTAAGTAGGTTATTATCTAAAGCTAAAAGAAGGGGAGATTTAAGAGGAGCACTAGTGGTTGAAGACTTGACTATTACTCATATATTGTTCATGGAAGACAGCACTTATAAATCAATATGGGCCCAGGGATGGATGACTTCCCATCAACTCAATTTACAAAATAACTTTGTGGACCTTTGGAAAAATTATATCACTTGTTTGAACACATCTCATGTTCATCTCAGAGACATGGAATATTTTCTATCATGGGTTTACTCTCTATCTAGAGAATATACACCCAAATTAGGTTACATGTACATAATTGACAATAGAAAACTTGAGGTGATGGCCTGGTGGTGGAAGAAACTCTGGAAACTCTGTTTCCTTGAAAACCCTCATCTATTTCAATGGTGTTTATTGAAAAATAAGAACCCTACTGCGAATGATTTTAAAAAGAGGTGCCTGGATAGTCCCAACTAGTGCCTACTATGCAAAAATGTGGAGGAAATGGTGGACCATCTTTTTCTTTCATGCCCCTTCTCAACTGGTGTATGGAATATGATAAAAAAAAGTTTGAGTTTTGTTACAAAGTAGTATGGGTATTCTTTTAATGATGCTTGGAAGATGTGGTGGGATCAAGATGCCCCAAAAAAATATAGAAGGCTTACACCTCTCATAATTTGGGGCATATGGCTCTCTTGAAACAATGGTATACTTCAGGACAAGTCTTCTTCTCCTGAAAAATGGCAGCCCAAGTTTTGGCCATCTTCTCTTTCCTTCTTGATATGATATTTATGCATAATCCTCGAAACATAATTGTTGAAGAGATTCATCATTCCATCCCCTGGGCCTATATTGATGGCACCTCTTTACTAGGTGGTGGATGCGGGGTGTGACATTTTTCTTTATCTACAGGAAAATCACTTCTACAATTTTCAGAGTGGATTGGGAAAAGGATCTAACAATTATGTTGAAATTCTTAGTCTTAAGCTCCTTTTGTTTTTTTATTGAGAAAGAATGTCGACATATTCAGATCTTTGGTGATTTTATGATCATCATAAATTGGTTCAATATTATACAAAGATGTCACATGCACACACTTTCTCCTATTTTAGAAGATATTTTTCAAATTAAACAACCTTTTGACTAGATTTCATGTCATGATATCTAGAGGGAAAGAAACTCTACAACAAACTCCCTTTCTAAAGCAGGCACTCTATAAGCTTTGGGGACTTGGAAGATCACTAAGAAGATAGGCGACACTGTATCAAAATTCTATTGTATGCCCTTCATAGAGGGTTTGTAGTAGGAGAAAAATATGGATTAAATATATTTGACTATATATATTTTCTATTTTTACGCAAACATCCAGGAGATACTATATATATTGATGCATAATTATTATTTTTTTGTGACAACTACAAGAACGTGATGGGGCCTATAAAATCAGGTCTGTCTTTTTTTTAGCTTCAGAGGTTGTTTTCAGGTGGATATTTAAATGCATAGGGGTGCATACAGTTTTTCTTTTTGACATTTTGGCTAGCTATCAACTGACTCTTTAATAATGCACATAGGTGCATATACTGAATGTAATTTCCATTATGATTAATGAAAATTATGATTTTTTATTAGGAGATATATATATATATATATATATATATATATATATATATATATATATATATATATATATATATATATATATATATATATATATATATATATATATATATATATATATATATATATATATATTATTATATATATACATATATATATATATATATATATATACATATTCATATTATATTTTAATTAACTAAAAATTATCTACACAAAATGATTATTATTTATATTAATTTTAATTTTATTGAAAAACTAATGATAATATAATTCCCTAAAAAATAATAAAACAATTAATTTAATAAATTTTTAATATAAATAATGTAATAATGTTTTATAAATTGTAGCCATATCAAAGTTATTATATTCTATGCAAAGATGCAGAGGAATTGGTCTCGCACCTACTCTTGCATTTTCCTTTCACTCTAAGCATTTGGGAAAAAACCAAACAACTCCTCAGATGTACCTTGGATTAGAAGGGGAATGTTTTTCCAGATGCATGGAAGTCTTGGTGGGACTCTTCAAATGATGGAGCCATGAGGAACATTTCACCTCTTATATAATGGGGGTGTGGTTGGCCAGGAATAAGGCTACTTTTAGGGATCATGCCTATGCTTTAGATCTCATATCTATAGAAATTGGTGTTGTATATTGTCTCTTACCATCAAAGTAATCTCATCAGGTGGCTCAGGTCATTTCTGAGGAAGTAATCAATAAAAATAGTCCTTAGTCATATTTTGATGGAGTATCCAGTGAAGATGGATAATGTGGGGTTGGTCTTATCCTTTATCTCATTGAGCAACATTTCATAAAATCAAAGATTGACTTGGGTGGGGGATATAACAATTATGACGAACTCTTATCTCTCAAACTTATTCTTTGTTGGGCACATGGACTTAATTATCGATCTATTCAAGTATTTGGGGACTCATGGAATATGATAATCTAGTTTAATACTACATAATGATTTCACAATATCACACTACTTCCCATTCTTGAAGGCATTTGTAGTTAAATCATGGTTTTGATCATATATCTTATTGTTACATCTAAAGGGAAATAAACACAGAGGTGGATGTCTTATCTAAGGAGAGCACTCGACATCATATGGGCACCTAATAGGTTCTTGAGCATTCAAATGGGATCATACAAGAATACCAACACTAGTATTTTATAGAAGCTTAATTTTCAAACCACTACTACTTTGAATCTGTTTTTACTCTGCATATCCCATAGTTTCAGTTTTTATCTCTTTTCAGGGATGTTCAGGACTCATAACAGTAGACAGTCAACAATTACACATATGTATCAGTTTCTTTTGATTCTATTTTATGGGCACTTCCTACGATAGACACTTTATATTTATTGTATGACACAGACATAAATTATATACTTGGAATCTTTAGTTTTTTTTATGGTAGGGCATACATGTCTTTGAGTTAATTTAATTATTTTTATGGGACCATGGGACAACTGATGAATGCACTTTGATGCATCTGCTATGTTAAAATCTGAAATTTCTATGCAGAAACTCAAAAATTCTTTGCAAAAACTTGAAAGTTCTATGCAAAAAATTGAATGTACTTTACAGAAAGTTGAATGTACTTTGTATAAAGTTGAATGTACTTTGTTGGGACTTGAAAGTACTTTATGGAAAACTAAATGTTCTATGTTATTACAATTACTTATAATGTGGATTTCTTCTTCGAACAATTTAGATCAGCAATTATATATAGATAATAAACTTAAGGATCATATGGAGGCAACCAAGCACAAATATGAGACACAGATATTTAGGTCCAATGACTAGGGAAAAATCACTCAAAGGGGAAAATCCAAATGATTCTTCTTCTATTATATTTATTCAATTATTCAGTGGAATTCAGAGAGAGAGAATGAGAATGAATAAAGTCACCAATTACTATGATCAACTTGCAGCTAAAGTACTCTTTCTCTTTTCTTGAATATCTCCTCCTTTTCTTGATTAGATCTTGTCCTTTACACTTGCTCCAACACTTCCCTTGCTCTTACTCTTCACTTGCTCTCACACTTCTTTTTCATACACTCAACACTTTCTCTCCTTCACAATGAACATGCTACACTCAACTCTCACTTGCTTTTGCTTAAATAGATGAGAAAGGAGAGGAGTTACAAAATGAATTCATGTCTTGAGCCAAAAATAAGAGAACTGAATTCCATGAGGGAGGAGTTACTTGAGGAGAAGTGAAACTCATCCCAATAATAGATAGAGAGGTACAATTGTATTGAGGAGTTATAGTTCAAATTAGGTAGAGAGAGTTAGTTTTAGACATGAGCGAATATTTAGTGAGAGTTAAAAATTGAATTGAGGGAGGGAGCTACAAGTGCATTTAATGAGGAGTTACACTTTTTCCATACATCGAATTAGTGAGGGAGAGTTATATTCTCTTAAGTGTGGAGTTACTATTTTATTCCAGGAGAAAAATTTGATTTGCCAAGAAAGGGATTCTTAATTTAATTGACTTATTCCATGAGATTATTGAGAATTAACTTTTATTGATCCATTAAGGTTGAATAACTTTAGACTATTTTATAAATAATAGTATCATAATAATATTAATACTTGTAAGGATAATACATTAATTCTTGACTTGTATAATCTTGATTGATTTGATTTTAAAGTGGATTCCATCCGTCGAGATCATCCTTGATCATTTAGACATGACTTTCTATTTTTGGAAAGTCACTTCCAAATTGAGATGTGACTTACTATTTTTGGAAAGTAATATTAGAATTATAAGAAATGAAATTTTATTATAGGTGGTTCAAATAGAACTGAAAGATATGATTTCTTCTAGGAGAAATTCACCCCTAAGCTGCCAAATTTTACACTCTCTCAGCTAGGGAGGAATTTATATATGCATCAAATATTTATGCTTCCTATGATGTCAATTCAACTCTACTCTATAGCATCTTTAACAATGAATTCACAATCTAAAGAAAAATCGTCCACTTGACACAAATTTGGAAAGGAAACGATTATCACATGTCACATAGACAATGATTACACTCAACTAATTTTCATCTCAAAAATTAAGTGATAGAACACATGCATCACTTATACAAGACTCAAACAAGTCACATAGACAAGAATCAAACACAACCAAGTTTCATTAAATGTCAAGTGGTGGAACACCAACATCCTAGACAAGTCACACAGATAAGTATAACTACACCTATTGGAAAGATAGGTGGCTCTTCCCACATCCCAAATTGAGGGTCAGATGCATACTAAGGCTTACTCTCATGGCACACACTACACAAGAGGCCCCTCATCCTTAAGATATTTCCAACATCATTCCCTAATCCTATCATCTATGATAGGGGGAAAGGCAGCTCAGTTTTCTCGATCAACTGTGACCGCTTCCTGGAAGGGTCACATCCATAAGTCCAAGTTGCTCTCTAAAAACCAAGAACTTTCCTTTTAGTAAAGGCTTGGTAAGAATGTCAGTTATCTAATCATCAATGGAGATGTGATGGAGCCTCACTTCTCCTCTATACATGATATCCTGGATATAGTGATACTTGATGTCAATATTCTTGGAGTTTTCATGAAACATAGAATTTTCTACAAGACAAATCCAACTCTTATTGTCACAATATATAACTATTATTCCCAAAAATTTCTCAAATAGTTCCCCAAAAATATTTCTCAGCCAAACTACCTCACATCTAACCATGCTAGTAGCAATGTCCTCAACTTCAGCTGTACTCATTGCAACCGGATTTTGCTTTCTGCTCATCCAAGAGATCATGGGATATCCCAAGCTAAAGCAACACCCAAAAGTTTTATTTTTGTCAACATAGATACTAGCCCAATCGACATCAATATATCCATGAATTCTTACATTTTTACATTTTGATAGTTCCATGCAAGTATCTGAGTACATGTTTTGCAACGATCCAATGGGCATGAAAGGGACCAATCATATGTTGACTTAAAGTGTTTACATCAAAATATATCTCAGGCTTAGTGTTTACCAAAAACATCAAAGAACTAATGAGTTGTCTATACTCTATGGGATTTTCCAGATTAGGTACTGCAACATTTCCACATAATTTCTTAAAGTTTATTTCCCTAGGAGTATGCATGGACTTACATTCTTTCATAGCAAATATTTCAGGAATCATAACAACATATTTTCCTTGAGAAATATGAATTTCACCAGGTCTTTTCCAAACCTCTATATCCATAAAGTAATGCATCAAACTAAGGTTTTTAATTTCAAAATCATAACCTAATTCCCTCTAACACTGTAGGATAAGAGGTTCTCCTCATGTCAAGAATAAATCATCAACACATAGTATCAAAATAAAAGGTATACCTTGGAGAGTCTTGAATTATAGGTTTCGGTGTGCACTACTTCTGGTGAAACCAAGATTCATTAGGTAGCTATCAATGTGATAATACCAAGCTTTTGAAGCTTGATTCAGCCCATATAAGGCTTTCTTCAGTCTGCATACATGAGTTTCTCTGTCATGCTCTTCATAGCCTTGTGGTCATTCCAAAAATACCTTTTCCTTGAGGAAGCCATACAATAAAGCAATTTTCACATCCATTTGGTGAAGATTCCATCCTTGGCTAGTAGCTAAGGCAACAAGAGATCAAATAGTTGTATATAGAGATACAGGTATAAAATTCTCATCATAATCTATTCCCTCTTTATGAGAGAGACCTCTAGATACAAATCTACCCTTATATTTTTCAATACTACCATCTGTACCATTTTTAATCTTAAAAAAGCCATTTGGAAGTGACAACAAATTTACCTTGAGGTTTAGGAACCACTTCCCAAACATCATTCTAGATGATGGACTCATATTCTTTAGGCATGACATTTTTCTAGACTTGTTATTTTGCAACTTATTCAAAGGTGCATGGTTCTACCTTAATGATATTTCTCATGGAAACAACATACCCTTGAAACTGACTTGGCTACTTACTTTCTCTAAATGTTCCCCTTGGGGAACATGTTGATCAACATATTACAAGGCAGCCATAGTGGTCACTTTCTGGTAGGAGAATCATGTGGTGGAGGATCTAGTGGATCCATGGAACCCACGGGATTATCAACAAATGCATTCTCAGGTTCTGGTTTAGACTTAGATGCAGGGCCTTTTTCATTAACAACTTGTCTTTCAACAATGGCAGAATGAACAGAGTCTCTTGCTTTTCCAAGAGTTGCATCTTCATCAAATGTTATGTCTCTAATAAACTCTATAGTTCTTTGATTAGGTACATAAATTCTATAAGCTTTTGAATTATCAAAATATCCAACAAATGTACCTTTCTTACCTGAAGCTTCTAGTTTTTTCCTTTTCTCTTTCGACACATGGAAGTATATAGGACAACCAAATATTCTCAAATAACTCACCTAAGGCCTTTCACTAGTAAAAACTTCTTCAAGAGTTTAACTATCTAAGTCCTGATGAGGAGTTATATTTTGCACATAAACAACAATATTTGCAACTTCTCCCCATAGAAATTTGGGAGCTTTTGATTATGTGGCATGGCTCTGACCACTCCCATAATGGTTATGTTCTTCCTCTCAGCCACACCATTTTGTTATGGATCATACGACACAATGGTTTATTTATTTATTTTGGTGTCTTGTCAAAGATTATTAAAATAATTAGAGGTGAACTCTACCCCATTATCAGATATGAAAGCTTTCATCAACAATTTGATTTTCAATCAGAACCTTGAAATCTCTGAACATGTCAAATTCTTCCACTTTATTTTTTAAAAAGAATATCCATGGCTTGCAGAAAAAATCATCAACAAAAATCATGAAATACACGTAGGCATGAAGAGAAGTAACATGTATAGGTCCACATAAATTAGAATTTATTAGTTGAATTAGCTAACTAGTTTTTGTTCTTCTTGAAGGGAATGGTCCCTTTACATGATTTCCACTTGCACATCCTGGGAAAACCCCTTCATGATTCAATATGATCTCAGACATTCTATAAACCATATTCCTTACATGAGGTAAGTCTTTGTAGTGTAGGTGAGTGAATCTTCTATGCCATAGCTCACACTAAAGATTGGTATCATGGACCAGTGCATGAATGGGTTTACAATTGACTTTGTAAAGCCCTTCACATCTTGATCCAAGTGTGAAGGATTCTCTCATACTTGAGTTCAAAATTCAGTTCAGAACTTTTCCATTAATAAAAGCAACTTCCATTCCTTTATCTTCTACAACATATAAGGATACGAGATTTTTTTTTCAAACTAGGTACATACAAAAATTCTTGCAAAAGAAAAGATTTGCCATCATCTAAATAAAATGAAACTAAACCATAACCTTTAACTTGGTTAGTAGAATTATCTCCAAGTTTAACATTTAAATTAGTCTACCTCTCAACTAGATTAGGGATTGCATCTTTGTAACCAATAAAATGTTTGGAAGCACCACTATCAACTAGCCAACTATCAAATGAATCTGTAGAAGAAGAACTAGAAAGAGCATAAACAAGAAAATATTATAATTCAGTTTCCGTTGCATTATTTCTATACCTTGGATTTCTTGTTTTCTTATAATGGCATTTTCTTCGATTTTCAGTAGTGTCTTTTCTATAAACAAATTTATTTTTGAATCTAGGTTCTCTTCTTCTTTCTCTATATACATGAGAAAAGTGACCATGATTTTGATAGTTAAAGCACATAACTTTTGACATGTCTAGATTCCATTTAAAGCAATCATTTGAATCGAAAGCATATTTCTTTGAAAAATGATGATATCCTTTATTACCTTTCTTTCTCTTGCCATACGCTGAAAATGTAGTAGGTTCTCCTTCTTCATGATGTGAAATTCTCCCTCTAGAGATCATTCTAGCCTCCTCTTGAATACCCTTTCCTAGGAGCTCATCAAATGTGGAAATAATTTTGATATTTTTAATGGTGATGATAAAAGTCTCCCAAACAGGAGAAAGGCCTCCAAGTGTAGTCAACACCATTTCTTTGTTAGGTAGAACTTCACCAACTATTGATAGTTGATTCCTGATTTTGGTCATTCTCAAGAAGTATGCTTGATCTGTCTCTCCTATGTTCAGCTTGATTTCCTTTCGTTGATTCTTCAAGGAAATAATCTAGTTCAAGTTACTAATTGAAAACATGCCAATTAGTTTTTCATACATTTCTTTAGCTTCCTTCAAACCAGAAACATAAGTAATGAGATGATCACAAAGAGAATCAAGGATAATTTTTCTACCTTTGATTTCACCCTTTTTATGTTTGGATTTTACAACAGCACTTTCATTCTCTAGTTGATTAGCTACTATGCCTTCAACATACTCCAGAACTTCGTGTTCTTTAAGAGTGATATCCAGCCTTGCTTTCCATGGACCAAAGTTTGAAGCATAATTCAGCTTCTCCTCTACATTGAAGTCGGATGAAGTCATCTTGATCAAAAAACTTTGGCAACAAGTGGGCTCTCTTCAAGTGATCTTTGGTCTCCTTGAACTTGTCTTCACCAAGGCTCTAATACCATGTTAAAATCTGAAAGTTATATGAAGAAACTTAAATATTCTTTGCAGAAACTTGAAATTTCTATGCAGAAAAATAGTGTACTTAAATTGCATAAAGTTGAATGTACTTTCAGTAATATGAATATACTTTGCATAAAATTGAATGTACTTTGTAAATAATTGAATGTACTTTGTAGAAATCTGAATGTTCTATGTTGGGACTTGAAAGTACTTTACAAAAAAATAAAATTTTTATGTTTCTGTATTCAGGCTTCTGTGATCCATAATGAATTAATTCGAATGAGGATTTCTTATTCAAAACTTTTCAGTTCTACAATTGTAGATAGATAATAAACTTGAGGACCATATAAAGACAACCAAGGACAAATACGAGACATTGTGATTTAGGTCCAATTACTAAGGCAAAACCCTTCCAGGGGAAAAACCCAAATGATTCTTATTCTATTAGATTCTTGAATTGTCCAGCAAAGTACAGAGAGCGAGAGAGGGAATAAGAATTAATAAAGTCATTAATGTCTAATAAACTTCCAGATGAAGTGATCTTTCTCTTTGCTTGAAGACCTCCTCCTTCTCTTAATCATATATTGTATTCACACTTTCTCTAACTCTTCCATTGCTCTTGATCATCACTTGCTCTCACACTTCTCTTTCACACACTCAACACTTGCACTCCTTCTTCACAATTAACATGCTACACTTAAGTTTCACTTTCTCTCACTTAAATAGATGAGAAAGGAGAGGATTTACAAAATGAATTCATACCTTGAGCAATAATAGGAGAATCAAATTCCATGAGTGAGGAGTTACTTGTGGAGAAGTGTAACTCATTCCAAGAATAAAGAGAGATGTACACTTGTCTTGAGGAGTTACAATTCGAATTAGAGAGAGAGAGAGAGTTACACTTAAACATGTAAGAATATTTAGTGAGAGTTACAAATCAAATTAAGTGAGGGAGTTACAAGTGCATTTAATGGGGATTTACATATTTTCCATATGTTGAATTAGTGAGGGAGAGATACATTCTTTTAAGTGTGGAGTTACTATTTTATTCCAAGAGCAAGGTTTTATTTGTTAATAAAGAGATTCTCAATTTGATTGACTTATTCCATGAGACTATTGAGAATTCATTTTTATTAATCCATTAAAGGTGAATGACTAGACCATTTTATTAGTATCATAATAATAATAATACTAGTGGGGATAAAATATTAATTCTTTACTTGTATAGTCATGATTGTTTTGATTTTAAAGTGGATTCCATATGTCGAGATCATCCTTGATCATTTAGACATGACTTTCTATTTTTGGAAAGCCACTTCCAAATGGAGATGTGACTTACTATTTTTGGAAAATCATATTAGAATTGTGAGAAACGAAATTTTATTATAGTTGGTTCAAATATAACTAAAAGATATGATTTCTTCTAGGAGAAATTCCTCCCTAAGTTGCCAGATTTTAACATGCTATATGTAAATTTTTACTTCTAATAGAAAGTTACACTTTTTTCTTTCTCTAAATTATTATATAAATAGAATTATACACAACCATATTAAGAAATTATCTTAACTCTTTACATGTTGATTTATGACTTGACCTCACAATTATTACACATGCTTATGGATTACAAATCTGCAAATGGAAACTATTAAAATATACCCAAAAAAACAAATTTCTTGGATCAATATGTATTGCATTTTATAACAAGGTTCTCCATTGCAGACGGAATACTTGCCTATATATATATATATATATATATATATATATATCTTAGATTAAATGCAAGCTTCCCTTGAGAAACCATCTCTATGAGAGTTATAATGAATTTAATTTAGCTATTCCCAATATCTAAAGGGGATTGAACATAGATATTAATATAATGCAATTAACATAACTACTAAGGAATAATCGAGAATAGTGTTCTGCTCTCACTAGATTTCTTGTTGAGATGGCTTGTCCATAAAGAAACTATTCTACAACTTGATTTTATTTTAGAAGCAATATAAATCTATTTGTTGTATCACAAATCCACTGATTGTACCTCATAAGAGTTACATATACACTAAAACCACTCAAGAAAATATGCATGAGGCACTGGTTGTACATAACTCTCTTTAGATAATAAACCTTTTCATAGAACATTCCTATTAAATACCTAAATAGAATGAACTCAAGGCTTCCTTCTTTTTTTCCTTTACCGGAGACCTAGAAAAGGTTTGGGCATAAGGATTTACAGAAGATAGTTCTCATCCAAGGTGAATCCCCCTTGCTCTAGTTCCCAAACTCAAGGAACAAATCGTCTCACTGAAATCATCTGCCTTAGGACTAATATGTATAAGCAACAACATTTTCTAGTCTTCTCCTACATTTAAAAATAAAAAATAAAAAATAAAAAATAAATAACACATGTTTAGAAACTCAAATTAATGAAATAAGACACCATTAGTCCATGTGCAAAAGAACCAAGAAAATAAAACTTCATGGCATCCAAAAAAGAGTAAATCGAAAAAAGAAAGAAAAAAAAAAAAGTGAATTAGTCACCTATTAAGTCTCTTAGGATTTGAGTAAGTTTGTTTTTCCTGCATATGTAAAACTTCATATAAGTTGTCACTCTATAAAATCAAACTCCAAAATGGATCAAATGTAACAAGAATACATGAATCCAAGTACTAATTTTGAGCTTGCAATCTACAAATCAAGAATTTATTTATTTTTTACGATATAAGGACTACTAGATTTCTCGTTGCAAAATACCCTTACAATAAGGCAAAAACCAAAACCAATCAAAATTATAAGAATACACAATAATAATACCTTCAAGTGAAGTTATTTCTTTAGAAGATGATAAATGAATGAATGTTTAGCGTGCTTCTTTACTTCTTTATAAAATGATTAGGAGGTTGCCCCTGCAGGCCAAAGATAATCTTTGTTATGGTCTTGACTACTATTGTAGCTCTCACGGCGGTGCCCCTAACGAGGATCTTTTCAAATTGCTCACATCAAACGAGACATTATCAACACTGAAAACACGAGTTTTATTTGGAATAAACTTCCATTAATCACATCCGTGCCAGAGTCTTACAGCAATGCATGGAACAAATGTGTATTGAATGCCAGTGGATTGAACATTCATTCCATAGATAACCATATCTAAATTTAATTGATAATCACAAAAATTTAATACTTACAATAAAGTTACAATATAACAAGATTCTCAACCATGAATGTTCACCCCACTTTAGTATGGATATTATTAACTTCTAGATAAGATTTGTTACAATACCATGACTTATCAACACCACATGCCTAAAACCATAACTCATTTCAAAATCAAAACATTTTATAAATATTTTATTTTAATTTAATTTTATAATATTTTAAAAAATAAATATAAAGCTGAAAAGTATGGTGGATATGCTTTAGTGATGTAAATGTCTATAAACATTTGATTATAATAAACAACTAAAGTAATTGAATTATTATGAAATATTATGAAACGTTAACAATAAATAATTTTTTTTAAGTCAAATAAAATAGAAGTTTAATAATATTAAGAGTTAAATAATAATAACAATGTTCAATAAATATATAAGAATCCTAAGAGTAAAGGATATAAATTTATGTTATTAATATTAAGGGATAAATATTAAAAATAAATAACATGGGGTAATAGTATGGGTCAATAATATTATTTAAATTACTATAATAAAATATTAATACAAATAAATAAATATTTAGTGTTAAGTCAAAGAAATATTTTTTTAAAGGTTATTATTAAATATCTATAATATCAATTTATTATAAATCAATTAATAAGTCAATATTTAAGATAGATAAAATCTTAAGCAAAATAATATACAAATCAGGGTAATTAGTATTAAGAGTTAAAAAGTTAAATATTAAATATTAATTAAATTATTAATAAATAAATCCATAATAAAAATATTTGTATTAAAGCCAAAAGTTAAAATATATTATAGATATATATAGATATATATATATATAAGTTTGGTATGACCTTTTCATTAATTTTCTAACAATAAGCATGTTACATCCATATGTCTGAAGGTTAGGTGGACTCAACCTACCTTGGGGAAACCAGGTATGTTGGCCACCTAACCGCAAAATATGCCATCCATAAACAAAAAATAATAAGTCTTACAAGCCACGCTATATATGTCTGAGAGCCTTTGTTATTCCTACTTGCTAGATACCTATAAACATAACTAATAATATGCTTAAAATTTTGAAAATGCTTCATACAAAACTATAACCACAGGTGCACTGCCACTACTCATCATCAGTTGAATCCACCAGAGCAGGGTCCTTCATATGGGAACCTAGTAGCTTCATGTGGGGAATACAAGGGATGTGTTGCTCTGTGCGGCTGAGGCATCCATTTTGCTGTTGCAATTGGAACTGGATCTTTTGAAACTCTTTAGTATAATATGGATGTCAATGGGAGGACCAATGCGTATTAGGTGGAGAGTGCTCCAAGGCTTTAGCCAAAATGCTCTTCATCATCCAAAATAGGTGGACTGTTTGTTTATATTGAGAGGATCTACCATGAGTATGGTCAAGGTCAGGGATCAAAGTATGCCACTCATCTAAACCAATTTCCAAATTCTCCTCAATCTATCATATCTCTTCTTCCCAATCTGAAATGAGTTGCTTGATCGAAGTCAAACTGCCTGAGTGATATGCTTGAGCGGCTTCCTAAATAATTTGGGACGTCAATTTACGCCCACGCACAGTCCCTCCAGATGAGCTAGGTTGACTGACCTGGGGAGGGGATCCTTTCCTCTACTTTCCGTGACCACGGCCTCCTCGAGCATTCCTTCCTTTACTAGAGACTTGAACCATATTTCTACAACTACGAATCCAATACTCACATGTGTCGAAAGCTGGAGGTTAATCTAAATAGAATCTAAGATCAGAAGAAAGACACTACCGAGGGTCGCTCTAGCCCTGAAGACCTGCCAATGAAATTACAAAATAACCAACCAAAAATCAATTGACAACTAGCAAGGCATTATGGTCTCGCTTCTATCATTGCTCCATTGATGCTCACAGGTGGGCCTAAACTCACAGACCCAACCATCCACAACAAAAAACCCAAAATGATTCAGGTGAATGTCATCTTTAATCAATTAGAAAAAGAGAACTGTGTGTCATCGAAAGAAAGAACAATCGAGTTGTGAGCCAGCCTTTGACCAAGACACACATACAACCATGCGCTGGAACCAAATGTAGAATTTCCTGGTCACAAAGATCGGATTGGAATGCCTAAAGTAGGGCCTATACTGACAGAATTTGAGCCAAGAGTTTCCCCTTGACTAGAACCCACCCACAACCATGCAACGGAACCAGACATGATAAACCCTTATCGCTAGGATGGGATTGACACTAAACGTTTTCCAAAGTTCGCCTGAGACCACAACACTATACCAACTAGGACTAGGCCAATGTTTACAAACAACAATGGCCCTGTTATGAAACCATACATAATTAGAGTACCCAAGAACCAAATAGAATTTTCCAGAAGCTAAAACCTTCACAATTCTGGAATAACTAAGGCAGATAATACAACGACACCCAAAGCAACCCATCGGCCAAGCCCCGTATGAGCCCATACACGATAACCAAATCTCATAGACCATAGACACGGGGACAAAGAAAAATAATGACTCGACACATAGTAATGAGTAGACCATGCCACACTCCAAATACATTCTATTCCAATCTTGCCAACCTACTATAGTACCATGCAACCCAGGTATCAAAGGGCATAGAGAAAGATCCATATATGCAAAGGGAGAAAAATTAAATGAGGATAGATACCAGTGATCGAGTCCTTGACTAAACAGGGACTGAGTCGACATTCTCCCTAAAACGAACAACTTGGACCAGATCCACAGCAAATGAAGCACACAGACCAACTTACCCAGTGCAAGGGAGGAGGAACTTACCTTCTCACCTAACTTAATGACTCTACCACCTTCCCGGTCAGCAATTAACCTTCACATGTGCACCACCACCTCTCCAAATGCTACATGCATATAGAGGGTGGCCGTAGATTTCTTTAAGATTTTCATTAAACTATGGGCCATGGTGTACCCATTAGGTCTAGCTCACACCCCGATCGGGGAAAATATTAATATAATATTATTATTAATAAATCAAGAAAAACGAAAACAAAATTAGAAATAAATAATAATAATAACCCTAAAAAAGCAAAAGAAAAAAGTGCAGAAAATGAGAGGGATACAAGATTAAGGAGGAATCTAGACCAAAAGAAAAGGCAGGAATCTAGTTCCTCCTGATCTTCCAACCATCCTCTTTGTTCAAATTTCCAGAGTGGTTTTCAATTTCAATGGTTTCTCTGAACTTTTTGTGATAATAGTGATTTATCTTAGCTAGGACCAGCATAGGTCCATCTTTACCATGGATCTAACATAAGCCAAGAGCGATCAAATTTCTTTAGGTGTAAAATTGTTTTAGAGTGCAAAAAATAATGTTTAATTTTTTTTGTTTAAATTGTATATTTGAATGTTATAGAGATTACATAACATGTGTCTTAAGTCATTTTATCAACACAAATTAAACTGGTTTTTTTGTTATTAATATATTTTAAGTATAGGCCAATATTAATTCATATTAAAATGTTTTATTCATAAACATTAAAATATTTTCTTTAACATTTTATTTCTATATATAGATATATATGAAGTTGATATTACGTCTTAAAATATTTTGAAAAATAAAAGGTTTAAACGTATTACTCACATTCTTTTCCTTCTAATTACTTTACACGAAATTATATTAGGTCATATGGACAACTAATTATATGTGTGTGTGTGTATATATACACATATTATTGCTAACATTGCTTATCTATTTAGAGAATATTTTATTTTTATTTTAAGAGGGACGGACATACTTACACGTCACCTTCACACTAGGTTCTAAAATGAGCCTCTCGGCTCATTCATGAAGTCTTCATTGCAAATATGGTGCTTGGTTTCCTCAACATGCTCTACAATATCAAATAAACACGATCTGTGATGCTTAATGTCAGTTATATGCTCTTGAATGCTTTGCTTAATAGATTGACCTATTTTTCCAACATAGGGAGCACCACATGAGCATCGAATTAAGTAAATGCCTTTTAATATCTTTTGTTGTCTTTTATTTTTTTTCATTTTTTTATATATAAATTTTATTCTAAAAAAAAATTATTTATTTAGACTAGAAATTGTTTTTAATTTTATGTATCTATTTTTTATTCAAAATTTTATGTGAATTATTATTTTTGGAAAAAGATATGATATTCCCACTTAGTGACAACGCTCGGGGAAATATCAATTTTTGGGCAGTTTTGAATTAATTCACATTAGCACTTAGGAAGTGTGGGTTTAGAGGCCCCACATGTATTTTTGATCAAATCTCGGCCCAAACATTAGAGGATGGAGGAGAAGATCAAGCCATTAGTGGTACGTGGGGTCCAAACATAGAAAATTGTGGCCAACATGGGCAAGACACTCTCATTTGAGCAAAGTTGGTGGGGGAAGGTCGAGTTGGGCCCACATGGGCATATTGGAGGCTCTTTGATAAATAGAGCAAGAGGCACTCATTTTGGTCATTCATTCATCTATTCAAAAACTTGTCTTTGACATAGCACGCTTGAGCAGAAGCCAAGTCCACAAGTGTTGTTTAGCACACAAGTGTCTCTAAGCGGATATCTCAACCCTTGCTTCGGTGGACTTAGAGTGCCATCCCAAGGAGGGAGTTCCATCCTTTTCCGTTTTTTCTAGCAGTGTGAGTGCGAGTTTGTGTGGAGGAGGCACTAGCATCAGCGTAGGGATTGCACAAAGCTTGGAGGAGATACACTTGGGAGTTGGGGAGTGAAGGGAGTTTGGGCCTAAAACTTGAGGTGGAGTTTGGGGAAGTGTTGTGGGGGCTTTTCCATCATTTTGGCAGAGAAGCAAATGCAAAGGTTGCTATAGGCTACATCTTTTTCTTGTAGAGGAGGACCAAGCATGTGGGTTCAATTTTGGATTGTCAAAACTAGGACAAACCCTTTTTATGCTTTTTTGGGCTTTTGACAAGGACTTCAGAAATAATTTGGCAGAATTTTTTGGGCAGATTTGAGGGGTCAAACAAGGGTCCCAATCCAGGCAACAATTGGAGGAGTTTGTGGAAATTTGGGCCAAAATTCTGAGCTCAACATTTGACCATTTCCTTCGTGGGTTTTTGTGGGTTATTGGTGGAGAGGCCTAGGTTAATTTACCAGATCTTGTTAAGCACTAGAGGAGGCTCTATCAACATATATTCACACCTAATAATGTATATCTAAGTAGTTCAACACAAAGCCAGGAGATAGAGCAACAACATATTTGAAGGGGACTTCTTATTATTCATTTGGGCTTAGTTAGCTTGACTTGAGCAAGCCCAAGTGAACTCTTTCTAGAATCTCATTGTACCATTTTCATATTATAATAAAATGGCAAAGCAGTGTAGTTTTTGGCTTTAAAATGGTGTTTTGATGCTTGAGTATATTACTGTGTGTTTTTGGATATGTTTGATTTGTTTATCATTATATATTTCCATTAGGAATATTACAGTGGTATCAGAGCCATAATCTTGGCTCAGCCTATGGGAAAACCTTAATTTTATGACAAGAACAAAATAAAAGCTAAGAAATCATGGGATCCAAAGAAAAGTTAGAATCAAACAACATGGTAGTAACCTTGAATGAGGTGATGTGGGGGAGAATTTGATTCGTTTCGCAATTGAGAATCCATACACGATTGCAATTGATCTGTAGTTATTGGGAGCAAAATGGAGGGCATACTAATCATTGGGTCATGGCATTTAGGCTTCCCTCTCTTTTTGGGAGTTCTATGAACTAAGAGGCATGCACAAACAAATGGAGATTAAGTGGAATTTTTCGGGGATGATGAGGAGGATTAAGGAAGAAGAAGAGAGAGTAGTTCAAGGAGTCATGGTTGGTAAGGAGACAATTGAGCATACACCCGTTGATGAGATGTCATCCATTGTTGAGGTTTGAATGATGAGGTATCTTAGGTTGTGACCGAGTTCTCAAGTGATAGAAGTGCACCACAAGTTGATGAGGTGCCAGGAGACATCTTCATTGTTGATGAGAAGCCAATAGGTACAAAGGCATCCAGATCTATGACAGAGTTGTTAGGTGACAATCACCTGCAGCTGACTTGTGAGCATGTCTTGCATGACGGGTTATCTATGGAGGAGCAGTTGGAGGTTCATGTCGAGCCCATGATGGAGGAGGATGTGAAACCATCCTTTGGGCTAGCCATTGATGAGGGGTAACATAGATACAACGCATTGGGATTTCAACCCAGTTCGCTTCAGAGGCACACTGACATAATCTACAGTGTTATCACCCCATCCCTACGTGTTGGATTGAGAGAGGCGGAGTTGTCTAGACATGTCAGAGGGGATGACTAGGTTATCAGCGTTGTTGGGTCACCTTTGCACATTGGAGAGAGAGAGAGAGAGCTACCTAGTAAGATCTCATGTGTTGACCTGGGTAGCGGGATGAGACGATCAGAGTTGCACCGAGTGCAACATCCGCATGTTGGATTTGTTCTATGTGCAGGAGTTTGTGTATTTGATCCCTCTCTTGTGGTTGGATGGTGGGAGATTATGAGTTGGTACCCTATGGAGTGGGCTATGGAGATGGTGGTGGACCTGGGTTTAGCTCAGTAGGATCTTCCAGGAACTAGGGATACCAGAAGCCCGAACTAGCATTGGGATTTGGGTAGGACTACCTATCATTTCCCAAGTATGTGGGTTGACTATGACTTGGATGGTACAATTGAACTAGAAATTGATTATGCACATTCACTAGGGGAGTCTTGGTCAACACCAGTGGCCAACCAATTTATGGACATACTCCTTTAGTTGTCTGGGTATGACGATTGTACACAGGATCACAGGGTGATCAACATACTCCCGCAGACGTTTGTCGGAGGAGGTGGAATTAGCAGGCCACTAGACACTACCTTGTATGGAACTAGGGACTCTTCACTTTTGTGTGGGGCATAGAGGATGCAAAGCAGAAGAGTAGTGGTGGCATCATTACTAACACATAGGGAGATTTGCTTCTCGAATCCCTCGGGGAGGATTTAGAGTGAAGATCCATTCATCAGAGGGTATACTGATGTGACGGTGGAGGTGATCATACTGATCAGGTGTGGGAGGACACATAGAGACACAACTCTAGGCCACCACATCCAAGGATGTCTAGGAGCATCTAACACTAAGTAGTGGACTATAGGTGCACATGGAGGTGCATGGTGGTATACTGTAGTGTATTGGGTTGCGTTGTGGAGTAGGAGTGTCGTACATTACATTGAGCACATGTGGGGAGTGATCGGTGCCTTGACATAGACAAGATGTAGGGTGGTAAATGATGGTAGAGACATAACCAAGGGTATCCAGTGATGTACAGGGACAGTTTGCAGCATATAGTGGCATGTCTAGGAGTATGGTGATACTACGTGGTATGTAGTGGCATATGATGTAGTGCATCGGGCTTTTGGAGCGTTGCCTCCAAGAAGAGTTATGGACCGGGGCATTGGGTGTACCATTGGATGCATCTCACCAAGGATCGATGAGGACATTGTTGACCCTCTGTGGACACCATGTTTAGAGAAGACAGGGCTTCGAGGGAGCTATCAAAAGATCTGAGGCGGAGAGAGTGTTGTTCATAGGATTATTCTGCAGCATTGCAGACTTTTGATCATAACCTTTGGGACATACCCACCCATCATCCTCCAATGTTGCTTATAGTCACAAATTGTTTGATTGTTTCCCTTTCATTCTCTTCATTCAGGTAGCAGGATATGAAAGGCTCACCCTAGAGAGTTGGATGAGACACCGCATGTCATGAGCCATGAGGAGACTCTCAAGTTGAGACACTTGGTGGGTGCACAAGTTGTTGGATAAATACTTAGAGATGGCATGGTTAATGGCTGAGGTAACATATGTTCCACCCATGGGCTCACATTTGACGGACAGTGGATGGTAGAATTCATCTACAAGAGGGTACCTAGACTCTGAGCAGTGTCTAGGTGTATCTTTAGGAGTTGGGATAGTGGATTTCACTGTGTGGTCTGGTAGGAGCAAGGAAAGTTCGCATGCGTGAGACATACTCCTGATACTTGGGGTCCACCCAGGGGGTAGATATAGGGGTCAGAGATGAGGTCCAGATGGGCTCTAGCTGGTAATAGTGTTACGTAATGACATCATGTGAGGAGTGGGAGTTATGAGCTCCTTGTACGTTTGGGGGATCCAAGGATCTAGTTGGCAGGAATATCACTCCACTTTTTTATGAGTGGGCTCATGGAAGAGGATGATCCAGTTCACTTTGGGTTTGACACATGGGGGATCACTGAGACCTCCACTGCATGGTGAGGTAAACTTGTCCTGTTATGGCTCAGGGTTGAGATTGGTAGTGGAGGGGTAGATATTGGCATCATTGAGATGCCTGGTTAGGATGAGCTTAGCTCTCATAGATTTTTCACCACTAGGCCTCAAGAGGGGAGGATATATTCCTTGCACCATGGGGAGTATGTCATAGTCAAAGTAGTGCAATGTCAGCATGGTGGAACCATTATAGGACTAACAGGGAACTGGGGAATCACAGCTCTTCACAACTCAATAACCTTTATGGATGAGTTGGCTACTACACAGGGAGATCATGTAGATCTTCCATTGGGCTTTAGTGATTCACTAATCGAGCAAGGGACTTCTTGTACTTTCATAGAGCAGGATAGTGAGTGGAGAGAGGGGAGCTTCATGTTGGACATGATGGCTTGTGATCCTGGTATTGAAGTATTCTTTAATGTTACAATAGTGCAAAGGTCAGGGACGATTCAGTGGCACATTTGGGAACTTGGCACATTTTGCAGTGACAGTGGGGAGCAACATCTAGAGAGGATGCTTGCTCAGGCATTCCTTGAGGACAAGAAATTTTTGGTGAGGAGTGTTATCACCCCAAGAAACTCACCTAGGTTGTATCTCAGAGATGCTCAGGAACATTACAAACTCAACATAAATGTTGGAAAAATGGTGGATGAATGAAACAAATGCTGCATATTCAAGCCAGATAACCACTTCTACTATGCTTAACCCCAGACATGGGTGAACACCCCCAGACTACAAGGCTTTAAACCACCAATTACTCACAGTTTTAAAGAAAATGTGATGATGGAGAAGTTTGACCACACCAACAGATGCACAGGACCCTGTGATGGCCGACTGCAACCAGTAAGAGGTCTGTAAATCTATTTTCTAATACACAGACAGGATGACAGCTCTCTGGTATTAAAATAACAGAAACATGCATACAAATTCAATGATACATGCTAGATGCAAACACAGAGGTGGGATGATAGCCCCTCTAATGCTAAACATTAACAGCACACGAATAAATGCGAAACAGACATAGCCTGGAACAAGAAGAAGAAGTGGACAGTGAGAAATTAACAACAAACGAAGCTTACATTAGCTGAAAATGAAGACCAGATGTTGCAAGTATCACAGCAGTTACAATCTCTAGAAGTTGAACCTTACAACAAAATAACACTCATCAACCTATTACATTCTATCTTCTAGATATATATAGAGTCTGTTTACAAAATTGCTTTGCTAGGCTATGCGTGGAGGGGTCATCATGGACCACCAACCGCATTTACAATCAGATATGGTGCTCTGCTGAAATTTGAATGTTTAAATGAATAAAATCGGCCTTTTTTGATGCTCTGCAGTCGTCCTTAGAACATGTGGCATACTGACTGATACAAGGCTCCATCACTAATAAATGGTTAAACTACTCGAGGGTGTCCTTTCTGTCCTTCAGCCATGCTGTCTTCAATGAGGTAGTTTAAGCATTAATCCACAGTGTACAGGTAGCTAATGGCTGAACTGTGAAGAGCGTTGGCGGGAAACATTTCGCAATGGTTATCGCGAAGAACAGAAATGAAATGAGGGTCGTCGGATCTTTTAGATGGACGGTAGAGATCTGATGGCAGGTACTGAAGGGAAGACATAGAGGCACGATTAAATATAAGCCATTGGATCTGTCAAATGAATGGCTGAGATCAATTGACAGAGGAGATCGAGAGACTTATGCACGGGAAGAATGAGGATCATCAGATCATGGGCAGGGATGATCAGATGGTCATTGCACAAGGAAGATGCTCAACGGTTAACGAGTGGGGGATCGGCGATTTTATTGGCGGGTGGTTTTCCCCACATCGCCTATCACAGGTGGGCAGTTTCCGTAACGCGGGGCATGATCCAATAGAAATATAACACGTGGCCACCAAAAACTGCCGCCCCCGCAGGTTATCGTGTGCACAGGTCGTGCGATCGGGGAATGCGTCCACCATCCGATGAGCGATGGATGGTCTAATGACAGGGAACTTGCGAGAATTTTAATGCACGGGCAAAAGAACATTGACTGTTAGATCGTAGGCGATCGATGGTGGAGATTTAGCAAACGATGAAAGGCTATATGGGCGCGATTACATGAGTTAAGCGCCCGGGGACTAAGGAAAAGGGGCTACAAGGCAGTATGGTCTTGGCGCCTGGGAGTTAAATGAAGAATAGGTTTAAACAGAGTTTAAACAGGTTAATGGGGTTTATAAGGAAATTCAGCAGAAAACAGAGGTAGCAGGAGTTAAACAATTTATGAGTTTACGTAGAAATTTTGGAGTAAAGCAGGGATAACGAGGGTTATGAGAATTTAAGAAAAGTGAAGGAGGAGGAGGAAACAAACTGCAACAAGCTCCTTTTTAGCACAAACACACTGCCAAACTTGAATTCGCCCCTTTAAAAATTGAAACTTTGTAGCAGATCTAACACTGGATCCTTCTGGGGATGAGATCCTCCATATGAGGTCTCAAGAACCTGTAGACCAATGCCTTCATGCAAAACCAGCTTAGAAACATTTTCCTAGTATCCATTGGGCATGGAGTCAAATCAAGTCTATACTAAAAACTGAACAAGAAACTACTTACAATCATTAAGGCCTGAAAAACTTAAAACTTAAAAAATTGCCCATTTGTTGGGCCACCAAAATTGTTGCCTGTCATCCGGTTCATCATAGATCAGCAAGACAGGATTTATTTGATCCTCTACCTCAAAAAATTTGGGGCATTTGAGCTTAGTAGGTAGAAATGGATCAAATTTCATTTCCCCTCTGTGTATTTTCCTCCTTGGATGTTCTTTAGAGGAGCCTTTGTACACCTGCTGAATACTCATGAATGCTTTGTATTTATCTGTGTCATCTGCGGTCTGCATAACTAATATGAATGATGAACCATCAATTTCTCGTGTAGGGGACACAGAGACATTTTCTACTCTTGAATCTTTCTTTGAGCAATCCTCATCCAAGGAGGAGTCCCATAACTATACATTTTCTTCCTCTGTCATTTGATAAGCTGCCTCTTCAGTCTGTGTGGAGGCCATCTGAGCAGGTTTCGGAATATCAAGACTAAGATGATCAGTTTCATCCTTGAGCATTGAATTATTTTATGCCTCAGTGTTTAAGTGGCAACCTTGAGGGATTGTTATTTGAGCAGATAGAGAAGCAAAAGATGATGGGGAGCTTACTTCTCCCTCTTTGATTACTAGACTGGGGACAAAAGCAGGCTTGAAAATTTGCAGATCTGCATAACCATGTGAAGATGAGCTGGCTTTGAGCACAAGTTCTTGGAGGATGAAGGGATCGGCTACTGATTGCTGCTGCTAAAAAGCTTGTTGTTCTGCAGCTACAACAAATTGACCAGCGGTGCCTCTTGATAATTCTTTTTCATATGCAGCTCTGGTTAGGAAAGGAGAACCTTCCAAACCATGGACCTCCTCCTCATGTTGCACCTCTTCCATGACTATATTTTGACAAAGGGTCTTCACCCTTTGATCTTTGTTTACATCTCTGTTTCTCTGCAAAATCTGCACATGCTCATTTACTCCTCTATATGAATTTGAAGTTGAAAAAGAAATGGAACAATGAGCTCCTGCCTCCTTAGAATACTACTCAACCTTTAGTTTGGAAACTTCAGAGGCTAAAAACTCAATCATCCTAGCTAATTCATCGATCTCAGGCTCTGAGGATGATGAGGATTCACCTCCCTGACTTCTCCTCTCGGCATCACCTTCAAGTCTCTCTCCAGTAATAATATTTGCTTCTACTTCAAAGGTTGCAGCTTGCATATCAGCCAAAGAAGTGCATCTTCTTTCTCTTAACAGCAGGCGAAATTGAGAATCGAAGGCATTAGCATAAGTGAGCATAGCAGAAGCAGGGGTAGGTCTTACTTCAACTGGCATTCTGATGTACATATGATTGAATCTAATGTTAAATTCAGATAGTAGCTCACCATCTTCTCTTTGGAAGTTCCCAAATTCATCATTACAAAAGAGCAGATCTTTATTATTCCCCAGTGCTTTAAAAATACATCATCTAGGGATTCAATGTCTGCAATAGACCAAGGGGGTAAATTTCTGAACCAATTTCTAGCCTCCCCATCTAGGTTTTGGACAAAAATCCTCATCTAGACATCCTCTTCATTAATATCTAGATTATCAGCATAACAATAAAAAGATCCGAGGTTCTCTTCTGCTGATACTCCTTCTGCACCAGTAAACTTAGGCATAAATTCTTGATAATCTCCTGCAAGCATGGCATTCAAAGGTGTAGGCAAGACTAAGGGTCCTGTTGAAGCCCCGAAAATCGGGTCGACAACAAGGGGGATACCTGCCCGGTCCGGACCTTCGTTGGCAGCTCCTTATCCGCTTGGTATAGCGGGTCCGACTGGGGATAATGGGACCAGTTTCCCAATCTAAGGGTGTGTGTGTGTGTGTGCAGAGTTGGATGATGCTGATCTAAGAGTACTCAAAGCTAATCTGATTCAAACTTTTACACTAACTTTATGCTATTGTAATCTAATGAAAAATAGCACATCTAATCTATGCTAACCCGGGATGTATTTCTTCTATTATGCGATCTAAAGAGATTTCAAACAATAACTGGTAATAAAGATCATTCAGCTATCATAAGAATGGGAATCAATTTAAGATGAACCACTTTGCATAAAAAGTTAGGCAAAACAGTTGTGAACAATATATCGCATAATAAGTTATTCATATATCAAACATAAATAAATGACTCCACCGTACAAAAGTGCCAAATGGTAACTCACACATTCATGCAATAACATATAAACAACTAAAACTGTATATCACTTTAAGAATATAAGCAGAAATGGCCAAGAGATAAAAGTACCATTTATGACTGGTTCCACTCATAAGCTTCAAGCAACAATGGTTTATCTCTCCTTGTTCTAACATCTACTAAGAGTATAGAAGTGCAACATCAGTAGCAGATATCGAATACAAACATTAATAAACCTTGATCCATCCATTCATCAAAACCCCCTCCAAGGGTGCAAAAGTGCATGTTCTAAGGACAAGTTTTTTGACAAATTTCTGGACCCTTCTCCAAATGCATGAGAAGGGTTTAAATACTGCTAACTAAAATAACTTAATTACATAAATTTTGGATACGGTTTAAATGACTGCCCTCTTTCTTAAGCAAAACTATTTCTAAAAATTGAATCTAATTCTTAACTATTTCTGTATTTTCTCCTCAGTGCTGCGAGCATGCAACATTCGCCTGGGAATATTCGGCTGGTCGTCTTTTGCTTTTGTTTGAGCTATGAAAATAGAAATGGCGAGTGCTGGCACCACTTTCTAATAAACTAGAAGATATTTTTGAGAATCTTCCTCTGGCTCGGTGGATTTACTGCGTGTATACTTGGTAATAACCCAAATTTTTCTCAAACTGCTTTTGCTTTTGCTATTTCGGTTTCCGGCCTTGCGAATGACTAAGCAAGTTAGGGACTTTGCTTTCTGAACAATTTTCTTAGCGCCTTTTTCCTTTACCGGGCATAAGCTTCAGGATCTTTTGTAAACATGCTGCTTTTGTGCGCTTTTGACTTTGAGCATTGGATGGCCTATTTGACATCAGCATCTATTGAGTGATACTCTGGAATCCGCGGTTCTGTTGCATCTGGCATCTGTTCTCTGTTCTCCGAGCATTGACGCTTTCCCCTTTTCCTTAGATGTTTCCTGCACATTGCTTCATGTTATTTCCTGTCTTACAGTTTACGCAAAGGAAAAGAGTAATGATAATAAAGATTGACATGAAAGCTTTAAGCTCTTATGAATGTATAAAATCATGACACCCATAGCGAACTGACTCTTTGAAAAACACAAAACTGTCCTTCTTGAATACTTTGGCGTACATTCATTAATTTCTTTTAAGGCGCGCGCCCAATTTTGGTTTACGGACAGCTTTCCTTGAATACTGCGCCGAGGAAAATTTGCGATGGGTGATTTCTGCGACTCGCATCGCAGCATCGCGGATCGCGTCGTCAATATGTGTCATTGCAGAAATTAATGATTGCATTTATCGCAAATCGCATTCATCGCAGATCGCAGCATCGCGGCATCGCAGATCGCGCTTAGTCGTTCAATCATTGTGTGCTGCTTACGTGATGTTGCGATATGCGACGTTGCATATCGGCCGTCGGAGATTTCTTAAGATTTTTCATTTAAGAGCGCTTCATAATGTATACGATGTGATGAATTTCGCGTCGCTTCTTCGCAATTTATTATGCTCATAAGAAAATGTTTTATTCTCTTCTTGTGATGCGATACAGTTTTAAGGAGTTGAATACAAAAATTTTATAAAATGTTTTTGGATTTTTATTAAGGGTCCCTATTTGCTTAGTGTTATTGCTAATACTAAACAAAGAGGGGGGTTGTTGGTGGCCACAACAATGGCGATTCACTGGGAAGAACTAGTTATCTCTGCTTTTCTATTGAATCTTAACTTCCAAAAAGAAAAATTTTCATAAGTCTAAATTTTGTTATGGACAGATAGAGTACATTATGCCTTATCCTATTAATGATATTTTGTTTCAACCTTTTTCTATTTTAATTGCTTGCTTCCTCAGGCTTTGTCCTTGTATTTACATCAACCACTACTTGGTATTTTAAAGATAAAATAAAGTCTTCTCTGTGCGCTGGCTTTAAAATATGCTCATTTGTCGTAGGTAGAGCCTCTGCTGCCAGTAGGCGTCCATAGTCTCGACAGGGTTACCTGTTACCCAGCAACGATCCTTTATCCTGCTTAAGGCTTTTTACAACTTTTCAGATAAAAACCCATTTTGACATTTTTTTCCTTTCTTATTCTCTAAAGAACAATGTCTTGGTTTGGTGGCCAAATTATGACACAGTCATTCACTTGATTTACACTTTTGTTGAACAAGCTGGCTCGTGATGAGACCCCTTGTCTTTTGATTGCAACAATCTTGAGTCGTTGCCCTGTTTTGGTGGACAGTATTGGCAAAGTCAGCAAGTTATAATATCTGTGATCATGATAAGCCGGCTCGTGATGAGACCTCTTATTCTTTGAGATATAGTGCTTCTTGGATTGTTCCTCTGAATGCTGCGATTTTCTTTAACAGGGAGGAAATCATTGTTTTTCCTTAAGAAAGCTCTGGACGACAATAATAGAGTTTGAAAACAGTAGTTTTACAGAGAATATTTATTTTATTATTGATACCTTTCATTGTGCTGATATAAAACAATTTTTTGCCAAAGGTTGCTTTCATCAAATTTTTGAAGTTGAAACTAGTATCATATCTAGGCTAAATTTTTTAACTCTTTCTGTCAATAATAAAGATCAGATTTTCAAAAAAAAATTGCTACTTGTACAAGCGAAAAAGCTCAAAATCTGAAAGAGAATTGGTGTCTTTTTCGTGAATACCTGTATTAACCATCTACAACTGGTTTTATTAGGAAAAAGAAAAACTAAAACTATCCTACAAAATAGAAGAATAATCTTCTATGGAAAATATATTTTAAGGATTTGTCCATTAACAGGCAAAGAATCCCTTCTACCTGCTAAATCCTGCAACACAAAAGTTGATGGACCTATGACTTCAACAATCTGAAAAGGACCAAGCCACATCTTTTGAAATTTTGTATGTTTTCCCTTTTCTTCATGAGCCTTATCCCATTTCAAAACTAAATCTCCCATCTGAAAATTTTTTCTGGTCATTATGCTTGAATCAAAAGAGGATTTTATTAGCGCTTGGTGATGAGCATGGGTTTTCTTAGCTTGTTCTCGTTGTTCTTCTAATTTAATTATTTCCATTTGTCTTAGTTGTATGGAGGAAGTAGATACTTCATCAATGTATTGTACTAAAGACAAAGAGGGGATGACTAAGTGAGTTGGAAGAACCACTTCTTTCCCATAAACTAAATTAAAGGGAGAAGTGTTGATTGAAGCTTTCTTCGTTATTCTATCTGCCCATAAAGCATTTACCAAAGCTTTGTGCCAATTCTTTTGGTTCTAGTCAACTGTTCTTTTAATAATCCTGATCAGGTTTTTATTTGTTGACTCAGCTAACCCATTACCTTGCGGATAGTAGTTGGCCGAATATTTCAGTTTGAACCCTCTTTTAAGTGAAAACTCAGTCATTGCATTCCCAAAAAAGTATGATGCATTATCAAACATTAAAGCCGTTGGCAATCCAAACCTAGTGATTATAAATTGATCTATGAATTCAATGATGTTTTCAGAATTAGCTGTCTTGAGAGGAACTGCTTCTACCCATTTAGTAAAATAATCTGTTGCCGTGAGGATGTATCTATGCTGCTTAGAAGAGTGAGGAACGATCTCACCTATTATGTCCAAGCCCCACTGACTGAATGGTTGCTCGATGTTTACCGGCTATAGTGGCATGGACGGTTTCTCTTGTCTCCCAACAGTTGTTTGGCAGACTTGACATTTCCTCACGTAACTGTGTGAGTCTTTGAATAGCGCAGACCAGTAATATCCTGCACGTAAGATTTTATGTGCAGTAGCATCTCCAGCATAGTGTCCGCCTGCTGGTCCATCGTGGAGTTCCTGCAAAACTTTTTCAGCTTCAGTTTTCTCAAGACACCTAAGAAGAACAGAATCGTAATTCTTTCTAAACAGAACATCATTTATGAGCTGATATTGTTTAGCTTTCAATCTCAGAGCTCTTTTCTTAGTGTGATCCAGGTGTGATGGAGCATACCCGTTCTTAAGATAATAAATGATGTCATCATATAATGATTCTGCATCGTTTAGGCTTACCTCATACATTTGTACCTCTTCAGATGAATTTTCAGGAATTTACGATGCTCCAGCCAACATTTTGCAGAAGCCTTGACCTCTTACAATGTTTGCTGGTTTGATCTCAAGGTCGTATTCCTGTAAAACAGTGATCCAATTTGCTCTTTTTTCACCCACATCTTTCTGTGCTAGAAGATTTCTTACCGCTAGAAACGGTACTATGATTTTAGTATGGGTTTTAAGCAAGAAAGGTCTGAAATATTTGACTGCTTTGAAAATAGCATAGGCCTATTTCTCTACGTCTGAATAATTGAGTTCAGCACCTTGTAAATTTGAGCTAAAAAATGCAATTGGAGCTTCCGCCTTTTCTTGATTTGCTTGAGTTAAAATCGCAGCATATGATTTCTCTGAGGCAAATGTGTATAAGATAAAAGACTCTGAAAAATTCAGGGTTGCTAAAGATGGAGCATTAATAATAACTTGTTTGATCAGGTTGAATGCTTCATGTTCATCTTGACCCCATTTAAAATTTGAATTCTTTTTAATCATGGTTTGCAAAGGAGAAACAATTCGCGAAAAATCTGGGACAAATCTCTTTACAAAATTGATTTGACCAAGGAAAGATTGCATGGATTTTTTATTATGGGGCAGGGATATTTCAGAAATTTCTTTGATTCTGTCAGGCTCAATGTGAATACCAGACTTTGACACTATGAATCCTAGAAGTTTTCCTTCACTTAATGCGAAAAAAGATTTCTTTGGGTTAAGTGAAATCCCATACCTTAAACAATGTTGAAAGATTTGTTTCAAGTCTTTGAGATGGTCGCTTCGCTTCTTGGAGTACACTGTTATATCATCCAAATAAATTACTACAGATTTATTGACTAAACCCTTGAATGCGATGTCCATGGCTCTCTGAAATGTAGCGCCAGCATTAATCAAACCAAATGGCATCTTCCGATATGCGTATGTGCCCCATTTAGTTTTGAATGTGGTTTTTAACTGATCATCGGGATGTACCAGCACTTGATTGTATCCTGAAAATCCATCCAAAAAAGACATTAGTTCTGAGCCTGCTACTGCCTGTAATATCTGTTCCATAGGTGGGAGAGGAAAATTGTCTTTTTGACAGGCTTTGTTGAGATTCCGAAAATCGATGCAGATTCTAATATCTCCGTTTTTCTTTCTAACGGGTACCATATTGGAAACCCATTTGGAATGTCTGACGGGGAAAATTATTCTGGCTTTTAATACCTTGTTTAGCTCAGTTTTTATCTGATTTTCTAAATTGGGGTGGATCTTCCTGAGTTTCTGTTGGACAGGTTTTTCGTTGTCAATCATAGGAATAGTATGTTGAATGATAGAAGTGTCGTATGTTTTCAGCTCATCGTAATTCCAGGAAAAAACATTTTTGTATTGTCTCAAAAGACGAATATACGCTAGTTTTTCTTCAGGGGTTAGGCCGAGGCCTAGATTAACGTTTTGTGGTTTATCATCGGTTCCTAGGTTTACTAATTCGTAGTTCAGAGTTTAACTGTAGAGCTTAGAATTGGTAGACCTTTTAAACCGACTTTTCAAATCGTATAAGTCTTCTAACTTAACCACCGATTTAGGTATAGCATTATCAGCGCTATCTTGTTGTATTTGTCGATCGTGATGGTCTTCGTCAATTATCTGATTGGAGTAGGATCCTTCAGAAGTGAGGAAATTTACAATATCAGGATCGTCATTGAATACTCTCCAATTTGTAATGTTGTCAGGGATGGACGGTCTAAAGATTAATTCTATTGAGAATCTATCTGGACTAAAATCTTCGGAGGGAATAAGTCTAGAGGCTACGTTAGCTAAAAGGTCTGCACTCGCATTTTGGAGTCTTGGGATTGATGAAATATTGAATGCTATGAAATGCTCAGTCAGGTCTTGTACTAAGGATTGATAGTGTTTTAAATGACTTGATAGGCAATGAATAGTGTTACGTACCTGTTTGACGACAATCTCAAAGTCTCCGAAGACTTGAAGATACTTGACGTTCAACCCGATTGCTTTGTATAGGCCTTGCACCAAGGCCTTGTATTCTGCTGTATTGTTTTTACAATCGAATTCAAGTCTGCACGTAAGCATGGTCTTATTTCCTTCTGGACTAATCAGAACGCATCCTGCTCCTGCTCCTTCGTTAGATTTAGAGCCATCAAAATATAATTTCCAAAACAAAGATGTATTTACAGGTTTATCTACAAAATTAACACACCTTGAACTATCAGTTTGGGAAAAATTTTCGACTTGGGACAAAACTGAATTTTCTAAGTAGGGTGATGTGTGAGCATTGAAATTACCGAGGAAAGAATCTACTGAGTAATTGCCTATGATACTGCTGTTATACGATACTGCTTCATTTTCTCCTTCCAATTCCGTTACTATGTATTTCTGGTGTAATTCTCGTTCAACCTTTATTTGATTTGGTTTACCGTTGTAGGGTAACCACATGTGCGACCAGTCTGTTGCAAAGTATCCATGGAGTTTCTCGGACCAATCCCTGCTAAGAATTAAGCCATAGAATTCTGGGATATCGGCCACTAGAATGTCGATAACCTGACATACCTTCGGGTTGGATGACAATCTTATGGTTACTTGATTAAGTTCGCCAATCACTTCGACTTGAGATCGATCAAGCTGAACTATGCGCACTGTGGATTTTTGTGGTTGAACATTCAACTTGGCACATATTGATTTGGGTAAAATATTCGATGAAGCACCGGAATCTACCAAACAATTGTGCACATTTTTATTGAAAATTTCATAAGTAAGAAGGAACGGGGGAGTGTGAGATCTTGATCTTCCTCCAATTAAGGCGATATCATTTGGATCAATTTTATTGATCGCGTTAGTTGGAGGTCTTCCCATGTTATGGGAAGCTTGAGAGAGTACAGCGGTAGGCAAAGGTGCAATAGGCACGACATGTAATTCTTTCATCATTATCTTCTGTTGATGTTTCAATTTGCTCAATTCGTAAAGGGTAATATTAGCCCTAGTCTTTTTCATGTCGTCAATAATATTGTATTCCATTTCATCCGACACTATTAGTGTTCTTTCTGGAGTTGTTTGACCTGATTGGACCGGGCTAGGTTGAGTTGCTTTAGTGGTTGTTTTCTTTTTTGCGACTTTATCTTTTGCTGTAGAGCTTGCGCTCTTCTGCTTAGGGGCAGTTTGGGGAGGATCAAGCTGATTTTTGCTTCGTGTGCTAACCGGAAATACTTCTTGATCTTCTTCTTCTGGGAGGATGAAATCCCACATTCCTTGTAATTCCACAACTTCTTCGTCATCAGTCTGCCCTTCAGTGGTACTCTCTTCTTCTTCCTCTTCTTCGGATTCGACATTTGAAATAGCGTTGGGTGGTTTCACATCCATTGAAGTGCCTCTTTTAAAAGCTCTGTAGGGCTTTTTTGAAGAAGTTTCTGCTACTTGTTTTTTTATGTCAATCATCTCATTGGACATGGTCTTTAATACCTTTTGTAATCCTTCCAAATCGAAAGGGTCTTTCGTTTGTTTCTTCTTGGAGTCTTCCTTGAAGGTGACTTTTTTAGATTTCCGTTCCTCTATCACAGATCTCTTTTCCAGGGCTACTATGCGTTTCTCTACTGCTATCGCCTCTGTCAAGTTTTCAACTAAGTTTGTTTTATTTGCCCTATCCACAAAGATTGCTAAGTTTGATGGTAAGGCCGTAATATACCATTCACATCGTACTTCTTCGCTGGGTTGGGAAGTAGTGGGAATTTTGTTGAGGATCTTATTGAACCGTAAATTGAAATCTTTGATGGGTTCTCTAGCCTCGGCTTTAAGATTGGATAGGTCATTGATTAACGTTGCTGTTGATCTGTCATCACCAAACTTGGTAAGGAATTGACTTTGAAAAATGTCCCAACTTGTGATAGACCCGGAGGGTAATGAAAAGTACCATGACCCGGCTGTCCCTTGCATTGTATAGGGAAAAAGCCGAACAATAGCATCCTCGTTGGTAACTCCGTTGAGATTGACAGAAAGCATGAAATTGTTAATGTGCTCTTCAGCTAGCATGCCTGCTTCTAGATTGAATTTGGGTAGCCATTTCTCAGGATGGGTCGGTATTTGACTCAATGGTGGAGGCATTAAAACTGCCCCAGGATTGTTCCATGGAGACTGGGCCATCGTTGAGCTACTAGTAAATGAAAGTGCAGAGGATGATCCCTGTGGCTGGGAAGATGGAGATATTATGATCTTAGATGATTGAAGAGGGGTTGTGGGAGTTCCGATAAGCGGATGGATGATGGTTTGGAATGAAGATTTGGGTGGCTGACTTCGCGGTGAGGGAGTTGAAATGGACGATGTAGATGAAAGAGTCTCACTATCAGACTCTTGTGGTGTTTTCCTTGCTTTTTTCCTGGTGGGGAGACGCAATTCAGTTGGCTGGATGCCAAATTTTTCACTCTTTAATCTGGTCAAGGGATGAGCAGGATTGTACTGCGAAGTCACGCTGCTTTGAGATTTATCAGACCTCTGAGTAGAAATGAAAAATCCCTGGAGTTTGTGAATCAGAGTTTGAACTTCAGGGGGTTCAATGGTAAATTGGTCTGAAATATTAGGGTGTGTAGCAGCGATTGATACTCGAGCGACTTCTGACTCTGGATTTAAGCGTACTGGGGAAGTCGGGGGAGTTGATGAGGGTGATTTACTCTCAGAATGGTATTTAGATTTTGATTTAGGTGCCATTCATAGTTCGGGCCCTCCTTCTAGCGCCAAATATGTTGAAGCCCCGAAAATTGGGTCGACAACAAGGGGGATACCCGCCCGGTCCAGACCTTGGTTGGCAGCTCCTTATCCATTTGGTATAGCGGGTCCGACTCGGGATAATGGGACCAGTTTCCCAATCTAAGGGTGTGTGTGTGTGTGTGCAGAGTTGGATGATGCTGATCTAAGAGTACTCAAAGCTAATCTAATTCAAACTTTTAAACTAACTTTATGCTATTGTAATCTAATGAAAAACAGCACATCTAATCTATGCTAACCCGGGATGTATTTCTTCTATTATGCGATCTAAAGAGATTTCAAACAATAACTGGTAATAAAGATCATTCAGCTATCATAAGAATGGGAATCAATTTAAGATGAACCACTTTGCATAAAAAGTTAGGCAAAACAGTTGTGAACAGTATATCGCATAATAAGTTATTCATATATCAAACATAAATAAATGACTCCACCGTACAAAAGTGCCAAATGGTAACTCACACATTCATGCAATAACATATAAACAACTAAAATTGTATATCACTTTAAGAATATAAGCAGAAATGGCCAAGAGATAAAAGTACCATTTATGACTGGTTCCACTCATAAGCTTCAAGCAACAATGGTTTATCTCTCCTTGTTCTAACATTTACTAAGAGTACAAAAGTGCAACATCAGTAGTAGATATCAAATACAAACATTAATAAACCTTGATCCATCCATTCATCAAAACCCCCTCCGAGTGTGCAAAAGTGCATGTTCTGAGGACAAGGTTTTTGACAAATTTCTGGACCCTTCTCCAAATGCATGAGAAGGGTTTAAATACTGCTAACTAAAATAACTTAATTACATAAATTTTGGATACGGTTTAAATGACCGCCCTCTTTCTTAAGCAAAACTATTTCTAAAAATTGAATCTAATTCTTAACTATTTCTGTATTTGCTCCTCAGTGCTGCGAGCATGCAACATTCGCCTGGGAAGAGTCGGTTGGTCATCTTCTGCTTTTGTTTGAGCTATGAAAATAGAAATGGCGAGCACTGGCACCACTTTCTAATAAACTAGAAGATATTTTTGAGAATCTTCCTCTGGCTGGGTGGATTTACTGCATGTATACTTGGTAATAACCCAAATTTTTCTCAAACTGCTTCTGCTTTTGCTATTTCGGTTTCCGGCCATGCGAATGACTAAGCAAGTTAGGGACTTTGCTTTCTGAACAATTTTCTTAGCGCCTTTTTCCTTTACTGGGCATAAGCTTTAGGATCTTTTGTAAACACACTGCTTTTGTGCGCTTTTGACTCTGAGCATTGGATGGCCTATTTGACATCAGCATCTGTTGAGTGATAATCTGGAATCCGCGGTTCTGTTGCATCTGGCATCTGTTCTCTGTTCTCCGAGCATTGACGCTTTCCCCTTTTCCTTAGATGTTTCCTGCACATTGCTTCATGTTATTTCCTGTCTTACAGTTTACGCAAAGGAAAAGAGTAATGATAATAAAGATTGACATGAAAGCTTTAAGCTCTTATGAATGTATAAAATCATGACACCCATAGCGAACTGACTCTTCGAAAAACACAAAACTATCCTTCTTGAATACTTTGGCGTACATTCATTAATTTCTTTTAAGGCGTGCACCCAATTTTGGTTTACGGACAGCTTTCCTTGAATACTGCGCCGAGGAAAATTTGCGATGGGTGATTTCTGCGACTCGCATCGCAGCATCGCGGATCGCGTCGTCAAGATGTGTCATCGTAGAAATTCATGATCGCATTTATCGCAAATCGCATTCATCGCAGATCGCAGCATCGTGGCATCGCAGATCGCGCTTAGTCATTCAATCATTGTGTGATGCTTACGCGATGTTGCGATATGCGATGTCGCATATCGGCCGTCGGAGATTTCTTAAGATTTTTCATTTAAGAACGCTTCATAATGTATGCGATGCAATGAATTTCATGTCGCTTCTTTGTAGTTTATTATGCTCATAAGAAAATGTTTTATTCTCTTCTCGCGAATACAAAAATTTTATAAAATGATTTTGGATTTTTATTAAGGGTCCCCATTTGCTTAGTGTTATTGCTAATACTAAACAAAGAGGGGGGTTGTTGGTCGCCACAACAGGTCCATACCTAGTGGCAACTATTCGTTCTATCTTTGTGAGGGCTTGCTAGCCTGCCATGACTGAGGTATAGGAAGGGGATACTGGTGGACTGAGTGATATAAATCAATGAAAAGAATGACAGATATAGAGGAATATGATGGACAACATGGATGCTTCTTTCAACTGAGGTCCGAAAGGGAAATGAACAACAAGGAGCTGTATAAATCTCTGAAGGTATTTCTACACTAGTAGAGATACATAAAATTTCTTTAAGGCTTACCTGACCCTAATGCTCCTTTCTGCAAAGTCTTTCTTTTGCTTAACGGTCTTCTCAGGATCAAGCACTGGTCAACTACTGATTTCTTAATATATCTGCGAGCATGCTTCACCAGCTGCACCAGAACTTCAATGTGGAGTCACCAAATGATGGTCTTCCTCCAGTGGAGTCGTCAGATAGATGATTACAACCAAAATATGTGCCTAGACCTTGTCTATCATCAAAATCTGGAACTGTGTCATTCTCCCAGGGAAGCTGAGCTTCAGTTCTCCTCTCCCCGACAACGGTGCCAATTAATGTTATCACACCAAGAAACTCTCCTAGGTTGTATCTCAGAGATGCTCGGGAACATTACAAACTCAACATAAATGTTCGAAAAATGGTGGATGAATGAAACAAATGCTGCCATTCAAGCCAGATAACCACTTCTACTATGCTTAACCCCAGACATGGGTGAACACCCCCAGACTACAAGTCTTTAGACCACCAATTACTCACAGTTTTAAAGAAAATGTGATGATGGAGAAGAGTGACCACACCAGCAGATGCACAGGACCCTATGATGGCCGGCTGCAACCAATAAGAGGTCTGTAAATCTATTTTCTAATACACAGATAGGATGACAGCTCTCTGGTATTAAAATAACAAAAACCTGCATACAAATTCAATGATACATGCTAGATGCAAACACAGAGGTGGGATGACAGCCCCTCTAATGCTAAAAATTAACAGCACATGAATAAATGCGAAACAGGCACAGCTTGGAACAAGAAGAAGAAGTGGACAATGAGCAATTAACAGCAAAAGAAGCTTGCATTAGCTGAAAATGAAGACCAGACACTGCAGGTATCACAGCAATTAAAATCTCCAGAAGTTGAACCTTACAACAAAATAACACTCATCAACCTATTACATTCTCTCTTCTGTATATATATATAGAGTCTGTTTAACAAATTACTCTACTAGGCTATGCGTGGAGGGCTCATAATGGACCACCAAGCACATTTACAATCAGATATGGTGCTCTGCTGAAATCTGAATGTTTAAATGAACAAAATCGGCCTTTTCTGATGCTCTGCAGTCCTCCTTAGAACAGGTGGTGTACTGACTGATACAAGGCTCCATCACTGATAAATGGTTGAACTGCTCGAGGGTGTCCTTTCTGTCCTTCGGCCATGCTGTCTTGAATGAGGTAGTTTAAGCATTAATCCGTAGTGTACAGGTAGCTGATGGCTGAACTGTGAAGAGCGCTGGCGGGAAACATTTCACAATGGTTATCGGGAAGAACAGAAATGAAATGAGGGCAGTCAGATCATCTAGACGGACGGTAGAGATCTGATGGCGGGTAGCGAAGGGAAGACACAGAGGCAAAATTAAATATAAGTCGTTGGATCTATCAAATGAATGGCTAAGATCAATTGACAGAGGAGATCGGGAGACTTATGCATGGGAAGAACGAGGATCATCAGATCATGGGTGGGGATGATCGGATGGCCATCGCACGAGGAAGATGCTCAACGGTTAACGAGCAGGGGATCGACGGTTTTATTGGTAGGCAGTTTTCCCCGCACCGCCTATCACAGGCGGGCGATTTCGGTAACGCGGGGCGCGATCCAATAGAAATATAACATGTGGCCCCCGAAAACCGCCCCCCTATGGGTTATCGCGTGCGTAGGTCGTGCGATCGAGGAATGTGTCCACCGTCCGATGAGTGATGGACGGTCTGATGATAGGGAACTTGCGAGAATTTTAATGCACAGGTAAAAGAACATTGACCGTTAGATCGTAGGCGATCGATGGTGGAGATTTAGCAAACGATGAAAGGCTATATGGGTGTGATTACATGAGTTAAGCGCCCGGGGACTAAGGAAAAGGGGCTACAAGGTAGTATGGTCTTAGCGCCCGGGAGTTAAACGAAGAATAGGTTTAAACAGGTTAATGGGGTTTATAAGGAAATTCAGCAGAAAACAGAGATAGCAGGAGTTAAACAATTTCTGAGTTTACATGGAAATTTTGGAGTAAAATAGGGATAACGATGGTTATGAGAATTTAAGAAAAGTGGAGGAGGAGGAAACGAACTGCAGCAAGCTCCTTTTCAGCACAAACACACCGCCAAACCTGAATTTTCCCCTTTAAAAACTAAAACTTTGTAGCAGAGATAACAAGGAGCATTGTGATATTCCCACCAAGTGAGATTGCTCAGGGAAATATTAATTTTTGGAAAATTTTGAATAATTCACATTAGCACTTAGGAAGTGTGGGTTTAGAGGCCCCACATGTATTTTTGATCAAATGTGAGTCCAAACATTAGAGGATGGAGGAGAAATCGAGCCACTAGTGATACGTGGGGGCCACTCATAGAAAATTACAGCCCACATGGGTAACACACTCTCATTGGAGCGAATTTGGTGGGGGAAAGTCGATTTGGGCCAACATGGGCATCTTGGAGGCTATTTGATAAATAGAGCAAGAGGCACACATTTTGGTCTTTTATTCATCTATTCATAAACTTGTCTTTGACATATTATGCTTGAGCGAAAGCCAAGTCTTAAAGTGTTGTTTAGCACACGAGTGTCTCTGAGCAAAGATATAAACCCTTACTTTGGTGGGATTTGAGTGCCAACCCAAGGAGAGAATTCCATCCTTTTCCAATTGTTCCAGCAATGGGAGTGCAAGTTTGTGTGGAGGAGACACTAGTAGTAGCGGAGGGACTGAGTAGTGCTTGGAGGAGACAGACTTGGGAGTTGGGGAGTGAAGGGAGTTTGGGCCTAAAACATAAGGTGGATTCCAAGGAGGTGTTATTGGGGGATTTTCCAACATTTTAGGAGAGAAGAAAACACAGCATTTGCTACAGGCTAAATATTTTGCTTGTCGAGGAGGGCCAAGCATTTGGGGTCAATTTTGGAGCGTCAAAACTAGGAAAACATCATTATGGATTTTTGACAAGGACCTCATAAATAATTTTGCAAAATTTTGTGGTTAGATTAGAGCGGTCAAACAGGGATCCCAATCCAGGCAGTAACTAGAGGAGCTAGGGAAGATTTATACCGAAATTCTGAGGTCAACATCTGGCCAATTCCTTCGTGGGTTTTTATGGGTTATTGGTGGAGAGGATGAGGTTAATTTCATGGAATTTTTTGAGCACCGAAGGAGGCCGTAGCAACAAATCTTCACACCCATCAACATATTTCTTGGCAGTTCAGTGTAGAGCCAAGAGATAGAGTAGCAACATATTTGAGAGGGATTTCTTATTATTCATTTGGTCTTAGCTAGCTTGCCTTGAGAAAGCCCAGGTGCACTCTTTCTAGCACCTCATTGTACCCTCTTCATATTATAATAAAATGGCTCAATAGTGCAATTTTCAGCTTTAAAATGGTGTTTTGATGCTTGAGTATTTTACTGTGTGTTTTTGTCTAGGTTTTCTTTGTTTATCATTGTATATTTCCATTAGGAATATTACAAAAGAACATCAAATGTTATCATTTTTGTTATTTTTTTAACTTTTTTGAATTTTTTTCCATAAAATTCCTTTATTTGACATGTCTGTTAGATTAGCACAGAGTTGTGGGATCCTCCCATATGTTATGGGACAGGCACAATATAAGAATTTTTGCATGAGATGGAGGGAAGTTTTATGATAAACTCTTGTAGAGGAAGTAAGTGGATAGAGGTGATGGAAGGAAGAAAAAATAATTAACCACCCAAAATGTCTTTGAATAATCACATAATGCTTTAGCAAAAGTATTTTTTCACAATCCCTCATCATTATTACTCATTCAAGGTTTTCTTCATAGCTTGTTAGGTTGTTGATTACTATTCTAGTTTCAAATCTCACCTCCACTCTTCCTTGTGTTCAAAATATGGGCAATATGTTATATGTGAGTAAAAGGAATGATAAAAGAATTGAAACTATCTTGGCTTAAAGATTGCACTTCAGTATCATGATCATGAGGGAATCAGTTTTTATGAGAAGTATTCTTAAAAGGTCTTGATAACTAGTATATATAACATGGTATGTGTGAGGTATGGATAACATGGTAATTAGAAATGAATAATTATTTAATAATACAATATTATGTGTTGTTCTTTGTGATCTTTCTTGTGTTGCAGTGTCTTTTCCATTTTCCTTCCTGTCTAAATTTGTAACACCCTCCTCCCACATCTACCCATGTAATCGACCAATCGGGGTAAACATGTGACGAAGGGTTACTAAGATATCATTCAACTCCCTATGTTTGCGCTAAGGAAGTGGAATTGATGGAACAGAACAACACATACCTTCCAGACCTATTGTAGGACCCCCAGGATCCATCCAAACCTTCCAGGTGACTAGCCCTTGAGACAAAATAACTTGTTACTACATTAATCTCACATTTGCTCCCATGTCATGGGAATGAGTGTGACTAGGGCCCTCTAATCACTCCCATAGCATGGGTATGCATGTGACTGTGGACTTTCCAAGTAGTTTTGTGCCTGAGACTCTGAATTATGTGCCACTTTTTCAGGCTCAGGGCTCAGGTCACTACCCAGAACTCCATGACACTTCCAAAAATGAAATATAAGAGAAGAATAACGATACAAATGTAATTACTTAAACAAGTACTTGACTAGACCCCTACTAGCCATGATAGAAATTTCATCAAACATGTCACAAATATTCATTCTACAGGTTTAAACAATAGATTTGAGCATAGGGGTCTCATACTTATATTAGAATCACTAAGAAGATTTGATACCTCGTCACAATAACTGCATTACCCTCTATTAAGTCACACATTCATTGTACGTTCAACAATTAATTAAAACATGATGAGAGTCATACATTTTCACTGTCATAAAACTCAATCATAACTAGCATATAACCAACAGAAATATTAGGGATATAATAGCTATATAAGGAACATATAAACAAGTATATTTACCCATAAATTACTAATTAGAAATAGAGATCTTATTGATCATTTCATAAGCCGGCCATGTATGGGACTTCCACAAACCACCTGACCATAGACTAGGCTGAACCAAATATTTAGTTAGCTAGTCACCCTCGTGCCATATTCCAAGCATGAATATGGGTTATCATAAAACAAATCAATCAAAATCATCTAGGGATTCCAAAGGTTGAACCACCTCAACCCTTGACAAGTGATTCCATCTCACAGTCAAACATCACTAACCATCACCAGATTGGTCTCTACACAAGCTGTCTAGGGCTTGAGAGCATTTGTTCCAACTAGGGATTCTAGGACTAGTAACTCAACCCATAACTATTGCTAGGCTTCCATATCATTTTTCCAACCAGGGCTTCTAGGACTAGTAACTCAACTCACTAAGGGATTCTGGAGCATTTGTCCAACCAAGCCTTCCAGGACTAGTAAATCAACCTAAGTTGTTATAGGGATTCAAGATCATTTGTCCAACCAAGGCTTGCAGGACTAGTAACTCAACTCATCAAGGGCCTGCAAAGTGTTTTTCCAGCCAAGGCTTCTAGGACTAGTAAATCAACCAAAGTTGTTACAGGGCTTCCAAAGCATTTGTCCAACTAAGGCTTCCAAGAACTAATAAATTAACCCACAACTAAAGGGACAAGAAAACCAACCAGAAAACAAAATTAAAACCCATAACACCGTGTCTATCCAAGAAATGGCAAGGCTAGGCAAATCCATTCTCAATTTAGGCAATCCTCCATGCTAATGATAGATCATAACCAAGAAACCACAAGCATATGCCATGCATGTCAAAACTAGTGAGTAAAATATACATGCAGCTTGGTACCTACAAGAAAAAATCATTGTAGCTATTGATCCTAATGTCCTCTTGCGATTTCCTTCTCTTCCTTTTCCCTCTTGCTCCAAAACTCCAAGTATGCCACACTCCTCAAAGAGTGCTCCAAGAAAACTCTAAGTGTCCAAGAGTATGAGAGAGAGAAGAGAGAGAGGGGTCCAAAACTGAATTGACCAAAATCCATGAATTGATTCTCATAAGTCTTTTTATTAATGAGGCCTCTATTTTCTTCATTTTCCATTATTTTCCTTCATTTTATTCCTCACATGCAACCTACGGCCTTTCACCTACCTTTTCTCCTAATTTCCATTATTTTCATAAATAAAATGCCAGATAAATGTTGCATGGCTTTCCAAATCCTTTTCCGTTGCCTTTTCCATTTTCCTTAGCTATTAATTAATCATAAGTGATCCTTGTCACTATTTTTTTTCCCAAAATTCTGCTAGGAATACATGTCCCATGACTAAGGTATTATTTTACCTTTATTAATTTTACATGGATTTTTAACAAGGGTTGTTACATAACCCTCCTCCTTGGAGGAACACCATCCTTGGTGTTCAACGACACCTAAAACCACAAGACTGTTGTAAGAAAAACATACTAATCGTGGAGATTTATAACTTTGTTCATTGTAGTATTTACAATGATCAACCTGCAGAGAAGCAAACCAACATGAAAACATAACAACATGACAACCATAATAACATGACACCCATATCTATTATTGGATCTTTATAACATAGTTCATGGAAATATTTACATCCATATACATATGTACATATACCAAAACATCAAACCAAAGCATGTATCGAAACATATACCAAACATTTTTCTCAACCAATGAATAGAGAAGGATACATAACCCGCATCTGATCTTCCATCTCCCATGTAGCTTCATAGGACCCAAAGTGCTTCCACTAGACTTTAACCTGCTCGATTTCTTGGTTCTAGAGAATGCACATCTTTCTCTGAAAAATGCACTGAGGTTCCGACCAGAATTCTCCTTTTGGCCCTACCTGTAATAAAGACTAGTCAATCACATGATAAACATATTTAACATACTTCTTAAGCAATGAAACATGGAATTTCACTATCGGAGGCAGTGCAAGTCAATAGGCTATTGACCCAATCCTCTCAAGAATCCTGAAAGGTGCACAAAACTGGGGTGCCAGCTTGGCACATGATCTAATCCTCAAGGAGCTCTTCTTTAACTTGATGCAAAAGTACACCTACTCCCCAACCTGAAACTTCTTAAACAACTTGTTCCAATCTGCATAGCTCTTCTACCTATCCTATGTTTCTTTCATATTCTTATTGATTACCTACATTTCCTATTTCATTTCTGCCAACATATCTGGTCCTATCAATACCTTGTTAACTAGATCACTCCAACTAATAGGAGTATTACAAGTCTTCCCATAAAGTGCCTCAAATAGACTTATCCTCAAGGATTCTTGATAACCATTGTGGTAAGCAAACTCAACCAATGGATGATACTCTTCTCACTTTCATTGTTGATGCATTAGATACATCCTCAACATATCCTCCAATATCTTGTTCACCCTCTCTCTTTGTTCATATGTCTGTGGATGATAAGTTGTGATGAAGGCCAATTACATACTTAATATTGCAAACAACTCCTTCCAAAACTTTGAAGTGAACTTTGCATCCCTGTCTAACACAATATTCTTTGGAGCACCATGAATTTTCCCCATGTATCTGATGAAGACCTATGCTACATCACACACTAAGTATGTAGACTTCACTAGAATGAAGTGTGCTAGCTTCGTCAACCTGTCCACCACAACCATGATGGAATCATGCTTCCTATATGTCCTCGACAAACCTGTGATAAATTCCATGGAAATGACCTCCCATTTCAACTCTGGAATTAGAATCATTTGTAGTAGTCCTCCTAGATGCTTACACTCTACCTTCACCTGTTGACAATCCAAGCAACTAGCCATGAAATTTGCTACGTCTCTCTTCAAATTCGTCCAATAGTAAAATTTCTTCACTGCTATCAGTGCCTTTTGATAGCCTCGGTTACTTGAATATGGTTTTGCATGAAATTTCCACAATATCACCTTGTTGAGCTCACTGTTGTCTGGCATATCTATCCCAACTCTAAACCTGACTAATCCATCTATTGTGAGACAATAGTCCACACACTATACACTTATACATGCACATATACCTACACTCTATTGCAACCTGTGCATGAGCTACGTGTACTTATTGTCCCACTGACCTGCTTGCAAGATCCTCTATTGTAGATCTATCCCATGGGAGCTCATAGTTTCTATATGATTCCCATGTATCTGCCTACGAAGAGCATCTGCAACCCTATTCTCTTTACCTTTAATATACCTAATATAAAAGTTGAAATCATTGATCATGGCAAGCCATCTAGCCTGCTTGGCATTCAAATTCGATTGGTCAAATATATATTGAAATCCACTATGATCACTCATCAATCCTCTACCAAGAAGATAGTGCCTCCACATCTTCAATGCATGAATGATCATTGCCAACTCAAGATCATGTGTCAGATAGTTCTCCACGTGCTCATTTAGTTTCAGTGACTCATAACATACCACCTATCCTTCATGCATAAGGACTCCACCAAGACTTCTCTTGCAAGAATCTATACATACCATAAACTCTTTGTCTAGATTTGCGGTCTTTAACACTAGAGCATGTGTCAACAACTGCTTTAACTACTAAGAATTGGTTGCACACTCCTCTGTCCATTCAAACCTCTTCCCTTTCATATTCAATGATATGATAGAATAAGAAATCTGTGAGAAGTTCCTAATGAACCTCCTGTAATACCCTGTTAACCCCATGAAGGATCTCACCTCATCCACATTCCTAGGGACTACCCATTCCATGATATCTCTTACATTTTCTGGGTCCACTATTATGCCTTCTTTGGAAACCACATGTCCCAAGTAATGTACTTCAGTATGAAAGAAACTGTGCTTGCTAAGTTTAGCATACAACTAATGTTCTCTCAACAATCCTAATATTGTTTCTAAGTGTTCGGCATGCTCTTCTTCATTTTTAGAATATACCAATATATCATCAATGAATACAATAATAAACTTGTCCAAATAAGGATGCAACACACTATTCATCAAGCACATAAAAGTAGTTGGAGCATTAGTTAAACCAAATGGAACTACAAAAAACTCATAATGTTCATGCTTGGTCCGGAAATATGTCTTGTGAATATCATCTTCTTTAATATGTACTTGATGATATACAGATCTCAGATCAATCTTCGAGAACCCTATTTCTCCCTTCAAGTGATTGAAAAATCCATTAATCCTCGAAAATGTATAGCTTTTCTTGATGGTCACTTTGTTCAACTTCCTGTAATCAATGCACAATTTGAGAGTATCATCCTTCTTCTTCAAAAATAGCACTGGTGCTCCCCATGTTGATACACTTGCCCTAATGTATCCCTTGTCCAAAATTTCCTTCAACTCCAACTTCAACTCTATCAACTCTGGTGTGCTCATCTTGTAAGATTCCTTATATGTTGGTGCTACCCTTGATACCAACAAAATAGAAAATACTACTTCCCTGTTAGGTGGAAACTCTGAAATCTCAATGGGAAATACATCCTAAAATTGTTGTAAAACTAGGTACCTGTTCAAGACATACACATCCTCAACTTTGTTACCTTTGTCACTAGAAATATGTACTTCAAATATCATGCACCCTTTCCTACGACTACGCTTGGCTTGCATAGTTGTCACCATTCTCACTGATGTTGCTTTCTTCTTACCTTGCAAGACTCTTTGTTCCCCATTGTCATCTAGGCACTCAATAGCCATGTCATAACAATCCACCTTGGCCCTATGAAGATACAACCGGCCCATACCCAACAACATATTGTATGATCCCAACGACAATACATTCAAATGTGCTGATGCAGACATACCATTCAACTCAAATGATGAACACACTTCTTTGTACCTATAGCCAACTGCACTAACCAAGACTCTACATGTACTTCTTTATTCAAACCACACTTACCCACCAGGTCAGGATTAACATAACTATAATTGGTCCAGCTTCAATCAAAATAGAAACAAATTGACCACAAAACTTACCTTCCATCTCGATAATACATTGTTAAGTTATGGTATGTTCTATGCTTATAACAATTTACTTCTTTTCCTTATTATATTCCATAGATTAGCAAGCACAAGTACAAAGTAAGGTGTAGATAGAACATTAAACGATCGACAGAAAACAAGCCAAGACAAGAGACACAAGATGTGGCAGCTAGCCAGGGACAAAGCCCACAATGTGTGGGGAAACCCTTTGGTGAAATCTTCTTTTATATTCAATAATTTAGCAGAAAGAAATAGTACAATAAATCTGATTCATATCAGCAGTAGAAAACCCTAGATCAGCAACATCAACATTAGCGGCTTCATCATCAAACTAGGGTAGACGATATCTCACAAACTGACCGTCGGATCGGCTGGATTCCACCACCAAAAGTTGCAGCTTTCAGAGGAGGTTCAGATGAACCTACAGTGCAGCTTAGATGAGGAGATCTTCTAGTCCACGCAGGTCAAACTTTACTTCTGCAGTTGTAGCTTCAGTTTTAGTAGCTTCTAGCTTCAAACTAGGGCAGTCGATATCTTGCAAACCGTCTATCGGATTGACTTGATTCCACCACCAAAAGTTGCGGCTTTCAAAGGAGGTTCAGATGAACCTACAACATAGTTCATATGAGGATATTTTCTAGTCCACGTAGGTCAATCTTTACTTCTGTAGTTGCAGCTTCAGTTTCAGCAGCATCCAGCTTCAAACTAGGGCAGTCAATATCTTGCAAACCGTCCATCGGATTGACTTGATTCCACCACCAAAAGTTGTGGCTTTTAGAGGAGGTTCAGATGAACCTACAGGGCAGTTCAGATGAGGAGATATTCTAGTCCATGTAGGTCAATCTTTACTTCTACGCAGTAGAGAGAGAGAGATGTGATGAGATGAGTGAGTCCAAATGAGGAAAAGTCCTCCCATATTTATACACAATTTTGGTGTTTGAATAGATGCGACTGTTGGGCCTCTGAGCCTACATGAGCTGCAGGTTAGTTTGATAATAATTCCATAATCAAAATAAATTCATATCTCCATGAATACTTATCGAAATTGGATGATCTTTATATCAATCCTACACCTCTCGACGAGAGGAATCTAATAAAAATATTATCAGCCATGAATAAGATGACCCACATGAAGTTTTTCCCTAGTTGCCAATTTTAACACTCCCTCTCAACTAGGGAGAACTTCATCTGCAATCTATCTATCAGTCATTCCTATTCATCCATCAAATGCACTACCCTGTACAACCTGACCCTTGCCCTACTCTACTTTATTCTGCCTATTCTGCTTTGTCTTGTTTAGCCCTGTACTGATCTATATGGCTCTGCTCTATTATGCGCTGCTCTGCTTTGTTCTGTTCTGCTTTGCCTTTGTCTGAATTATGAAGAAGAAGAAATGATCGAGGATGTATAATACTGACTCAAAGTCAGTCTTAGAGTTTGTACCACTGGTCCCAGACTAGTCTCAACCAACCTGAAGTCAGCATCATAGTGAGTACAACTCCACTGGTCCTGACTAGTATCATCCTCCACTGATTCAAAGTCAGTCTTAGAGTGCATACCACTGGTGCCAGACTAGTCTCAACCAACTCGAAGTTAGCTTCATAGTAAGTAACACTCCTACCACTGGTCCCAGACTAGTATCGTAGTCTCAGAGAGTGTACCACTGGTCCCAGACTAGTCTCAACCAACCCGAAGTCAGCATCATAGTATCTACCACTCTGACTAGTCCCAGACCAATACTGCACTGACATGAAGTCAGTCTCAGAGTATGTACCGCTGGTCCCAGACCAGTCTCAACCGACCTGAAGTCATCATCATAGTATGTACTACTCTCACTGGTCCTAGACCAGTACTGCACTGACACGAAGTTAGTCTCAAAGTATGTACCACTGGTCCCAGACTAGTCTCAACCGACCCGAAGTCAGTGTCATAGTATGGTACAACTCCTACCACTAGTCCCAGACCAGTATCATTGATCCCAGATCAATGGAGGTTATCCTAGCATAGGGAGTACGGTAGATACAACGATGTGTCCATCGGTACTACTATGGTCCCTAACTTCATTTCCCTGCTTATTGATCAGATGAGAGGTACTTCCCATGAGTCCCAAACTGCATGGGTAGGATGCCTCGACAGGAGAACTAATCAATCTTGTCCTCACAGGAGATCACATCAATCCTGCTACAATCACCACAGAGAACACATCAATCCAGGCCTCACAGGAGAACACATCAATCCTGCTACAATTGCCATGGAGAACACATCAATCCAGGCCTCACAAGAGAACTAATCATCCTACTACACAGGAGAGTGAATCATCATGTTCCACAAGAGAGTGAATCATCTTTTCCCATAAGAGAGCAAATCATCTTTTCCCATAAGAGAGCGAATCGTCTTGTTCTAGTGCACACCACCAGGGGAGGGTGAGTCACCTTGTGGTCGTATGTTTCTCCAGTAAGAACCGCAAGCCCTCAAAGCTCCCAGAGCTCAATGTATGCAACATGCAGGACCCTTGTACAAGGGTTTCTTGATGACTCCAAGTCGTTTAGGAAAATCACAGATTAGATCTTTCCTCGGGACTTTGACAAGGTGTATTGACCTATACATCATCTTAATGCAATGGAGCCTCCTTGCTCATCGACTTACCATATCCCAGATGATGTCTATCTACTGGAGCAATGGATGAATATGGGATTCCTCAATAATCGAATCCCACCTCTGGTTGTTACAGAGAATCACAATGGTATCCAATGTAAATCCAAACAGCTCACTGAAGAGCTTTTGCAACCATACTACCTCATAGGAGGCGATGCTAGCAGCAATATATTCTACTTCGGCAATGCTCAAAACCATCGACTTTTGCTTCCTACTCATCCAGGATATCGAAGTAGATCCCAAGGTGAAACATCACCTGGAAGTGCTCTTACGGTCCACCACACTGCCTGCCCAATCAACATCAGTATATCCAAGTAGTCTCACATCTCCAGTAGTGTATCTTAATCCATTAGTAATTGTGCCATGAAGATATCTCAGAAGATTCTTAGCATCAATCCAGTGAAGCTCAACCAAATATGAGCTCACAATGCTAATTGAAAAATCTATGTTCGGATGGAGGTTCACCAAGAACATCAATGCGAATGATTTTATGAAACTCAGAGGCATTTCCCAAATCTGGTCCAACATCACTACCATATAACTTCTAAAAGTTAAGATCCTCGAGGTAGTCACAGGCTTGCAGTTCATCATACCGAATCTTTCCAATATCTTTACCACATATTTTCCTCGAGATAGGAAAATTTCCCTTGGCTTCTGCTACATTTCAAGTCCTTGGTCCTTCATTTCAAATTCAGAAGCCAACTTCCTCTTACATTTGTGAATGAGAGGGTATGAACCTGTTAGAAAGAGGTCATCCACATACAACACTAGTATGAGAGGCTTGTCATCTTCAACCTTAAAGTAAAGGTTAGGATCAACTTCACTCATAGTGAATCCCAGCTTCATCAAGTAGCTATCGATCCTCTCATACCATGCTCGGGGTGCTTGCTTCAACCCATAGAGAGCCTTCTTCAACCTGCATACATGAGATTTTCGATCATAAATCTCAAATCCTTCGGGTTGCTCCACGTGGACCTCTTCTTTGATCGAACCGTGCAAGAATGCAGTCTTGACATCCATATGATGTAGGTTCCATCCTTGTGAAGCCACAAGGGCTATGATCGAGCGGATGGTCGTATATCTGGCAACAGGTGCAAATATCACATCATAGTCTATACCTTCCTTCTGGGAGAAGCCATGAGCAACAAAACAAGCCTTATACTTTTCCGTACTTTCATCTGCTACATGATTTGTCTTGTAAAGCCATTTAGAAGTGACAATTTTCTTGTCCTAGGGTCTGGGAACTACTTCCCAGACATCATTCTCCATAATAGACACATATAGCATCCTTCCATACTTGATGCTTGACGACATCAAAGAATGATGGAGGCTCATTTTGTATGAACGTGCTCATGATGGTCAAGTATCCCTGATACTTGTTAGGTTTCTTACTTTCACGGAAGGTTATTTAGGGTGCAACATGTCCTTCAGCATCATCAAGTATCCCCCTAAGCCATGAAGGCCTCTTCCTAGAAGAGGGAGGGTCAAGTGGATAATTAAGATCCATGGGTTCCTCCACATCAGGCATTGTTACATCATCTACCCATAGAGACATCTTCCACAATCGTACGGTTCTTCCTTTCTGCCACACCATTCTGCTCAGGAGTATGTGGTGTAGTAGTCTCCCTCTTAATGCCAGCCTCATATATGCCTAAGTGAACCAATTGTAATATATCGAAGGTCTTGCTTTGGCTTGAGGGGAATGGTCCCCTTTTGAGCTTTCCTTCGGCACATCCTAGACATACACCTTCTTTCTCTACTTGGAATTTGGGCATCCCTATCACCATTTGTCTTACACCGGGTAGAGATTTATAATGAAGGTGGGCAAACCTTCGATGCCAAAGTTCGGACTGAAGAGATGTGTCATAAGATATGACACATAGCAGACTTCCATCAACCTGATATAATTAATCAACACGAAACCCAAGAGTAAATGCATATTTAACATTATTTTTCCATATACGTACCTTGCCATTGCTAAAGGTTACCTTGTAGCCTTTGTCTTCCATTGTCGAGATGGACACCAGGTTCTTTTTGAGGTCAGGTGCATTTAATACATGTTGGAATTTCTAGCCTTCTTGAATGGTTGTCCTTTTGCTTGATTCCCAGCTCTCCTCTTACCTTTGATATTGAATTTGTCATTCCTTTGATTGCCATTAGAGAGATTTTGATCATTGTCTTAGTGTGAGTCTTTTCTATCAGGGCACTACCTTGCATAGTGACTTGCTTTATTGCAGAGGTAATATCATCCTTTTCTTCCATCCTTAGGTGTAGCCTTTCCTTTTGATTTAGTCTCAAAATTATTTATTTTCTTAGCATGAGAAGAAAAGGCAACAGAAGGACCTTTAGGCATGGGCATTTCTTGCTCTTTTACGCTTGTTTCTTCTTGAATGCATCTAGCCATTAATTCCTCGAAACCAAGAATTACATTATTGTTCAGAAGAGTAGTCCTGAACACATACCATTCAGATGGTAATACTCCAAGAGTTGTGAATTCCATTTCTCTGTCAGTAATAGTCTCCCCAACAGATAGGAGATCGTTCTTGATCTCGATGATTTTTAAGAAGTATGCTTGCATACTCTCATCTTTACCCTTCTTGATTTTCCTTAGCTTATTTCTAAGAAACAAAACTTGATTTGCATCATTTACTTTAAATAAACTCACTAGTCTATCATAGATTTCCTTGGAGGTGTCCAGATTGGAGATGTAGGCCACCAAGCACTAGTCGATAGATTCTTGGATGATCTTCTTTGTTTAGACTTCACTGGTTTTCCATTTGTTCCTGGCAACAGTAGATGCATTTGATGGAGGCTCAACAATATTGCCTCTCACATGGTCCAACACTCCTTGATCCTCAAGGGTTAGATCGATAGATATCTTCCATTCCTGATAGTCAGCTTTCTCACGGAGCTTGTCTTCGACAGGAAAGAGTGTTGAGGACCCCATCGTTCTTTTAGGATAGCCTTTCCAATCTTCTCTTCGATGATTGCTCTTGCTCTTGCTCAGGCTTTGTCTTCACCTCAGCTCTAATACCATGTTAAGTTATGGTATGTTCTATGCTTATAACAGTTTACTTCTTTTCCTTATTATATTCCATAGATTAGCAATCACATGTACATAAAGTAAAGTGCAAATAGAACATTAAACGATCGACAGAAAAAAAGCCAAGACAAGAGACACAAGATGTGACAGCTAGCTAGGGACAAACCCCAAAATGTGTGGGGAAACCCTTTGATGAAATCTTCTTTTATCTTCAATAATTTAGCAAATAGAAATAGTACAATAAATCTGATTCATATCAGCAGTAGAAAACCCTAGATCAGCAACATCAACATTAGCGGCTTCATCATCAAACTAGGGCAGACGATATCTCACAGGCCGACTGTCGGATCGGCTTGATTCCACCACCAAAAGTTGCAGCTTCCAGAGGAGGTTCAAATGAACCTACATCATAGTTTAGATGAGGATATCTTCTAGTCCACATAGGTCAAACTTTACTTCTGCCGTTGCAGCTTCAGTTTCAGCAGCTTCCAGCTTCAAACTAGGGCAGTCGGTATCTTGCAGACCGTTCGTCGGATTGACTTGATTCCACCACCAAAATTTGCGGCTTTCAAAGGAAGTTTAGATGAACCTACAGTGCATTTCATATGAGGAGATCTTCTAGTCCACGCAGGTCAATCTTTACTTCTTCAGTTGTAGCTTCAGTTTCAGCAGCGTCTGGCTTCAAACTAGGGTAGTCGATATCTTGCAAACCGTCCTTCGGATTGACTTGATTCCACCACCAAAAGTTGCGGCTTTCAGAGGAGGTTCAGATGAACCTACAACGTATTTCAAATGAGGAGATCTTCTAGTCCATGCAGGTAAATCTTTACTTCTGCAGTTGCAACTTCAGTTTCAGCAGCTTCCGACTTCACATGTGTGAGGGAGAGACCTTTTTCTACGCAATAGAGAAGAGACTCTTTTCTGCACAGTAGAGAGAGAGATGTGATGAGATGAGTGAGTCCAAATGATGAAAAGTCCTCCTGTATTTATACACAATGTTGGTGTTTGAATAGATGCGGTTGTTGGGCTTCTGAGCCTACATGAGTTGTAGGTCGGCTTGATAATAATTCCATAATCAAAATAAATTCATATCTCCATGAATACTTATCGGAATCGGATGATCTTTATATCAATCCTACACCTCTCAATGAGAGGAATCTAATAAAAATATTATCAGCCATGAATAAGATGACCCACATGAAGTTTTTCCCTAGTTGCCAATTTTGACATAGATGCTTGGTGATTTGTCTACCTATTATCCTATGTTGCATAGATCCTATGAATACTTTGTCAAACATATCCCACTATTTGTGCCTCCTAAGCACTCTAGATTTGTATTCTACCACCCTAATGTTGTGGACAATCTCTCCTGTGATGCTTTCATTCACAAGTCCAACACTATAAAGTCTTACAGCCTTCATCCTTATTCTGCTCTTCAGATCGAAGTCCCTATCCTTTGTCAAATGCATTGAATTTATTAGATGGTGTTGCATTCTCTTTATTATTTGTACCTTGAGTTCTTGCTCCCTTCTTGTCCCATTTTCCTCTGTTCTTTGCATTACCTTTCTAGTCTAGATTATTCTCAAATCTGTGCTTTGATTTCTCATAACAATGCTTTAGCTTCTGGATGGCATCCTCCAATGATATAGTCTCATCAAACTCAATCCTGTCTTTGAATTCTATCAGAAACCCACTGATGAATATCTAGGTCTCGGCCTTCTCCTCCTTGAGGTAAGGCACATACCTCAACAACTCTAGAAATTTGCTACTTTACTCCTCATCAGTCATAGATACTATCTTCGGCTCATAGATTTCTTTTTCCCTATAATCATAGTATCTCTCTTATAGATACTTCTTCTAGAATAGCCTCTTGGACTCACTGCAATTCAACTCCTCCTGATAAATGTATATGACATTCTTTACATATTCCCACCATATATCCGCTTTACCTTTAAGACTGAATGTAGTTATTCTAGCCTTCATGTTCTCTGAGTAATCATGTAATTTTAATAACTTATTCAGTCCAAGAAACCACGCTTTTGCATCCCATGGCTTCTTCATCTCTCTATCAAATGTAGGTGTCTTTGCTTTCTTAAACTCATCCAAAAAATATCCCTTGTCACTTCTCCTGTAAGGATGATAATGATGACAATCATGATACCTGTCAGAACTAGAACTAGCATAGTACCTGTGTCTACCAACTCTCCTATTGAGAGTTTCCAAGAACATGCCATCTCTGATTGTGTCATATCTATCCGACCTGTACCCACCAAGAGACCTATTGCCATATGCCCCATTAGTTATTTCCTCATGTTCATGGCTAAACTGAAGTTGTCCCTGTCTCTGCAAATATGACAAAATATAAAGGATTACTGCATTGACATCTTCTTGTTTCTCTTGTGTTTGCATGATTCTATCATTATCTCCTTTACAACTCCTTATTTCTACCTTCAACCTTCTCAGTGTATCTACTAAGTCAGAAGAATTCCCAACACCATGATACTCATTTGATTCATAAGGAGAATCTTGTGAACTGTAGTTTATCATCTTGCTAGTCATCTTGATCTCTTTCCTACAAGGAATCTTATGTCAGCTAAACCAATCAAAAACAAATCAACGTACCTTAGCATAATTAAGGGAGGATATCTCATCTTCAAGACCAACCAATTTAGTGTGATACATGTATAAACATAATCATAACATCATATAGACATACAAGTATAATAACATATAGACATCATTCTAACCATAGTCCAGTCATCAATGCTTGACCAATCAACTACACATCATGACCTCATGTATGATAATAACAACCATATCAATGTACACTTGACAAGATGTAAACACTAACTTGCATAAACAACGCATAACCAATCATACACTCATGACAACACATTCCACGACAAACACCATCAACCTTCACATGGAGACATCACTATAACCATGATCAACACAATGCATATGCAACAAGCGACCACATGTATAAGTAACACATATAAAACTGACATGAATGCATGACCAACACACGACCCATCTAGTTCGAGGGGTGAACCATGCCTCTAATACCACTCTGTAACACCCACCTCCCACATCTACCCAAGTAACTGGCTAACTGGGGTAAACATGTGATAAAGACTTACTATGATATGATTCAACTCCTTGTATGTTAGATAAGGAATTAGAACCCACAGAACACAACGACACAAACCTTCTAAACCTACTACAAAACCCCCAGGAGCCATCCAAACCATCTAGGTGACTAGCCCTTGAGACAAACTAATATTTTACTGCATTAATCCCCCAGTCACTCCCATGACATGGGTATGAGTGTGAATGGGACCCTCTAGTCACTCCCAAAACATGGGTATGCCTACGATTGGGAACTTTCCAAAGAATTTATGTGCCTGCGACTCTAAATTTTGCGCCATTTTTTCAGGCCCAGGGCTCAAGCCACTGCCCAAAACTCCAGGACACTTCTAGAAATCAAAGATACCAATGGAATAATGATACAAATTCAATTACTTAAACAAGGACTTGATTGGACCCCTACTAGCCATGACATGCATTTCATCAAACATGTAACAAATATGCATTCTACAAGTTTAAAAAACAAATATGAACATAGGAGTCTCATAATTATCTAACAATCACTAAGAAGCATTGATTGCTCACCACAATAACTCCATTACCCTCTATTAAGTCACATATTCATTGTACATGTAATGAATAACTAAAACATAATGAGAGTCATACATTTTCAATGTCATAAAACTAAATCATAATCAACATATAACCTATAGAAATGTCATGGATATAACATCCATATAAGCCACATATAAACAAGTATATTTACCCATAAATTACTAGCAAGAAAGATAGCTCTTATTGATGATTGCATAAGCCGACCAGGTATGGGACTTCCATGAACCATCCAACTGTATACTAGCCTAGACCAAATATTTCTTTCAGCCAGTCACCCTCATGCCATATTCCAAGAATGAATGTGGGATGTCTTAAAACAAATCAATCAAAACCATCCAGGGCTTCTAGAGGCAAAACCACCTCAACCCTCAACCAGTAATTCCTTCTCATGGTCATACATCACTAACCATCACTAGATTGGTCTCTAATCAAGTTGTCCAGGGCTCTAGAGCATTTATTCCAACTAGGGCTTCTAGGAATAGTATTCAACCCATAACTATTGTAGATATTCCAGAGCTTTTGTCTAACCAGGACATCTAGGACTAGTAATTCAACCCAAGTTATTATATGGATTACAGAGCATTTTTCCAACCAAGGCTTCCATGACTAGTAACTCAACCCACCAAGGGCTTCCAAAGCATTTTTCCAACCAAAGCTTCCGGGAATAGTAACTCAGCCCAATTTTTTATAGGGCTTCCAGAGCGTTTGTCCAACCAAGGCTTCTAGGAACTAATGATTCAACCCACAACCAAAGGCACAAGAAAACCAAGAAGAAAATAAAATTAAAACCTACAACACCATGACTATCCAAGAAATGGCAAGGTTAGGCAAATCCACTGTCAATCTAGGCAATCATGCATGCCAATGAAAAATCGTAACCAAGAAACCATATGCATATGCCATGCATGCAAAAAATTGTGATGAAAACATACATGTAACTCAATACCTACAAGAAAAAACTATTGGAGTTGTTGATCTTGATGTCCTATTACCCTTTCGTGCTCTTCCTTTTCATTCTTTCTCCAAAACTTCAAGTATCCCACACTCCTCCAAGAGTTATCGAAGAAAACTTTAAGTGTCCAAGAGTATAAGAGAGAGAAGAGAGAGAGAGAGATTCAAAATTAAACTGACCAAAAGCCATGAACTGATTCTCAGAAGCCTTTTTATTAATGAGGCCTTTATTTTCTGCATTTTCCATTATTTTCCTTTATTTTCCTGCTCACATACAACCTGTGACCTTTCACCTACCTTTTCTCCTAATTTCTATTATCTTCATAGATAAAGTTCCAAATAAATGCCTCATGCCTTTCCAAAGTCATTTCCATTGTCTTCTCCAATTTCCTTGGTCATTAATTAATCATAAGTGATCCCCATCAGTATGTTTTTGCCCAACATTCACCATGGAATATGTGTCCCATGACCAAGGTCTTATTTTACCTTTATTAATTTTACATGGATTTTTAACCAGGGTTGTTACAGAATCGAAGTTATCTTTCCATCAAATATACATAGGGGTTCCCATGGGTTTGTGGGATCCTGCTACCTAGTTTCAGGCATCCTCCTCCAAACTCTGTAGCTGGAATGTCAAAAATTGATATAGATACCCTAATGACTAATGAAAATGAATGAGCATAAGCATAGAACCACAAATGATAGAATAAAACTCCCAAGATGGGAAATGTTATGAGTTTTATAAATTAAATCTGAAATAATTTATAAATAAGCATTTTATCAAGATACATGACATTTATTAGCTAACTACAATGCATTAATGTGCATTTATTATATTTTCATAATAATCATCTTTCACAAGTTCTCCTAAAAATTCATCTCTCTGCTTTTGAAAATTTTCCCTATTAGAATCTTTTATATTAGACCAATAAATTAACTTTAAAAATTTTTCTCACATAGAATTTATTATATTAATTTTAAGGAATGATAATATTCCAGAACATATTTTTTAAGTCATTCACCAATTTTTGTCTTTATCAAGATGAGGCGGTTGAGGTTATGAAAACTAACATCAAAGCCTGAGACAATCCACATAAATTTAGTTAGTAATTATGTCATTTATTTATTAAGAGAAAGAAAATGTACCTTATTATTAAGAATTGGTTAGTGGTTTGAGCTTGTTAAGTAACTGTTGATAAGGTTTTAAAAATTTTATGTAGTATTTTAATATTTTTTTGTTAATTATAAAATAGATACTCTTGTTAGAAGGATAGAATCTTTGTTCTTTGCATATGAATGTACATTTTCTTATGAGTTGAAATATTATTCAACTACTCTTTATCTCGGTTTCTTTATATGATGAAATGTTATATTTCATGTTTAATTGTTGTCATGTGAAGCAAGTGGATTGGCCATGAAAATAATTATAGGACTACAAGTTTCAATTCACTATAATAACCTACAACCATCTAGGCATATTAACTGCAAACATTTTAGTGGATGTCTTGGTATAGATTTTTTCTTAAAGCATGTGTTTTATGCTATTTTTCCTACTTTTTATGGGCAAGCATATTTTTATATATGGTCATTTTGGGACAATCTTGAGTCAATTCTTAGATTTCACCTATTTCTATCATATAGGTAGATATTGACTCCCAAATGTCTAAAAAAAGAAAAATTCAAGCTACAATTGGAGAAATGTATGGATGGACAAAAACACAAACTTCCATGTCTCATAATGATCTAGAAACAGGTGCAGAAACCCATAATATTTAATTGGAACAACAATTGCATGAAAATTTTGGAAGCTTTTATCATGATGATCTAGATGAGAAAAATGAAGTTGAGGTAGACGCTTACAATCAAAACAAACTTGAAGTGAAAATAAAAAGAAAAATTTGTATGGAATGGTTGAATAAGTTTGACTAATTCAATTATGTGATGCATGATGATACAATCACTATGAAATGTAGCTATTGTGATAAGTATAATATAAATGGACCATGGGGTTTAAGGAATTTTTGTACCACATTACAACATAATTCTCTTGTTACTCATGAAAAATCATTGGTACATAAAGATGCTAAGGAAAGATGGATCAGTGAATTAAATAGAAAGATGAAACCAATCCCATATCATATTAGGTAGATGGAAGATGAAAACAAGGAAAGAGTTACCATTACAATGAAAATATCATATTTTGTTCGCCAAAGACTATTTATCTTTATCAAAGTATGAAAAGATTTGCAAATTTTTCATGGAAGAAAAAACAACATATATGCCAAAGTCTCAAGAGTACTCTTCATACACAAAGCATAAGTCTCCAAATGACTTTATATCTTGTATATCAAGATATATTGAACATATTCAGACAAAACATATGTTGGAAAGTCCTTTCTTTCGTTAATTGTTGATGAAAGCACAGATTGAAGCTTAAAACAACGCCTTGTTTTGTATTCAACCTATTTAGATTCAAAGGGCCTTGGGCAACCTATCTTACAATTTATGAAGCTTAAGAACATAATGGATGGAAAAGGAAAAACAATATATGATTGTGTTACGATAAAAATAAAAGTTAGAGGACTTCAAAAAAAAAAATTGATAGTTGTTTCTATAGATGGAGCTTCAACAATGATTGGACATGAAAATTCCTTTGTCACATTTTTTAAAAAGATGCTCCAAACCTTATTACTATGCATTGTGTGGCTCATTATGAGTCTTTAGTAGCAACAAATTCTTCTAAGAAAATACTTGAGTTATTATATGTTGTAAAAATTGCAAACAAAGTGTATTCGTGGGTTTAAACTCACAAAATACAAGTAATGGACTTACTAATTTGCTTAACGTCATGAATAATAATGTTCTTGCTGTCTTATAGATACACTCAATGAGATGGAAATCCAAGGGAGAAGTTATTATAAGGCTTGTTGAGCTTATGCCAACAATTTTAACTATGTAGAAAAATGAAAATGAAACTTCATCATGGTATGATAAGACACAAATTTACTCCATTCAATATTTTTTCATATGTTGGTTGATTTGTTGGGTGAATTGAAGATGATGAACAAGATTTTTCAAGAAGACAATGTAGAAATTACAACTATTGAGTTGGTTCTTGAAGTAACTATAAGTGTACTGTCTAGATGCTTTATGAGAAAATAAACATCTGCAGAAGGCACAACTTATCTTTCAAAATTTCTAAGTGATTCTCAATATTCATATATTAAAATTAAAGTTGAATGGATAGTTATAGATATACATGAGTTAGAATAAATATTTGTCTCAACTATGGAGATTTATTATAGTGATATAAAGGGACAAAATATGAAACCTTGCATCGAAGGCACATAAGAGAGTTTCCAACAACTCACTTAAAGTTATAGTGAGTGTCTCATAGACTCTTTGAATGAAAGATTCCTAGATCTCCATCTTTTTAATGCAGTAAAATTGTTCATTCCTTGTTATTATCCAGAAGAGTGTCATAATTGTGAGAAATAATTATAGTGTTGGATTTTTAAACTTTTTAAACATTTGCAACATACCATATAATATGATCTTGAATTTGTTCCTTTGTTTGATGTTATAGATTATAAAAGAGAGTTTCACCCTTTTATTGACTTGTTAAATTTGGCTTGTGACACTTCAAAATTAAGGAAGCATGGAAGGTATTTTGCAACACAAAACAATGATACAAAACTTATCCTCATATGATGAAATTATGATAAGTTATACTTGTTATTCCCTCAAGTACAATGGACTGTGAAGGGGGATTTTCTGATGAAATCGTCATTAAGACATCAGAAAATCATGACTAGGATTGGATACACTAGATGCATTAATGAGAATATCTTTGAATGGGCCTGAATTATCTAATGTGGATCAGCGTGTAGTATATGGGATATGGAGAGATACATAGTCAAGAAGAGTTCTTTAGCTCTAAGAGTTAGGATGTTAGTCTTCTTTATCATTTACAACAAATTTTGTTTGTCTTATGATTTTTTTTAATGTGTATGGAATCTTAGGGGTTTTTTTAGTGGAAGATTCAAGACAAGATTAGTTTTAGTATGCTAAAATTTTTATAAGGTTTTTATAAATATTTAATGCACTTGAGAATATTTTACTTCGTATAATCACAATCAACAATTGAAAATCCTCACTTCTGAAAAGATTGAACGAAAAGAGGTAACAATGTTAATTGAATATTTTGTTATGTTTTTCAACTATGACCTTTATTGTTGCAATGTATATAGATATGTCTATATTATTTCTATCATGTTAGATATTGAAAATTGTAAATATTTTATCATGACTTTTTCTACTTTAAATTTTATTTTTAATTTTTTTACAATTGATTTTATTGTGCAATCCTTTGTTATTGGTCATAGAAATTCTTACATAGGTGATTAGTTCATTGGAAAATGGATGGGAGTTGGTTTTTTTTGTTTTTTTTGTTTTTATTAAACAACAAGAATTTTAATTTTTTGAATATGAAAATACAAATATAGTTTCAAAAATAAAACTTAGATTGTTTATTTTATGGTTTAGGGGCCTATCCTTTAATTTTTTAAATAAAGAATCTAACCATTCTTCATTATCATTGTTACATATTTTCATTTCACTGTGCTACATGAAGGGTTGATCATTGTTTGATTTTTTTACTATATGTTATAATATCTTTTTTTTTGCACAGAATTCAAAGTTTTGAAAAGTTTGAGTTTCTTGTCCAATCCTTTGTTATTGGTCATGTAAGTTGCAATAGTGTTGACAAGTTTGTTGGAAAATGAATGGGTAATTTTTTTGTTCTTTAAATAATAAGAATTATGATTTTCTGAGTATGAAAACACCAAGAAAGTTTCACTAATAAAAATGAGATTGTTCATTTCATGGTTTAAGGGTCTATCTTTTAATTTTTTAAAGAAAGTATCTAAACATTTCTCATTGTTTTAACAATTTTTCAATTCGTTGTGCTATAGGAATGGTTCCTCATTGTTTCATGTAGTTTCTTGGATGTTATAATTAACATTATTTTCAATTTTGAATTCATGTTAGGTATGTAGGGGTTTCATTTAAGATGTTTCTCCTATTGTAAAATATTGGTGGAGTGATAACATTTTAAAATCATCTTTTGGACAACGTTTAGTTCAATATGGAGTATGTAATATTCAATGATACTTTATATTACATGGGATGTTGGTTAAATTATGAAATTTTATCTTGAATATTTTTTGGATTATTTTTCTATCATAAAAAAATGTATAGTCAAAATATTATGAAAATGGAAATTTATGATTGTAAAATTTATATGTAATGGTATATAATAATTTGACAATCATAAATATGTATAAAATGTAAAATGATAGGAATTAAAAATAAATAAATGTCATCATATTTTCACTTAATAAGCGAGATAAATTTGAATTTTCAATCCTACGTACCACTTTTATAGTGCTTTGAATCACTGTTGAAACTTGACTCAATTTGATGCTAGCTATAGATAGCAAATAGGTCATTCATTCTTAGTCACCTTTACAAAATAGAAATTATTACCAAAGTAAGTGGGCCATAATTGTTAGATTAAATTAATGGATATAATAGAGTGAGAATCCCTGCCTTAAACCATTTGGAATGGTTCAACTTCAAGTAGAATTCATTTTCCAAGCATAATACTAGAGTTTAGGAGAATCTATGATAGGTTCAAGTTCCTCATATACCCATGAAATTTTCAGCATGATGGTAGGAATAAGGCTTTTAGTGTGGTTTTTCTTTATGAAAAATGTCAACTATTATGTATATGAGACATGAACTTTAGCAGTTAGTTGAGTATATCAGTGGACATGCCTCACTTTATGAAAACAAATCTGACTTTTCTAACTAAATGCATAAATGCCTCATAAGCATTCAGAAGGGAATTCTTGTCATCATCATGGATCACTAGGAATAAGACATGAAGCACACACATGCAATTGATCTAGTGTGTTCTTCATATTGATTCATTTAGTGGTCAATGGTATATCATGCAACTCTAATGAATTAGTGTTCATCATAGACCCTTAACTATCACTATCTTTGCCTTACCCCTGAAAAAAATGGATCTAAAAGTTGCATGTTTCTAGAACCTATTATTCCCAAAATCACAACTTCTTTCAAATGGAACTGATATTACCTTATGTCCTCCTAGATTTCCCTTATCCATTCTCAAATTTACTTGAACTTGTGAATGATTCACTAAACTTGGAAATAAAATTTTATCCATCATGGAGGTGCTAGTGAATCCCTAAAGGCAGTCATCTGATCAATGTTGCATGAATAGACTAATAGAAGTAAATTCATCATTTAAATGTGATTTGACAACATGCTAGCTACCAAGTCAAACAAATATCAGAATGGTAATTCTAAGACCTGGAGCAAGTGAACCTTTCGTTTTGTTTCCTTGCTCATAATTCGAGAAAGCAACTTGTTGTGGAGACTTCCCTACAAAGAGAAAAATATTCATAGGACCACATTTCCAAAATAAATAAAATGGTCATTCAACTAGTGTTTTCTTCTACTTTCATCTATATTCAACCACTCCTCTAATAAAACACATGACACTCATCAAAGCAAATGTGAGAGCTCTACCAAAACAATACGACTGCAAATCCTTTGTTCTCCCACTTCAAATTGCATAGATGTTTCACTTACTCTCCCCCTAGTAAGTTTTTGATCTCTCGTATGGGGAAAACAAGGAATTAATTAGTTATGGTTCATGAAATCATTGATCAAGTGAAATAAAATAGGTTGAATGAAATCAATAATTCAGAGGGGTTGAACTTTTTTTCACTTGAAGAACTACCCTCCTTTTTCATTCTCTAACTTCTTGAATACCTCAATGATTGTGGAAAGACCCCATAGCACATTTTAAACGGTAAAAGGTAAATGGAACTATGCATGGTCCTATTGTAACAAGTTGGATGAAAAACTTTCATCCTGTGTCTTTAGATAGATTTGGATATAGCCTCTAAGTAGATGAACCAAGGTGTAATTTACCACTCAGTTTTCCTCTCTGATTGCAGCTTGAATGTAGTTTATTGGTTTAGCTTGGTGTCCATTATCATTTGGAGTCTAAATGCTTCAAGAAAACATTGGATGCTTGCGGATCTAAGATGAATTGAAGAATGTCTATGTAGATTGAGGAACATACTTGGTTATTTATATGTTTCATATGGTCATATGAAGGGATGCCTACCAATCCATTAAGCTGACATCTAACTATATAAAGTATTAATTATTAATTATTAATTTTTTTTAATAATTTAATCAAGTCAACATAACATTACATTATATTAATAATGTTTTACAACATCAATTCCATACTAGGTTGTAGAGTGTCTCTGAGTGCAAAGATATGATAAAGAAATTACACATCTTATCATGTTTAAATTACATTATTAAATTTAATCAAAATAAAAATTTAATTTCACTATTAAATTCAGTTAAAGTATAAATTTAATTTGTGAAATTTTTAAATTTCCATATGCATGTTTCCACTTTTTTCTTGATAATGGGTTTCGAGATAGTGTAAGCACTACATATATATATATCTATATATATATATATATATATATATATATATATATATATATATATATATATATATATATTATATATATATATATATATATATATATATATATATATATATATATATATATATATATCGTGATGATAATATTGTATTAATCAAAATTTGTGCATCGATCACACCCTATACATTAGGTGAGTAGAATTAAATTTTTTCAAGACTAATTATACATCTAACCTCACAACGATTTTTATTCTCAATATCTATTAGCCGTTTTACTATCCTAAATGACACGGCATCTTTGGAGGTGTAAATTTCTCAAAAAACTGTAGATACAAACATAATTTGCATTACATAGGAGACCCATTATCAACAAATAGTTTTTTTTTTCTTTCCACTGGAAAAATCGTAATCTTTTCATTAATTGGAAAAAATTACATGTTGTAGATGCATATAGCATATGTTGTATACTTTCACCATAATAGCAGTATCTGTAGTTTCTGTAGAATATCAAAAAGAGCAATGATACATCTCATGTGATGTTCTTGAGTAGTCATGTATATAAGTTGCCACGCAGGGCTATCAGTAGTGTTCCTTTTCAGCTATATACAATCAGTGCAAAAAGAAATATCAGATCAAAAACATGTAATCATGGGCTGGCTGCCCTGTGGTACTGTGCATCTATGTATGGACGGTGGTAGTACTGGTAAGCATTGTCGCCTTGCTGCTCCAGTATCATCCACTCGCCTCTGGGAAGTGTCGTAGCCTCCTTGGAAAGTTGGTCGGCACTGTTGTTGTGTTCCCTGTAAATGTGATGGCATGATATATCAGTAAATTGTGCCTTCAATAAAAATATTTCATCCAATATGCTGCTGAGTGTGTGTGTATGACATGTAGTGACATTGTTGAACCAATCTATGATAATCTTTGAGTCTCCATATATGTTCAGATGCAAGCAATGATGGTTCAATGCAAAATGTAGAAGATGTCGAAGGGAGATGAGCTCTGCGAAGTTATTTGAACCCGCTCCCAAACCCAGCTTGACTTTGTAGTAATGCTGTTGTGTTTTGTATAGTAGGAAACCCCCCCCCACATCCTTGCTGTTGGGCAGCACCATCGAAGAAAGCCCACGGCCTGTTTTGATCGATGTGTGGTGGTTCATGCGGGCGGCGAGACTTAGGCTGTGCAGGCTCTGGTGTTTCATTGAATACAGCAATAATCTTTGCAATGAGCTGAGGCCAATGTGCCACTTTATCTTCAAATGTCATACGGTTCCGGGCAAGCCAATAGTACCAACAGATGATAATTGGCAGGCTTTGGATTTTGGAGTTACGGTGCTGATTGAACCAATTTTCCCAGGTAAGATTTATGTCCTCGCCCTCCCATCTACCCGAGTATTGTATGTCAGAGGATATGGATTGCCAAATGTGGGTCAGATTGGGGCATTTCAGAAAGAGATGTGTGCTGGTTTCAGCAGCTTGTTTGCATATGATGCACCAAGATGGCCCGTATACAGCTCGGCGCATGAGGTAATCGCCCGTGGGGACTATACCCTTAAGAATGCACCAAAAAAATAACTTTTGTCTGGGAGGGGCCGTGAGCTTCCAGATGGAATTCCACCAAAAGGAGATGTGATCCGGGATCTTGTGAGAGATAAGGGAGAGATACCCGTCTTTTGGAGTGTAGATACCATGCTTAGAGGGGTACCATATGAGCTCATCGGGTCCTTGTTTTATTCTGATGTGAGCTTCCGTTAGTGCAGTGGTATATGACCTCCAAACTTGATGCCATTGTGGTGGAATGTTGATCTGGGCCGCAGTTTTCCAACACTGTTCAAAAATGGAGGTGTTCTGCTGATCTGCAATATCTGCAATGTGAGAGATCCCTTGTGTGTGAAGGTATCGTATGAGTGCTTCCGGAAGGATGTGTCTACCCCCACAATCATTCCAAGGGTCCAGCCCTACCCTGACCTGTGTGCCATCGTTAATTCTCCAAATCAAGTTTTCCCTGATAAGGGGTAACGCATGAAGTAGTGCCTTCCAGACTGAGGAGATCCCAGTTTTGGGCCAAGAGGGAAGGCGAATCCAATCCATAAGCTGTAGGGGCCATATGTATTTATGGTATACCATGTGAGTCCACAGATTTTCCCCAGTGATGAGGGTCCAACCCATCTTTGCAGCCAGAGCCTGTGCAAATGATGGGAGATCCTTGAGGCCCCATCCCCCCCATTTCTTGGGAATGGCAATCCTCTTCCATCCGATCCATGCGAAAATGCGCTTCTCTGATGCCCCATTCCAAAGGTACCTATTACAGGTTTGCTGTAATCTAGCTAGGATGCTGCGAGGGATCCATGCTAATGCCATCCAGAAGACCGGGGTGGCTTCCAAAACAGCTTTAATCAGAATCAACCTTCCTGCTCTAGAGAGATATCGGTGGCTCCAGATGTTTAACTTCTTTTCCAACTTGGCCACCAGCCAGATCCAGTCAGCAATTTTAGGACTAATAGGTCTGATCCAAAATCCCAAGTATTTAAGACCCTGGTCCAGGGGATGAAGGCTGTAAGGAAATAGCTGGCGAGCCAATTGTGATTCATTTACAGAGGTTCTTGCTAGGATGATAGATGACTTTGAGTGATTTGCCAGCATCCCAGTGGCCGATGAAAAGAGAGTGATGATCTTTGAGAAGGAGCGCGAGTCCCGGATACTACCATCTAAGAAGATCATAACATCATCTACGAATAGAAGGTGAGTTAGGAACCAGTCATCAGATATTTTAAGGCCGCAGAAGTCTCCATTTCTCTTGGCAGTTTCGATGAGGCGACTGAGGCTGTCCATGATTATAAGGAAGAGAAGAGGAGACAGAGGACACCCCTGTCTGAGACCTCGCTCAGAATGGAAGAAAGGTGTGGCCGATCCATTAATCAACACACTGAAAGATGGGGTGGAGATACAAGCCATAATCCATGTGATGAACTGATGAGGGAAGCCCAAATGAATGAGGAGCATTTTGATGTATAACCAACTAACCCTATCGAAGGCTTTGGCCAGGTCAATTTTTAAGATGATGGCTTTTTGCTGCTTTGTCCAAATGGAGTGGAAGGCCTCCTGTGCAACCCCAATGGCTTCATGTATCTGACGGTTCTCCAAGAAAGCGAATTGTTGAGGGGCAATGTGGCGAGACAGAATGGGGCGCATGCGATTTGCAATGATTTTTGAGATAATTTTATAAAGAACATTGCAGAGTGAGATGGGGCGATATTCATCAAATGAGGAGGGAGAGTCGGATTTTGGGATCAGAGCTATGAAAGTGGAGTTGATGGCGTTGTACATGGAACCAGACATTCTGCATTCCTCTACAACCCGAAGGAGGTCCATTTTGATCATCTCATAGAAGGCAATGTAGAATTCGATGGTCCATCCATCCGGACCCGGGCTTCGCTCCTTTTTAAACCACTTGATAGTGGTCTCGAGTTCTTCCAGGGATACAGGATCAAACAGACTCTCGGCTTCCTCTGCATTAACGAATCTGGGAAAGTGTCCTGCAATATTGATGATATCAGCAAGGTTGGAGCCCGGGGGTTGTTTATATAGGTTCCTGAAATGTGCAGTTCCCATCTGAGATAGTTTATTGAAGGTGTCTGCCACTCCACCCTCAGGCATGGGGAGATTCCATATAGTGTTACTGACTTTTCTGCCTTTTGCATAATTATGAAAAAAGCGAGTATTGTCATCCCCAGCCTTGAGCCAGATAGCTCTACTACGTAGCCGAGAAGATTCTTCCCTCTCCTTAAGGATTTTTTGCTTCTGATTTTCCAATTCCACCAGGTGGGATTTGTCTGTCTCCGATATGAATCGAAGTCCTCTTTCATCAGTGAGGTTGGTGAGCTCCTCCTCAATGCGTAAGAGTTCGGAGACCTCCTGCTTGTATTTGTTCCTAGCCCATTCGATGGAAAGCTCCTTGAGCTGCAATAGATTCGTGCAGAAACCCTTAGCCAGGGAGTCCGCTCGGTCTATCGGATGTAAGGGCCAGAAATCCGAGACAAGTTTGATATATGCAGGGTCCTGAAGCCATCCATGATTGAATTTAAATGGAGCCTTTGGCTTTTTATTTTGGCCATTTATTTCAAGGTAGATGGGATGGTGATCAGATATACCCCCATTTCCCACCCATTGTCTGAAATGGTGAAGTCTTTGTAGCAGAGATCCCTTCATCAGGAATCTGTCAAGTCTGCGGGCTAGGGCTGCATCACCGATCCTTCTGTTCCTCCAGGTGGGAAGTGGCTTGATCATGGGGACGTCACTCAAGTCATGCCGATCCAATAGGTCTGTCATGTACGCTGTCATGGGGTCAATTTGAGCAGAGGCTCCCCATGATTCCCCATATCCTAATGAGAAATTTAGGTCCCCCCCAATGATTAGGTGTTCCACAGATAAAATAGATAGTCCCAATAGGTTACTCCAGAAGGATTCTCGTTGTTGACAAGGCCCGTATATATTGATAACCCTGAGGGTGATGCCCAAATCTGCAGAGAAAAGATCAACCCCCATAAAGCCAGGTCCACCCCAAGAACCTTGTGCTTTGATGGTGACAGGGTTGTATCCAATGGCTAGGCCACCCGATCGGCCCGCAGAGTCCATAGCTGTGAACTGCCAACCGGGAAAGATGGAGGATAGTGCAGCCGTAATGGAGTCCGCAGGTCCTAGGGTTTCTTGCAGTAACATGATATCAACTGGAGAAGATTCATACAGTCGCTTGAGGGCTAGTTTCTTTGAGGCACTAGCCAGGCCTCTGCAATTAAATGAGAGGCACTTCATGGGGGAAGGTGACCCGGGGTGTTCTTCGCTCTAAGTACCCCATCTATGGTGGATTGCCTCCCAGTGGCGACCTCTGCCCCAGCTCTCCGGATTGCCTTTGTGAGATCAGATTTTCTCCCTCTCGAGGGCAGGGAGGAAGGACCAGGTGTAATAATACCTAATCCGATATGTGTGGATTGCGAGCCCTGTGGGTGGATGCGAGGCCGCAGGAAGTAGGGATGATTTGTGCCCCTGGGAGATGAGAGGGAAGATGCAGGTGATGAGGGTGGGAGCATGGATGTGATTACAGGGGCAATGACAGAGGATGAAGGCATCGAACAGATAGCAGCAGATAATGAAGGTGCAGATGATGGAGATGAAGATAATAAAGTCAATGAAGGAGATAGTGATTTACCCGGAATGCCTTCGGATGCAGTAGATGTAGCCGCCCGGGCTCTGGTGATCGGTGTATTAGGACGCCCAATTGAGGTACCCTGAGCCAAAGTTGTAGTATCCTTGGGGATGCTCGTAGCCGGAACTTGTTGTGCAACAGGAGATGAAGCTCGCGGGGTGGGAATGGTGGCATCAGAGGCATCTGCACATCTCTGGTTGAGCGGACAATCCTTAAAGACGTGTCCTACCCGGTGACAGCGGCGACATCTGAAAGGAACGCCTTCATAATCTAGGATCTGGACGCGAGTGTACCTTCCCCAATGAAGTGTGATTTTTTCTTCCAGACCTTCCCGGGTATCCAGGTGCACCAGGATCCGAGCTAGGGTTCTGTTCCGAGACTCCACGAAAGTGCGGTCGTGGTCAAGGTAGGTACCCAGAGCGTTGCCAATGCGGATGAATGTCTCTTCGTTCCAGTATTGAAGGGGTAAACCCGACAACCGAACCCATAGAGGCCCTGCACCAATCTGTTCTCTCTCCGGATCGAACAGGGGACTCCAGCGCTTGAGCAACACCGACGCCATTTCAATGTGCCAGAACTTTGCAAGAACCAGATCTGTGTAATTTTCCTTGGCGAAATGCAGAGCGAACCAACCGCGGGCGAGGACCTGTACTTCGGGAAGCTCCATTAAGATCCCTCCCCATATTTCTTTGACCCATTGAGTTAACCTGGTAGCGGAGTAGGCACGGCCCCGGACATGACCTACCAGAATAGTATTGGCCATGACTGCGGTCTCTGCTATCGATGTGGCTTCACTGAACCAAATGGCAATGTCCTTCGTGGTAGACTTTACGCACTTGGTTCTCTTTTTACCTGATCTCGGCGCGGCAGGGTGGTGAATCAGTGGATCCGGGAGGCAATCTGGCGGATTTGCCCTAGTCGTGCTAACTTTAACCGCTGGGGTTTAGAAGCACCCAGAAAGAGAGCTAAGAAGCGCCGAGAAGCCCAAAGCTGTAGGAGGAGCTTGGTTTGAGGAGGGTGGAGCCGGAATGGAGGTGGACAGAGGTCGTGATCCGATCGGCGGCGATGGAGGGATCACAGATGATAAGAAGCGAAGCGTACCCGGCGATAAAGGGGGGAGGTCCAGACCATTCGATTCGGTAGTGACAGTGCCCTCAGGCGTTCCAGAGGGGGGGGGACCGAGATAGAAACCGATGGTGTGGGGTGCGACCCAGGGAACAGGGAAACCGGAGCCTCAGGCGGAGGAACGAAAAAGGGGCGGTCAGGAAAAACCTGTGACGGGTCCAAGTCCTCGGAATAATCAAGCTCCTCCTCCGTCTCCATGACTTCGTTAACCGACTCCATGGATGATAGCGACCGCGACAGTTGTCCTGAATAATCGGGCCCGGTCGGATGAGCGTAGGTGGCTGCGGAAAGCTGCAGGATGCGAGAGTAGGGTTCAAGATGCCCTAGCCGAAACCCTCGCGGTTTGCCTCAGAGCGCGCCGCGGTCTTCATCCTCTTTCTCCCATTATCAACAAATAGTTACAAGGGAAGAAATAACATTTATTCTTAGAAATCATGCATCCAAGTTTACACCTTTATTGGAAAGATAATTTGTAGTAGAATTGTTCATTCTCAACACACGAAAGAAGCTAATAATAGAGAAGGCTAGTTTCAGAGTCTTAATTTGAACAATATTTCTTCACAACTTGCAATCCTTAGAAAAAGGTCCATAAACAATGTGATGGATAACCAAGTGTGAATCTCTCAACACCACTAAATATTCGATGTCTTCTTCTTTGGCCAAAAGGAGCCATAGTAGTAATCCATATGCCTCTGTTACATTATTTGCTTAATTTCCTAACCCTCAACTATACTAAATTTCAGTTTTTCTGTCGGGGTTGAGAATAACCCCTCTAGTCCTGCCGCCACAAAGAAAATATATTTTGATTTAACTACTTGACCAGAACTTGCTTTGATTTAACCACTTAATTATAAGTTGATTAAAATTTTTATAATAAATGTTGAAATCTCTACCTCATATTTCTATCGTAAGATAAATATACATTTTAATAATATAAATTTAATTTGAATTATAAAATATATTTATTCTTAATTAATTAACTAAAAAAAATATTAAGATTAATTAGTCCATTTCTTATAAAAATATAGGAAAACTAGCTAACATGAAAATGGTATGATTTTATTATATTACATTAAATACATGAGAGAGATCTATGGAAATGGGCTTTTTTGCGAGTCTGCGATGAGGGTTTCTCACCACAAAGAAAGCTTTTTGGCAATTTATTTAGGTTTTTGTCAAAAGGTGGACTTAAAGTAAGGATTCAGTCACTGTTTGCAAGAAAGTAAGCTTGGAGGTTAGCAGAGAATGGGTACCAAGAGTGGGAGAATGGAGGATATAGTTGACCACAAGTATAATTTTGGTGATTTTCTCTCTATTTGATCAAAGAGACCACATCAGGCAGATGAGGTGGAGGCTTGCAGTATAACTAGCCCTATGTACTTGGGTAACATCACTATTCTTTAGCCTAGATGGTTGTGTCTAAGGGATATATTGACACCTCTCATGGGTTCCCTACCGAATAGGTTTAGTGTTCTCCTTCGGTGCATTGGTCAAAAAATCGATGGAGAGAAGAAAACCCGACATAGACAATAGGTGAAAAATAATATACACAACCTTGTGGTCATTTTTTGATGTTTCACATGGATTTAAGCTACTTTAGACTGGGAGAGAATGGGAAAATGTTGATTCTACCTAGGTAGAAGTCCTTCTTTCTAGGTTTTTCAACGAAGGGATTGACACTGGATTTTAACAAAGTTTGAATAACACGTTTTTAAACAATCCCTCCCAAGGGACTAGGGAGGATATTCTTAGGAGACTTATCAATAGTGTGCTAGATTCAGAAGGGGAAAATAGAAGTTACGAGGAGCTAGACAAAAGAATAACCTAATCGGTGGAAACCCTATGGTCACAGGAGGTTTTGGAGGGTCAACATTGACCTAGGAAGAAGAGGAAGATAGACAAGGGAACAAAAATAAAAAAATGATTACTAGAATCTAGTATTTTGGGAGGTAATTCAGTGAGGGGAAGTGAAGGATATGGAAAATAAGGTGGTCATGGGAAGAGAAAGAGGAAGGGCTTTCTTGGTGGAGCTCATGTGAAATTAGGTAGAGAAGGAATGAGGACAAGTGTTGAAATATCTTCCTAAGGTAAGTATCCTCTCTCATGAATGGTTTATGATCAAGTTCAATTTAGTAGAAGTGTCTAGTTGGGCCCTTGGAAAATCTTGGTATATAGATTCCACCTTGGTGGTAATGAAATGATGGATATCATTATTTGATTCTAGCTGAAAAATTGGAAATTGATCCTATGTGGGTAAGGCTCTGAGGGCTTCTGCCATAATTCTGGTTGAAGGATGATTTTAAGGTTACCAAGAACAAATTAGGGTCTTTCTTGGAGGCTAATATGTCATGCCTATAGTGGGAAAATGGCTATAGTGATGGTCCTGGTAAATTTGGACTCTCATGAAGGTTTATTCATGGAATTGACTATATTTATCAAGGTTACACTCATAAATAGCTCCTTAACTACAAAGGGATAACTTTTAGGTGTGGAAGGGGTCACAAATATGGGCGCATTATGAAGAATTGTGCTCTCCCTTTTACAGGTAAGAAAGGGAGAAGGGTTTCACTCCTTAGAGCCTATGGAGAGGGTTTAAGGGAAGAAAAAGGTGTTCAAGATGAAGAAATAATCAAACAGGCACAAACGACGAATTCCATACATCTAATGCAGTTGGATGGGAGTGGTAAAGTTTTGAACGATGTGCCGATAAAGTTTGGTCTGCTGAATTCTCATGTCAGTGATCCCTCCTCCTTTGGTTCTCTCGATGATTCTTGACTAACAGGACTGATGCTTGACTCTTTTAACTCAACCTTTATTTCCCTCATTCCTAAATATGAATCCCCTCATTATTTTGATGAATTCATACCTATTTAAATATGAAACTGCATTTATTAAGTATTTGCAAAAAAACATTTTAAATAAGCTAAATCCAATTCTTTCCAGGAATATTTCAAAGGAGTAGTTCATATTTGTGTAGGGTCAATAGATACATGAAGATATTGTGGTAACTCAAGAAGTGCTGCACAACTTAAAATCTAAGAAAATAAAAGGACTGGTGATCAAAATTGACCTCTCTAAAGCATATGACAGAGTTATTTAGGTGTATATTTGTTTTCTCATTACACATATGGGTTTGAAAGTACCCTTTATTATCTGGGTGATGAGTTGTATTACTTTGGAGCCTTTTTTTCTCCTAATTAGTGGCTTGGCCTCTGATTTCTTTCATGCACAACATGGTCTTAACCAATGATGTCCCTTGTCTCCTCTATTATTCCTGCTAGTTGTGGAGGGCCTAAGTAGGTTATTATCTAAAGCTAAAAGAAGGGGAGATTTAAGAGGAGCACTAGTGGTTGAAGATTTGACTATTACTCATATATTGTTCATGGAAGACAACACTTATAAATCAATATGGGCCCAGGGATGGATGACTTCCCATCAACTCAATTTACAAAATAACTTTGTGGACCATCGGAAAAATTATATCACTTGTTTGAACACATCTCATGTTCATCTCAGAGACATGGAATATTTTCTATCATGGGTTTACTCTCTATCTAGAGAATATACACCGAAATTAGGTTACATGTACATAATTGACAATAGAAAACTTGAGGTGATGGCCTGGTGGTGGAAGAAACTCTGGAAACTCTGCTTCCTTGAAAACCCTCATCTATTTCAATGGTGTTTATTGAAAAATAAGAACCCTACTGCGAATGATTTTAAAAAGAGGTGTCTGGATAGTCCCAACTAGTTCCTACTATGCAAAAATGTGGAGGAAATGGTGGACCATCTTTTTCTTTCATGGCCCTTCTCAACTGGTGTATGGAATATGATAAAAAAAGTTTGAGTTTTGTTACAAAGTAGTATGGGTATTCTTTTAATGATGCTTGGAAGATGTGGTGGGATCAAGATGCCCCAAAAAAATATAGAAGGCTTACACCTCTCATAATTTGGGGCATATGGCTCTCTTAAAACAATGGTATACTTCAGGACAAGTCTTCTTCTCCTAAAAAATGGCAGCCCAAGTTTTGACCATCTTCTCTTTCCTTCTTGATATGATATTTATGCATAATCCTCAAAACATAATTGTTGAAGAGATTCATCATTCCATCCCCTGGGCCTATATTGATGGCACCTCTTTACTAGGTGGTGGATGCGGGGTGTGACATTTTTCTTTACCTACAGGAAAATCACTTCTATAATTTTTAGAGTGGATTGGGAAAAGGATCTAACAATTATGTTGAAATTCTTAGTCTTAAGCTCCTTTTGTTTTTTTATTGAGAAAGAATGTCGACATATTCAGATCTTTGGTGATTTTATGATCATCATAAATTGGTTCAATATTATACAAAGATGTCACATGCACACACTTTCTCCTATTTTAGAAGATATTTTTCAAATTAAACAACCTTTTGACTAGATTTCATGTCATGATATCTAGAGGGAAAGAAACTCTACAACAAACTCCCTTTCTAAAGCAGGCACTCTATAAGCTTTGTGGACTTGGAAGATCACTAAGAAGATAGGCGACACTGTATCAAAATTCTATTGTATGCCCTTCATAGAGGGTTTGCAGTAGGAGAAAAATATGGATTAAATATATTTGACTATATATATTTTCTATTTTTATGCAAACATCTAGGAGATACTATATATATCGATGCATAATTATTATTTTTTTGTGACAACTACAAGAACGTGATGGGGCCTATAAAATCAGGTCTGTCTTTTTTTTAGCTTCAGAGGTTGTTTTCAGGTGGATATTTAAATGCATAGGGGTGCATACAGTTTTTCTTTCTGACATTTTGGCTAGCTATCAACTGACTCTTTAATAATGTACATAGGTGCATATACTGAATGTAATTTCAATTATGATTAATGAAAATTATGATTTTTTATTAGGAGAAATATATATATATATATATATATATATATATATATAAACTTTTGTAATAACAAAATGAGTTATAAAACATATTCAATTTATTTTAATTAATTAAAAATTTCTACATAATTGATTATTTTTTTTTTTTTTTTTGAATTTTAGAAAAACTAATGATAATATAATTCCCTAAAAAATAATAAAACAATTAATTTAATAAATTTTTAATATAAATAATGTAATAATGTTTTATAAATTGTAGCCATATCAAAGTTATTATATTCTATGCAAAGATGCAGAGGAATTGGTCTCGCACCTACTCTTGCATTTTCCTTTCACTCTAAGCATTTGGGAAAAAACCAAACAACTCCTCGGATGTACCTTGGATTAGAAGGGGAATGTTTTTCCAGATGCATGGAAGTCTTGGTGGGACTCTTCAAATGATGGAGCCATGAGGAACATTTCACCTCTTATATAATGGGGATGTGGTTGGCCAGGAATAAGGCTACTTTTAGGGATCATGCCTATGCTTTAGATCTCATATCTATAGAAATTGGTGTTGTATATTGTCTCTTACCATCAAAGTAATCTCATCAGGTGGCTTAGGTCATTTCTGAGGAAGTAATCAATAAAAATAGTCCTTAGTCATATTTTGATGGAGCATCCAGTGAAGATGGATAATGTGGGGTTGGTCTTATTCTTTACCTCATTGAGCAACATTTCTTAAAATCAAAGATTGACTTGGGTGGGGGATATAACAATTATGACGAACTCTTATCTCTCAAACTTATTCTTTGTTGGGCACATGGACTTAATTATCGATCTATTCAAGTATTTGGGGACTCATGGAATATGATAATCTAGTTTAATACTACATAATGATTTCACAATATCACACTACTTCCCATTCTTGAAGGCATTTGTAGTTAAATCATGGTTTTGATCATATATCTTATTGTTACATCTAAAGGGAAATAAACACAGAGGTGGATGTCTTATCTAAGGAGAGCACTCGACATCATATGGGCACCTAATAGGTTCTTGAGCATTCAAATGGGATCATACAAGAATACCAACACTGGTATTCTATAGAAGCATAATTTTCAAACCACTATTACTTTGAATCTGTTTTTACTTTGCATATCCCATAGTTTCAGTTTTTATCTCTTTTCAGGGATGTTAAGGACTCATAACAGTGGACAGTCAACAATTACACATATGTATCAGTTTCTTTTGATTCTATTTTATGGGAACTTCCTACGATAGACACTTTATATTTATTGTATGACACAGACATAAATTATATACTTGGAATCTTTAGTTTTTTTATGGTAGGGCATACATGTCTTTGAGTTAATTTAATTATTTTTATGGGACCATGGGACAACTGATGAATGCACTTTGATGCATCTGCTATGTTAAAATCTGAAATTTCTATGCAGAAACTCAAAAATTCTTTGCAAAAACTTGAAAGTTCTATGCAAAAAATTGAATGTACTTTACAGAAAGTTGAATGTACTTTGTATAAAGTTGAATGTACTTTGTTGGGACTTGAAAGTACTTTATGGAAAACTAAATGTTCTATGTTATTACAATTACTTATAATGTGGATTTCTTCTTTGAACAATTTAGATCAGCAATTATATATAGATAATAAACTTAAGGATCATATGGAGGCAACCAAGCACAAATATGAGACACAGATATTTAGGTCCAATGACTAGGGAAAAACCACTCAAAGGGGAAAATCCAAATGATTCTTCTTCTATTATATTTATTCAATTATTTAGTGGAATACAGAGAGAGAGAATGAGAATGAATAAAGTCACCAATTACTATGATCAACTTGCAGCTAAAGTACTCTTTCTCTTTTCTTGAATATCTACTCCTTTTCTTGATTAGATCTTGTCCTTTGCACTTGCTCCAACACTTCCCTTGCTCTTACTCTTCACTTGCTCTCACACTTCTTTTCCATACACTCAACACTTTCTCTCCTTCACAATGAACATGCTACACTCAACTCTCACTTGCTTTTGCTTAAATAGATGACAAAGGAGAGGAGTTACAAAATGAATTCATGTCTTGAGCCAAAAATAAGAGAACTGAATTCCATGAGGGAGGAGTTACTTGAGGAGAAGTGAAACTCATCCCAATAATAGATAGAGAGGTATAATTGTATTCAGGAGTTATAGTTCAAATTAGGTAGAGAGAGTTAGTTTTAGACATGAGCGAATATTTAGTGAGAGTTAAAAATTGAATTGAGTGAGGGAGCTACAAGTGCATGTAATGAGGAGTTACACTTTTTCCATACATCGAATTAGTGAGGGAGAGTTATATTCTCTTAAGTGTGGAGTTACTATTTTATTCCAGGAGAAAAATTTGATTTGCCAAGAAAGGGATTCTTAATTTAATTGACTTATTCCATGAGATTATTGAGAATTCAGTTTTATTGATCCATTAAGGTTGAATAACTTTAGACTATTTTATAAATAATAGTATCATAATAATATTAATACTAGTAAGGATAATACATTAATTCTTGACTTGTATAATCTTGATTGATTTGATTTTAAAGTGGATTCCATCTGTCGAGATCATCCTTGATCATTTAGACATGACTTTCTATTTTTGGAAAGTCACTTCCAAATTGAGATGTGACTTACTATTTTTGGAAAGTAATATTAGAATTATAAGAAATGAAATTTTATTATAGGTGGTTCAAATAGAACTGAAAGATATGATTTCTTCTAGGAGAAATTCACCCCTAAGCTGCCAAATTTTACACTCTCTCAGCTAGGGAGGAATTTATTTATGCATCAAATATTTATGCTTCCTATGATATCTTTCATTCATATCAATTCAACTCTACTCTATAGCATCTTTAACAATGAATTCACAATCTAAAGAAAAATCGTCCACTTGACACAAATTTGGAAAGGAAACGATTATCACATGTCGCATAGACAATGATTACACTCAACTAATTTTCATCTCAAAAATTAAGTGATAGAACACATGCATCACTTATACAAGACTCAAACAAGTCACATAGACAAGAATCAAACACAACCAAGTTTCATTAAATGTCAAGTGGTGAAACACCATCATCCTAGACAAGTCACACAGATAAGTATAACTACACCTATTGGCAAGATAGGTGGCTCTTCCCACATCCCAAATTGAGGGTCAGATGCATACTAAGGCTTACTCTCATGGCACACACTACACAAGAGGCCCCTCATCCTTAAGATATTTCCGACATCATTCCCTAATCCTATCATCTATGATAGGGGGAAAGGCAGCTCAGTTTTCTCGATCAACTGTGACCGCTTCTGGAAGGGTCACATCCATAATTCCAAGTTGCTCTCTAAAAACCAAGAACTTTCCTTTCAGTAAAGGCTTGGTAAGAATGTCAGTTATCTAATCATCAATGGAGATGTGATGGAGCCTCACTCCTCCTCTATACATGATATCCTGGATATAGTGATACTTGATGTCAATATTCTTGGAGTTTTCATGAAACATAGAATTTTCTACAAGACGAATCCAACTCTTATTGTCACAATATATAACTATTATTCCCAAAAATTTCTCAAATAGTTCCCCAAAAATATTTCTCAGCCCAACTACCTCACATCTAACCATGCTAGTAGCAATGTCCTCAACTTCAGCTGTACTCATTGCAACCAGATTTTTCTTTCTGCTCATCCAAGAGATCATGGGATATCCCAAGCTAAAGCAACACCCAAAAGTTTTATTTCTGTCAACATAGATACTAGCCCAATCGACATCAATATATCCATGAATTCTTACATTTTTACATTTTGATAGTTCCATGCAAGTATCTGAGTACATGTTTTGCAACGATCCAATGGGCATGAAAGGGACCAATCATATGTTGACTTAAAGTGTTTACATCAAAATATATCTCAGGCTTAGTGTTTACCAAAAACATCAAAGAACTAATGAGTTGTCTATACTCTATGGGATTTTCCAGATTAGGTACTGCAACATTTCCACATAATTTCTTAAAGTTTATTTCCATAGGAGTATGCATGGACTTACATTCTTTCATAGCAAATATTTCAGGAATCATAACAACATATTTTCCTTGAGAAATATGAATTTCACCAGGTCTTTTCCAAATCTCTATATCCATAAAGTAATGCATCAAACTAAGGTCTTTAATTTCAAAATCAGAACCTAATTCCCTCTAACACTGTAGGATAAGAAGTTCTCCTCATGTCAAGAATAAATCATCAACACATAGTATCAAAATAAAAGGTATAGCTTGGAGAGTCTTGAATTATAGATATCAGTGTGCACTACTTTTGGTGAAACCAAGATTCATTAGGTAGCTATCAATGTGATAATACCAAGCTTTTGAAGCTTGATTCAGCCCATATAAGGCTTTCTTCAGTCTGCATACATGAGTTTCTCTGTCATGCTCTTCATAGCCTTGTGGTCATTCCAAAAATACCTTTTCCTTGAGGAAGCCGTACAATAAAGCAATTTTCACGTCCATTTGGTGAAGATTCCATCCTTGGCTAGTAGCTAAGGCAACAAGAGATCAAATAGTTGTATATAGAGATACATGTATAAAATTCTCATCATAATCTATTCCCTCTTTATGAGAGAGACCTCTAGATACAAATCTACCCTTATATTTTTCAATACTACCATCTGTACCATTTTAAATCTTAAAAAAGCCATTTGGAAGTGACAACAAATTTACCTTGAGGTTTAGGAACCACTTCCCAAACATCATTCTAGATGATGGACTCATATTCTTTAGGCATGACATTTTTCTAGACTTGTTATTTTGCAACTTATTCAAAGGTGCATGGTTCTACCTTAATGATATTTCTCATGGAAACAACATACCCTTGAAACTGACTTGGCTACTTACTGTCTCTAAATGTTCCCCTTGGGGAACATGTTGATCAACATATTGCAAGGCAGCCATAGTGGTCACTCTCTGGTAGGAGAATCATGTGGTGGAGTATCTAGTGGATCCATGGAACCCACGGGATTATCAACAAATGCATTCTCAGGTTCCGGTTTAGACTCAGATGCAGGGCCTTTTTCATTAACAACTTGTCTTTCAACAATGGCAGAACGAACAGAGTCTCTTGCTTTTCCAAGAGTTGCATCTTCATCAAATGTTATGTCTCTAATAAACTCTATAGTTCTTTGATTAGGTACATAAATTCTATAAGCTTTTGAATTATCAAAATATCCAACAAATGTACCTTTCTTACCTGAAGCTTCTAGTTTTTTCCTTTTCTCTTTCGACACATGGAAGTATATAGGACAACCAAATATTCTCAAATAACTCACCTAAAGCCTTTCACTAGTAAAGACTTCTTCAAGAGTTTAACTATCTAAGTCCTGATGAGGAGTTATATTTTGCACATAAACAACAATATTTGCAACTTCTCCCCATAGAAATTTGGGAGCTTTTGATTATGTGGCATGGCTCTGACCACTCCCATAATGGTTATGTTCTTCCTCTCAGCCACACCATTTTGTTATGGATCGTATGACACAATGGTTTATTTATTTATTTTGGTGTCTTGTCAAAGATTATTAAAATAATTAGAGGTGAACTCTACCCCATTATCAGATATGAAAGCTTTCATCAACAATTTGATTTTCAATCAGAACCTTGAAATCTCTGAACATGTCAAATTCTTCCACTTTATTTTTTAAAAAGAATATCCATGGCTTGCAGAAAAAATCATCAACAAAAATCATGAAATACACGTAGGCATGAAGAGAAGTAACATGTATAGGTCCACATAAATTAGAATTTATTAGCTGAATTAGCTAACTAGTTTTTGTTCTTCTTGAAGGGAATGGTCCCTTTACATGCTTTCCACTTGCACATCCTGGGAAAACCCCTTCATGATTCAATATGATCTCAGACATTCTATAAACCATATTCCTTACATGAGGTAAGTCTTTGTAGTGTAGGTGAGTGAATCTTCTATGCCATAGCTCACACTAAAGATTGGTATCATGGACCAGTGCATGAATGGGTTTACAATTGACTTTGTAAATCCCTTCACATCTTGATCCAAGTGTGAAGGATTCTCTCATACTTGAGTTCAAAATTCAGTTCAGAACTTTTCCATTAATAAAAGCAACTTCCATTCCTTTATCTTCTACAACATATAAGGATACGAGATTTTTTTTTCAAACTAGGTACATACAAAAATTCTTGCAAAAGAAAAGATTTGCCATCATCTAAATAAAATGAAACTAAACCATAACCTTTAACTTGGTTAGTAGAATTATCTCCAAGTTTAACATTTAAATTAGTCTACCTATCAACTAGATTAGGGATTGCATCTTTGTAACCAATAAAATGTTTGGAAGCACCACTATCAACTAGCCAACTATCAAATGAATCTGTAGAAGAAGAACTAGAAAGAGCATAAACAAGAAAATATTTTAATTGAGTTTCCGTTGCATTATTTCTATACCTTGGATTTCTTGTTTTCTTATAATGGCATTTTCTTCGATTTTCAGTAGTGTCTTTTCTATAAACAAATTTATTTTTGAATCTAGGTTCTCTTCTTCTTTCTCTATATACATGAGAAAAGTGACCATGATTTTGATAGTTAAAGCACATAACTTTTGACATGTCTAGATTCCATTTAAAGCAATCATTTGAATCGAAAGCATATTTCTTTGAAAAATGATGATATCCTTTATTACCTTTCTTTCTCTTGTCATAGGCTGAAAATGTAGTAGGTTCTCCTTCTTCATGATGTGAAATTCTCCCTCTAGAGATCATTCTAGCCTCCTCTTGAATACACTTTCCTAGGAGCTCATCAAATGTGGAAATAATTTTGATATTTTTAATGGCGATGATAAATGTCTCCCAAACAGGAGAAAGGCCTCCAAGTGTAGTCAACACCATTTCTTTGTTAGGTAGAACTTCACCAACTATTGATAGTTGATTCCTGATTTTGGTCATTCTCAAGAAGTATGCTTGATCTGTCTCTCCTATGTTCAGCTTGATGTCCTTTCGTTGATTCTTCAAGGAAATAATCTAGTTCAAGTTACTAATTGAAAACATGCCAATTAGTTTTTCATACATTTCTTTAGCTTTCTTCAAACCAAAAACATAAGTAATGAGATGATCACAAAGAGAATCAAGGATAATTTTTCTAGCTTTGATTTCACCCTTTTTATGTTTGGATTTTACAACAGCACTTTCATTCTCTAGTTGATTAGCTACTATGCCTTCAACATACTCCAGAACTTCGTGTTCTTTAAGAGTGATATCCAGCCTTGCTTTCCATGGACCAAAGTTTGAAGCATAATTCAGCTTCTCCTCTACATTGAAGTAGGATGAAGTCATCTTGATCAAAAAACTTTGGCAACAAGTGGGCTCTCTTCAAGTGATCTTTGGTCTCCTTGGACTTGTCTTCACCAAGGCTCTAATACCATGTTAAAATCTGAAAGTTATATGAAGAAACTTAAATATTCTTGGCAAAAACTTGAAATTTCTATGCAGAAAAACAGTGTACTTAAATTGCATAAAGTTGAATGTACTTTCAGTAATATGAATATACTTTGCATAAAATTGAATGTACTTTGTAAATAATTGAATGTACTTTGTAGAAAACTGAATGTTCTATGTTGGGACTTGAAAGTACTTTACAAAAAACTAAAAGTTTTATGTTTCTGTATTCAGGCTTCTGTGATCCATAATGAATTAATTCGAATGAGGATTTCTTATTCAAAACTTTTCAGTTCTACAATTGTAGATAGATAATAAACTTGAGGACCATATAAAGACAACCAAGGACAAATACGAGACATTGCGATTTAGGTCCAATTACTAAGGCAAAACCCTTCAAGGGGGAAAACCCAAATGATTCTTATTCTATTAGATTCTTGAATTGTCCAGCAAAGTACAGAGAGCGAGAGAGGGAATAAGAATTAATAAAGTTGTTAATGTCTAATAAACTTCCAGATGAAGTGATCTTTCTCTTTGCTTGAAGACCTCCTCCTTCTCTTAATCATATATTGTATTCACACTTTCTCTAACTCTTCCATTGCTCTTGATCATCACTTGCTCTCACACTTCTCTTTCACACACTCAACACTTGCACTCCTTCTTCACAATTAACATGCTACACTTAAGTTTCACTTTCTCTCACTTAAATAGATGAGAAAGGAGAGGATTTACAAAATGAATTCATACCTTGAGCCAATAATAGGAGAATCAAATTCCATGAGTGAGGAGTTACTTGTGGAGAAGTGTAACTCATTCCAAGAATAGAGAGAGATGTACACTTGTCTTGAGGAGTTACAATTCGAATTAGAGAGAGAGAGAGAGTTACACTTAAACATGTAAGAATATTTAGTGAGAGTTACAAATCAAATTAAGTGAGGGAGTTACAAGTGCATTTAATGGGGATTTACATATTTTCCATATGTTGAATTAGTGAGGGAGAGATACATTCTCTTAAGTGTGGAGTTACTATTTTATTCCAAGAGCAAGGTTTTATTTGTTAATAAAGAGATTCTCAATTTGATTGACTTATTCCATGAGACTATTGAGAATTCATTTTTATTAATCCATTAAAGGTGAACGACTAGACCATTTTATTAGTATCATAATAATAATAATACTAGTGGGGATAAAATATTAATTCTTTACTTGTATAGTCATGATTGTTTTGATTTTAAAGTGGATTCCATATGTCGAGATCATCCTTGATCATTTAGACATGACTTTCTATTTTTGGAAAGCTACTTCCAAATGGAGATGTGACTTACTATTTTTGGAAAATCATATTAGAATTGTGAGAAACGAAATATTATTATAGTTGGTTCAAATATAACTAAAAGATATGATTTCTTCTAGGAGAAATTCCTCCCTAAGTTGCCAGATTTTAACATGCTATATGTAAATTTTTACTTCTAATAGAAAGTTACACTTTTTTCTTTCTCTAAATTATTATATAAATAGAATTATACACAACCATATTAAGAAATTTTCTTAACTCTTTACATGTTGATTTATGACTTGACCTCACAATTATTACACATGCTTATGGATTACAAATCTGCAAATGGAAACTATTAAAATATACCCAAAAAAACAAATTTCTTGGATCAATATGTATTGCATTTTATAAAAAGGTTCTCCATTGCAGACGGCATACTTGCCTATATATATATATATATATATATATATATATATATATATATATCTTAGATTAAATGCAAGCTTCCCTTGAGAAACCATCTCTATGAGAGTTATAATGAATTTAATTTAGCTATTCCCAATATCTAAAGGGAATTGAACATAGATATTAATATAATGCAATTAACATAACTACTAAGGAATAATCGAGAATAGTGTTCTTCTCTCACTAGATTTCTTGTTGAGATGGCTTGTCCATAAAGAAACTATTCTACAACTTGATTTTATTTTAGAAGCAATATAAATCTATTTGTTGTATCACAAATCCACTGATTGTACCTCATAAAAGTTACATATACACTAAAACCACTCAAGAAAATATGCATGAGGCACTGGTTGTACACAACTCTCTTTAGATAATAAACCTTTTCATAGAACATTCCTATTAAATACCTAAATAGAATGAACTCAAGGCTTCCTTCTTTTTTTCCTTTACCGGAGACCTAGAAAAGGTTTGGGCATAAGGATTTATAGAAGATAGTTCTCGTCCAAGGTGAATCCCCCTTTCTCTAGTTCCCAAACTCAAGGAACAAATCGTCTCACTGAAATCATTTGCCTTAGGACTAATATGTACAAGCATCAACATTTTCTAGTCTTCTCCTACATTTAAAAATAAAAAATAAATACCACGTGTTTTAGAAACTCAAAATAATGAAATAAGACACCATTAGTCCATGTGAAAAAGAACCAAGAAAATAAAACTTCATGGCATCCAAAACAAAGTAAATCGAAAAAAAAAAGAAAAAAAAAAGTGAATTAGTCACCTATTGAGTCTCTTAGGATTTGAGTAAGTTTGTTTTTCCTGCATATGTAAAACTTCATATAAGTTGTCACTCTATAAAATCAAACTCCGAAACGGATCAAATGTAACAAGAATACATGAATCCAAGTACTAATTTTGAGCTTGCAATCTACAAATCAAGAATTTATTTATTTTTTACGATATAACGACTACTAGATTTCTCGTTGCAAAATACCCTTACAATAAGGAAAAAACCAAAACCAATCAAAGTTATAAGAATACACAATAATAATACCTTCAAGTGAAGTTACTTCTTTAGAAGATGATAAATGAATGAATGTTTAGCGTGCTTCTTTACTTCTTTATAAAATGATTAGGAGGTTGCCGCTACAGGCCAAAGATAATCTCTGTTATGGTCTTGACTACTATTGTAGCTCTCACGGCGGTGCCCCTAACGAGGATCTCTTCAAATTGCTCACATCAAACGAGACATTAACAACACTGAAAACACGATTTTTATTTGGAATAAGCTTCCATTAAGCACATCCGTGCCAGAGTCTTACAGCAATGCATGAAACAAATGTGTATTGAATTCCAGTGGATTGAACATCCAGAGCTATGGAAGCTCCAATTATTTAACAAGATTGGGACCCTTCTATCAATAAAACATTGATATAAATTTATAGCCAGACATTTTAAGGGATTTTGATTTTTAGTGTGGTAATTACAAAATTGCATTAGATCAGGTGCAACTACAAGGCCCATGAATGCATGACTTGCATGTTCACAAGTCTGAAAATTTCCATGTGCTTTACTATAATGTTATATGTTCTTTTAGCCTAGTATTTGTGCACTAGAAGATAGGACATTAAAGACGAAAATAATTCACAAGAATATTCCAAGGTTCATTTGACATAATGATGACTTAGCTAGCTACAACAGTCATGGATGGGGTAGACTAGTACATATGTTCAAGTCAAAATTTGCAAAGACAAACATGGTGGAAGGAAAGTTCAGATTGAGTAAAAAGTGTGCATGTCAATGTGAACAAAACAAACTATGATGGATGAAGGTGAAGATTCAAAGACAGACTTGGTAAGTAATGAGGTTTAGCATTTACTCTTTGAAGGGATATATAATGAATTTTTTTTAGCAATATAAATATCAATATTTTTGTGTCGATAGGTACTCTATATCCCAGTATAGAGGATATGTATAGGTGTTAGATGTTAGATGTTAGACGTTATATGTAAACATTTTTTAAATTCAATTTTTTTTAATTGTAATTTTGTTTCTATTAACAAAAATTATGAACAAATTCTTAGATAAAATAAAATCATAATATACAATCACATTAAATATATAACATATAAATAGTAGTTATAAGTTAAGATCCATTTTACCATCTAAATTAAAATAATAATTATGTAACCATATTTAAATTTAATTGATAATCACAAAAATTTAATACTTACAATAAAGTTACAATATAACAAGATTCTCAACCATGAATGTTCACCCAACTTTAGTATGGATATTATTAACTTCTAGATAAGATTTGTTACAATACCATGACTTATCAACACCACATGCCTAAAACCATAACTCATTTCAAAATCAAAACATTTTATAAATATTTAATTTTAATTTAATTTTATAATATTTTAAAAAATAAATATAAAGCTGAAAAGTATGGTGGATATGCTTTAGTGATGTAAATGTCTATAAACATTTGATTATAATAAACAACTAAAGTAATTGAATTATTATGAAATATTATGAAACGTTAACAGTAAATAATTTTTTTTAAGTCAAATAAAATAGAAGTTTAATAATATTAAGAGTTAAATAATAATAACAATGTTCAATAAATATATAAGAATCCTAAGAGTAAAGGATATAAATTTATGTTATTAATATTAAGGGATAAATATTAAAAATAAATAACATGGGGTAATAGTATGGGTCAATAATATTATTTAAATTACTATAATAAAATATTAATACAAATAAATAAATATTTAGTGTTAAGTCAAAGAAATATTTTTTTAAAGGTTATTATTAAATATCTATAATATCAATTTATTATAAATCAATTAATAAATCAATATTTAAGATAGATAAAATCTTAAGCAAAATAATATACAAATCAGGGTAATTAGTATTAAGAGTTAAAAAGTTAAATATTAAATATTAATTAAATTATTAATAAATAAATCCATAATAAAAATATTTGTATTAAAGCCAAAAGTTAAAATATATATATATATATATATATATATATATATATATATATAAGTTTGGTATGACCTTTTCATTAATTTTCTAACAATAAGCATGTTACATCCATATGTCTGAAGGTTAGGTGGACTCAACCTACCTTGGGGAAACCAGGTATGTTGGCCACCTAACCGCAAAATATGCCATCCATAAACAAAAAATAATAAGTCTTACAAGCCACGCTATATATGTCTGAGAGCCTTTGTTATTCCTACTTGCTAGATACCTATAAACATAACTAATAATATGCTTAAAATTTTGAAAATGCTTCATACAAAACTATAACCAAAGGTGCACTGCCACTACTCATCATCAGTTGAATCCACCAGAGCAGGGTCCTTTATAGGGGAACCTAGTAGCTTCATGTGGGGAATACAAGGGATGTGTTGCTCTATGCGGCTGAGGCATCCATTTTGTTGTTGCAATTGGAACTGGATCTTTTGAAACTCTTTAGTATAATATGGATGTCAATGGGAGGACCAATGCATATTAGGTGGAGAGTGCTCCAAGGCTTTAGCCAAAATGCTCTTCATCATCCAAAATAGGTGGATTGTTTGTTTATATTGAGAGGATCTACCATGAGTATGGTCAAGGTCAGGGATCAAAGTATGCCACTCATCTAAACCAATTTCCAAATTCTCCTCAATCTATCATATCTCTTCTTCCCAATCTGAAATGAGTTGCTTGATCGAAGTCAAACTGCCTGAGTGATATGCTTGAGCGGCTTCCTAAATAATTTGGGACGTCGATTTACGCCCATGCACAGTCCCTCCAGATGAGCTAGGTTGACTGACCTGGGGAGGGGATCCTTTCCTCTACTTTCCGTGGCCACGGCCTCCTCGACCATTCCTTCCTTTACTAGAGGCTTGAACCATATTTCTACAACTACGAATCCAATACTCACATGTGTCGAAAGCTGGAGGTCAATCTAAATAGAATCTAAGATCAGAAGAAAGACACTACCGAGGGTCGCTCTAGCCCTGAAGACCTACCAATGAAATTACAAAATAACCAACCAAAAATCAATTGACAACTAGCAAGGCATTATGGTCTTGCTTCTATCATTGCTCCAGTGATGCTCACAGGTGGGCCTAAACTCACAGACCCAACCATACACAACAAAAAACCCAAAATGATTCATGTGAATGTCATCTTTAATCAATTAGAAAAAGAGAACTGTGCGTCATAGAAAGAAAGAACAATCGAGTCGTGAGCCAGCCTTTGACCAAGACACACATACAACCATGCGCTGGAACCAAATGTAGAATTTCCTGGTCACAAAGATCGGATTGGAATGCCCAAAGTAGGGCCTATACTGACAGAATTTGACCCAAGAGTTTCCCCTTGACTAGAACCCACCCACAACCATGCAACGGAACCAGACACGATAAACCCTTATCGCTAGGATGGGATTGACACTAAACGTTTTCCAAAGTTCGCTTGAGACCACGACACTATACCAACTAGGACTAGGCCAATGTTTACAAACAACAATGGCCTTGTTATGAAACCATACATAATTAGAGTACCCAAGAACCAAATAGAATTTTCCAGAAGCTAAAACCTTCACAATTCTGGAATAACTAAGGCAGATAATACGACAACACCCAAAGCAACCCATCGGCCAAGCCCCGTATGAGCCCATACACGATAACCAAATCTCATAGACCATAGACACGGGGACAAAGAAAAATAATGACTCGACATATAGTAATGAGTAGACCATGCCACACTCCAAATACATTCTATTCCAATCTTGCCAAGCTACTATAGTACCATGCATCCCAGGTATCAAAGGGTAGAGAGAAAGATCCATATATGCAAAGGGAGAAAAATTAAACGAGGATAGATACCAGTGATTGAGTCCTTGACTAAATAGGGACTGAGTCGACATTCTCCCTAAAACGAACAACTTGGACCAGATCCACAACAAACTAAGCACACAGACCAACTTACCCAGCACAAGGGAAGAGGAACTTACCTTCTCACCTAACTTAACGACTCTACCACCTTCCCGGTCAGCAATTAACGTTCACATGTGCACCACCACCTCTCCAAATGCTACATGAATACAGAGGTGGCCGTAGATTTCTTTAAGATTTTCATTAAACTATGAGCCATGGTGTACCCATTAGGTCCAGCTCACACCCCGATCGGGGAAAATATTAATATAATATTATTATTAATAAATCAAGAAAAACGAAAACAAAATTAGAAATAAATAATAATAATAACCCTAAAAAAGCAAAAGAAAAAAGTGCAGAAAATGAGAGGGATACAAGATTAAGGAGGAATCTAGACCAAAAGAAAAGGCAGGAATCTAGTTCCTCGTGATCTTCCAACCATCATCTTTGTTCAAATTTCCAGAGTGGTTTTCAATTTCAATGGTTTCTCTGAACTTTATGTGATGATAGTGATTTATCTTAGCTAGGACCAGCATAGGTCCATCTTTACCATGCATCTAACATAAGCCAAGAGCGATCAAATTTCTTTAGGTGTAAAATTGTTTGAGTGCAAAAAATAATGTTTAATTTTTTTCGTTTAAATTGTATATTTGAATGTTATAGAGATTACATAACATGTGTCTTAAGTCATTTTATCAACACAAATTAAACTGTTTTTTTTGTTATTAATATATTTTAAGTATAGGCCAATATTAATTCATATTAAAATGTTTTATTCATAAACATTAAAATATTTTCTTTAACATTTTATTTCTATATATAGATATATATGAAGTTGATATTACGTCCTAAAATATTTTGAAAAATAAAAGGTTTAAACGTATTACTCACATTCTTTTCCTTCTAATTACTTTACACGAAATTATATTAGGTCATACGGACAACTAATTATATGTGTGTGTGTGTATATATACACATATTATCGCTGACCTTGCTTATCTATTTAGAGAATGTTTTATTTTTATTTTAAGAGGGATGGACATACTTACACGTCACCTTCACACTAGGTTCTAAAATGAGCCTCTCGACTCATTCATGAAGTCTTCATTGCAAATATGGTGCTTGGTTTCCTCAGGATGCTCTACAATATCAAATAAACACGATCTATGATGCTTAATGTCACTTATATGCTCTTGAATGCTTTGCTTAATAGATCGACATATTTTTCCAACATAGGGAGCACCACATGAGCATCGAATTAAGTAAATGCCTTTTATTTATTTATTTTTATTGCATTAAAAAAAAAAATTAACTAGTTTATATATATATATATATATATATATATATCCAAGTTTTCTTTTATTTATTTTTTAATATCTTTTGTTGTCTTTTTTTTCATTTTTTTATATATAAATTTTATTCTAAAAAAATATTATTTATTTATTTTGACTAGAAATTGTTTTTAATTTATGTATCTATTTTTTATTCAAAATTTTATGTGAATTATTATTTTTGGAAAAAGATATGATATTCCCACTTAGTGACAACGCTCGGGGAAATATCAATTTTTGGGCAGTTTTGAATTAATTCACATTAGCACTTAGGAAGTGTGGGTTTAGAGGCCCCACATGTATTTTTGATCAAATCTGGGCCCAAACATTAGAGGATGGAGGAGAAGATCAAGCCATTAGTGGTACGTGGGGTCCAATCATAGAAAATTGTGGCCAACATGGGTAAGACACTCTCATTTGAGCAAAGTTGGTGGGGGAAAGTTGATTTGGGCCCACATGGGCATATTGGAGGCTCTTTGATAAATAGAGCAAGAGGCACTCATTTTGGTCATTCATTCATCTATTCAAAAACTTGTCTTTGACATAGCACACTTGAGCAGAAGCCAAGTCCGCAAGTGTTGTTTAGCACACAAGTGTTTCTAAGCGGATATCTCAACCCTTGCTTCAGTGGACTTAGAGTGCCATCCCAAGGAGGGAGTTCCATCCTTTTCCGATTTTTCTAGCAGTGGGAGTGCGAGTTTGTGTGGAGGAGACACTAGCATTAGCACAGGGATTGCACAAAGCTTGGAGGAGATACACTTGGGAGTTGGGGAGTGAAGGGAGTTTGGGCCTAAAACTTGAGGTGGAGTTTGGGGAAGTTTTGTGGGGGCTTTTCCATTATTTTGGCAAAGAAGCAAATGCAAAGATTGCTACAGGCTACATCTTTTTCTTGTAGAGGAGGACCAAGCATGTGGGTTCAATTTTGGATTGTCAAAACTAGGACAAACCGTTTTTGTGCTTTTTTGGGCTTTTGATAAGGACTTCAGAAATAATTTGGCAGAATTTTTTGGGCAGATTTGAGGGGTCAAATAAGGGTCCCAATCCAGGCAACAATTGGAGGAGTTTGTGGAAATTTGGGCCAAAATTCTGAGCTCAACATTTGACCATTTCCTTCATGGGTTTTTGTGGGTTATTGGTGGAGAGGCCTAGGTTAATTTACCAGATCTTGTTAAGCACTAGAGGAGGCTCTATCAACATATATTCACACCTAATAATGTATATCTAAGTAGTTCAACACAAAGCCAGGAGATAGAGCAACAACATATTTGAAGGGGACTTCTTATTATTCATTTGGGCTTACTTAGCTTGACTTTAGCAAGCCCAAGTGAACTCTTTCTAGAATCTCATTGTACCATCTTCATATTATAATAAAATGGCAAAGCAATGTAGTTTTTGGCTTTAAAATGGTGTTTTGATGCTTGAGTATATTACTGTGTGTTTTTGGATATGTTTGATTTGTTTATCATTATATATTTCCATTAGGAATATTACAGTGGTATCAGAGCCATAATCTTGGCTCAGCCTATGGGAAAACCTTAATTTTATGACAAGAACAAAATAAAAGCTAAGAAATCATGGGATCCAAAGAAAAGTTAGAATCAAACAACATGGTAGTAACCTTGAATGAGGTGATGTGGGGGAGAATTTGATTCGTTTCGCAATTGAGAATCCATACATGATTGCAATTGATCTATAGTTATTGGGAGCAAAATGGAGGGCATACTAATCATTGGGTCATGGCATTCAGGCTTCCCTCTCTTTTTGGGAGTTCTATGAACTAAGAGGCATGCACAAACAAATGGAGATTAAGTGGAATTTTTCGGGGATGATGAGGAGGATTAAGGAAGAAGAAGAGAGAGTAGTTCGAGGAGTCATGGTTGGTAAGGAGACAATTGAGCATACACCCATTGATGAGATGCCATCCATTGTTGAGGTATAGAATGATGAGGTATCTTAGGTTGTGACCGAGTTCTCAAGTGATAGAAGTGCACCACAAGTTGATGAGGTGCCAGGAGACATCTTCATTGTTGATGAGAAGCCAATAGGTACAAAGGCATCCAGATCTATGACAGAGTTGTTAGGTGACAATCACCTGCAACTGACTTGTGAGCATGGCTTGCATGATGGGTTATCTATGGAGGAGTAGTTGGAGGTTCATGTCGAGCCCATGATGGAGGAGGATGTGAAACCATACTTTGGGCTAGCCATTGATGAGGGGTAACATAGATACAACGCATTGGGATTTCAACCCAGTTCGCTTCAGAGGCACACTGACATAATCTACAGTGTTATCACCCCATCCCTACGTGTTGGATTGAGAGAGGCGGAGTTGTCTAGACATGTCAGAGCGGATGACTAGGTTATCAGTGTTGTTGGGTCACCTTTGCACATTGGAGAGAGAGAGAGAGAGCTACCTAGTAAGATCTCATGTGTTGACCTGGGTAGCGGGATGAGACGATCAGAGTTGCACCGAGTGCAACATCCACATGTTGGATTTGTTCTATGTGCAGGAGTTTGTGTATTTGATCCCTCTCTTGTGGTTGGATGGTGGGAGATTATGAGTTGGTACCCTATGGAGTGGTCTATGGAGATGGTGGTGGACCTGGGTTTAGCTCAGTAGGATCTTCCAGGAACTAGGGATACCGGAAGCCCGAACTAGCATTGGGATTTGGGTAGGACTACCTATCATTTCCCAAGTATGTGGGTTGACTATGACTTGGATGGTACAATTGAACTAGAAATTGATTATGCACATTCACTAGGGGAGTCTTGGTCAACACCAGTGGCCAACCAATTTATGGACATACTCCTTTAGTTGTCTGGGTATGACGATTATACACAGGATCACAGGGTGATCAACATACTCCCGCAGACGTTTGTCGGAGGAGGTGGAATTGGCAGGCCACTAGACACTACCTTGTATGGAACTAGGGACTCTTCACTTTTGTGAGGGGCATAGAGGATGCAAAGGAGAAGAGTAGTGGTGGCATCACTACTAACACATAGGGAGATTTGCTTCTCAAATCCCTCGGGGAGGATTTAGAGTGAAGATCCATTCATCAGAGGGTATACTGATGTGACGGTGGAGGTGATGATACTGATCAGGTGTGGGAGGACACATAGAGACACAACTCTAGGCCACCACATCCAAGGATGTCTAGGAGCATCTAACACTAAGAAGTGGACTATAGGTGGACATGGAGGTGCATGGTGGTATACTGTAGTGTGTTGGGTTGCGTTGTGGAGTAGGAGTGTCGTACATTACATTGAGCACATGTGGGGAGTGATTGGTGCCTTGACATAGACAAGATGTAGGGTGGTAAATGATGGTAGAGACATAACCAAGGGTATCCAGTGATGTACAGGGACAGTTTGCAGCATACAGTGGCATGTCTAGGAGTATGGTGATACTACATAGTATGTAGTGGCATATGATGTAGTGCATTGGGCTTTTGGAGCGTTGCCTCCAAGAATAATTATGGACCGGGACATTGGGTGTACCATTGGATGCATCTCACCAAGGATCGATGAGGCCATTGTTGAGCCTCTGTGGACACCATGTTTAGAGAAGACAGGGCTTCGAGGGAGCTGTCAGAGGATCTGAGGTGGAGAGAGTGTTGTTCATAGGATTATTCTTCAGCATTACAGACTTTTGATCATAACCTTTGGGACATACCCACCCATCATCCTCCAATGTTGCTTATAGTCACAAATTATTTGATTGTTTCCCTTTCATTCTCTTCATTCAGGTAGCAGGATATGAAAGGCTCACCCTAGAGAGTTGGATGAGACATTGCATGTCATGAGCCATGAGGAGACTCTCAAGTTGAGACACTTGGTGGGTGCACAAGTTGTTGGATAAATAATTAGAGATGGTATGGTTAATGGCTGAGGTAACATATGTTCCACCTGTGGGCTCACATTTGAGGGACAGTGGATGGTATAATTCATCTACAAGAGGGTACCTAGACTCTGAGCAGTGTCTAGGTGTATCCTTAGGAGTTGGGATAGTGGATTTCACTGTGTGGTCTGGTAGGAGCAGGGAAAGTTCGCATGCGTGCGACATACTCCTGATACTTGGGGTCCACCCAGGGGGTAGATATAGGGGTCAGAGATGAGGTCCAGATGGGCTCTAGCTAGTAATAGTGTTACGTAATGACATCATGTGAGGAGTGGGAGTTATGAGCTCCTTGTACGTTTGGGGGATCCAAGGATCTAGTTGGTGGGAATATCACTCCACTTTTTGATGAGTGGGCTCATGGAAGAGGATGATCCAGTTCACTTTGGGTTTGACACATGGGGGATCACTGAGACCTCCACTGCATGGTGAGGTAAACTTGTCCTGTTATGGCTCAGGGTTGAGATTGGTAGTGGAGGGGTAGATATTGGCATCATTGAGATGCCTGGTTAGGATGAGCTTAGCTCTCATAGATTTTTCACCACTAGGCCTCAAGAGGGGAGGATATATTCCGTACACCATGGGGAGTATGTCATAGTCAAAGTAGTGCAACGTCAGCATGGTGGAACCATTATAGGACTAACAGGGAACTGGGGAATCACAGCTCTTCACAACTCAATAACCTTTATGGATGAGTTGGCTACTACATAGGGAGATCATGTAGATCTTCCATTGGGCTTTAGTGATTCACTAATCGAGCAAGGGACTTCTTGTACTTTCATAGAGCGGGATAGTGAGTGGAGAGAGGGGAGCTTCATGTTGGACATGATGGCTTGTGATCCTGGTATTGAAGTATTCTTTAATGTTACAATAGTGCAAAGGTCAGGGACGATTCAGTGGCACATTTGGGAACTTGGCACATTTTGCAGTGATAGTGGGGAGCAGCATCTAGAGAGGATGCTTTCTTAGGCATTCATTGAGGACAAGCAATTTTTGGTGAGGAGTGTTATCACCCCAAGAAACTCTCCTAGGTTGTATCTCAGAGATGCTCAGGAACATTACAAACACAATATAAATGTTGGAAAAATGGTGGATGAATGAAACAAATGCTGCATATTCAAGCCAGATAACCACTTCTACTATGCTTAACCCCAGACATGGGTGAACACCCCCAGACTACAAGGCTTTAAACCACCAATTACTCACAATTTTAAAGAAAATGTGATGATGGAGAAGTTTGACCACACCAACAGATGCACAGGACCCTGTGATGGCCGACTGCAACCAGTAAGAGGTCTGTAAATCTATTTTCTAATACACAGACAGGATGACAGCTCTCTGGTATTAAAATAACAGAAACATGCATACAAATTCAATGATACATGCTAGATGCAAACACAGAGGTGGGATGATAGCCCCTCTAATGCTAAACATTAACAGCACATGAATAAATGTGAAACAGACATAGCTTGGAACAAGAAGAAGAAGTGGACAGTGAGCAATTAACAACAAAAGAAGCTTACATTAGCTGAAAATGAAGACCAGATGTTGCAAGTATCACAGCAGTTACAATCTCTAGAAGTTGAACCTTACAGCAAAATAACACTCATCAACCTATTACATTCTATCTTCTGGATATATATAGAGTCTGTTTACAAAATTGCTTTGCTAGGCTATGCGTGGAGGGGTCATCATGGACCACCAACCGCATTTACAATCAGATATGGTGCTCTGCTAAAATCTGAATGTTTAAATGAATAAAATCGGCCTTTTCTGATGCTCTGCAGTCGTCCTTAGAACAGGTGGCATACTGACTGATACAAGGCTCCATCACTAATAAATGGTTGAACTGCTCGACGGTGTCCTTTTTGTCCTTTAGCCATGCTATCTTCAATGAGGTAGTTTAAGCATTAATCCACAGTGTAGAGGTAGCTAATGGCTGAACTGTGAAGAGTGCTGGCGGGAAACATTTCGCAATGGTTATCGCAAAGAACACAAATGAAATGAGGGTCGTCGGATCGTTTAGATGGACGGTAGAGATCTTATGGCAGGTAGTGAAGGGAAGACACAGAGGCACGATTAAATATAAGCCGTTGGATCTGTCAAATGAACGGCTGAGATCAATTCACAAAGGAGATCGAGAGACTTATGCACGGGAAGAATGAGGATCATCAGATCATGGGCAGGGATGATCAGATGGTCATCGCACGAGGAAGATGCTCAACGGTTAACAAGTGGGGGATCGACGGTTTTATTGGCGGGTGGTTTTCCCCAGACCGCCTATCACAGGTGGGCAGTTTCCGTAACGCGGGGCATGATCCAATAGAAATATAACACGTGGCCACCAAAAACCGCCGCCCCCGCAGGTTATCGCGTGCACAGGTCGTGCGATCGGGGAATGCGTCCACCATCCGATGAGCGATGGATGGTCTGATGATAGGGAACTTGTGAGAAGTTTAATGCATGGGCAAAAGAACATTGACTGTTAGATCATAGGCGATCGACAGTGGAGATTTGGCAAACGATGAAAGGCTATATGGGTACGATTACATGAGTTAAGTGCCCGGGGACTAAGGAAAAGGGGCTACAAGGGTATGGTCTTGGCACCTAGGAGTTAAATGAAGAATAGGTTTAAATAGAGTTTAAATAGGTTAATGGGGTTTATAAGGAAATTCAGCAGAAAACAGAGGTAGCAGGAGTTAAACAATTTATGAGTTTACGTAGAAATTTTGGAGTAAAACAGGGATAAAGAGGGTTATGAGAATTTAAGAAAAGTGAAGGAGGAGGAGGAAACGAACTGCAACAAGCTCCTTTTTAGCACAAACACACTGCCAAACTTGAATTTCCCCCTTTAAAAATTGAAACTTTGTAGCAGAGCTAACACTGGATCCTTCTGGGGATGAGATCCTCCCTATGAGGTCTCAAGAACCTGTAGACCAATGCCTTCATGCAAAACCATCTTAGAAACATTTTCCTAGTATCCATTGGGCATGGAGTCAAATCAAGTCTATACTAAAAACTGAACAAGAAACTGCTTACAATCATTAAGGTCTGAAAAACTTAAAACTTCAAAAATTGCCCATTTGTTGGGCCACCAAAATTGTTGTCTGTCATCCGGTTCATCATAGATTAGCAAGACAGGATTTATTTGATCCTCTACCTCAAAAAATTTGGGGCATTTGAGCTTAGTAGGTAGAAATGGATCAAATTTCATTTCCCCTCTGTGTATTTTCCTCCTTGGATGTTCTTTAGAGGAGACTTCGTACACCTGCTGAATACTCATGAATGCTTTGTATTTATCTGTGTCATCTGCGGTCTGCATAACTAATATGAATGATGAACCATCAATTTCTCGTGTAGGGGACACAGAGACATTTTCTACTCTTGAATCTTTCTTTGAGCAATCCTCATCCAAGGAGGAGTCCCATAACTATACATTTTCTTCCTCTGTCATTTGATAAGTTGCCTCTTCAGTCTGTGTGGAGGCCATCTGAGCAAGTTTCGGAATATCAAGACTAAGATGATTAGTTTCAGCCTTGAGCTTTGAATTATGTTCTGCCTCAGTGTTTAAGTGGCAACCTTGAGGGATTGTTATTTGAGCAGACAGAGAAGAAAAAGATGATGGGGAGCTTACTTCTCCCTCTTTGATTACTAGACTGGGGACAAAAGCAGGCTTGAAAATTTGCAGATTTGCGTAACCATGTGAAGATGAGTTGGCTTTGAGCACAAGTTCTTGGAGGAGGAAGGGATCGGCTACTGATTGCTGCTACTGAAAAGCTTGTTGTTCTGCAGCTACAACAAACTGACCAGCGGTGCCTCTTGATAATGCTTTTTCATATGCAGCTCTGGTTAGGAAAGGAGAACCTTCCAAACCATGGACCTCCTCCTCATGTTGCACCTCTTCCATGACTATATTTTGACAAAGGGTCTTCACCCTTTGATCTTTGCTTACATCTCTGTTTCTCTGCAAAATCTGCACATGCTCATTTACTCCTCTATATGAATTTGAAGTTGAAAAAGAAATGGAACAATGAGCTCCTGCCTCCTTAGAGTACTACTCAACCTTTAGTTTGGAAACTTTAGAGGCTAAAAACTCAATCATCCTAGCTAATTCATTGAGCTCAGGCTCTGAGGATGATGAGGATTCACCTCCCTGACTTCTCCTCTCGGCATCACCTTCAAGTCTCTCTGCAGCAATAATATTTGCTTCTACTTCAAAGGTTGCAGCTTGCATATTAGCCAAAGAAGTGCATCTTCTTTCTCTTAACAGCAGGCAAAATTTAGAATCGAAGGCATTAGCATAAGTGAGCATAGCAGAAGCAGGGGTAGGTCTTACTTCAGCTGGCATTCTGCTATACATATGATTGAATCTAATGTTAAATTCAGATAGTAGCTCACCATCTTCTCTCTGCAAGTTCCCAAATTCATCATGATAAAAGAGCAGATCTTTATTATTCCCCCAGTGCTTTAAAAATAGATCATCTAGGGATTCAATGTCTGCAATAGACCTAGGGTGTAAATTTCTGAACCAATTTCTAGCCTCCCCATCTAGGTTTTGGACAAAAATGCTCATCTAGACATCCTCTTCATTAATATCTAGATTATCAGCATAACAATAAAAAGATCTGAGGTGCTCTTCTGCTGATAGTCCTTCTGCACCAGTAAACTTAGGCATAAATTCTTGATAATCTCCTGCAAGCATGGCATTCAAAGGTGTAGGCAAGACTAAGGGTCCATAACTAGTGGCAACTATTTGTTATATCTTTGTGAGGGCTTGCTAGCCTGCCATGACTGAGGTATAGGAAGGGGATACTGGTGGACTGAGTGATATAAATCAATGAAAAGAATGACAGATATAGAGGAATATGATGGACAGCATGATGCTTCTTTCAACTAAGGTCCGAAAGGGAAATGAACAACAAGGAGCTGTATAAATCTCTGAAGGTATTTCTACACTAGCAGAGATACATAAAATTTCTTTAAGGCTTACCTGACCCTAATGCTCCTTTCTGCAAAGTCTTTCTTTTGCTTAATGGTCTTCTCAGGATCAAGCACTGGCAAGCTGCTGATTTCTTAATATATCTGCGAGCATGCTTCACCAGCTGCACCAGAACTTCAATGTGGAGTCACCAAATGATGGTCTTCCTCCAGTGGAGTCACCAGATAGATGATTACAACCAAAATATGTGCCCAGAAATTGTCTATCATAAAAATCTGGAACTGTGTCATTCTCCCAGGGAAGCTGAGCTTCAATTCTCCTCTCCCCGACAACGGTGCCAATTAATGTTATCACCCCAAGAAACTCTCCTAGGTTGTATCTCAGAGATGCTCGGGAACATTACAAACTCAACATAAATGTTCGAAAAATGGTGGATGAATGAAACAAATGCTACATATTCAAGCCAGATAACCACTTCTACTATGCTTAACCCTAGACATGGGTGAGCACCCCCAGACTACAAGTCTTTAGACCACCAATTACTCAGAGTTTTAAAGAAAATGTGATGATGGAGAAGATTGACCACACCAGCAGATGCACAGGACCCTGTGATGGTCGGCTGCAACTAGTAAGAGGTCTGTAAATCTGTTTTCTAATACACAGATAGGATGACAGCTCTCTGGTATTAAAATAACAGAAACCTGCATACAAATTCAATGATACATGCTAGATGCAAACACAGAGGTGGGATGACAGCCCCTCTAATGCTAAAAATTACCAGCACATGAATAAATGCGAAATAGGCACAACTTGGAACAAGAAGAAGAAGTGGACAGTGAGCAATTAACAGCAAAAGAAGCTTGCATTAGCTGAAAATGAAGACCAGACACTGCAGGTATCATAGCAGTTACAATCTCCAGAAGTTGAACCTTACAATGAAATAACACTCATCAACCTATTACATTCTCTCTTCTGTATATATATATAGAGTCTGTTTAACAAATTACTCTACTAGGCTATGCGTGGAGGGGTCATAATGGACCACCAACCGCATTTACAATCAGATATGGTGCTCTGCTGAAATTTGAATGTTTAAATGAACAAAATCGGCCTTTTCTGATGCTCTGCAGTCCTCCTTAGAACAGGTGGTGTACTGACTGATACAAGGCTCCATCACTGATAAATGGTTGAACTGCTCGAGGGTGTCCTTTCTGTCCTTCGGCCATGCTATCTTGAATGAGGTAGTTTAAGCATTAATCCGTAGTGTACAGGTAGCTGATGGCTGAACTGTGAAGAGCGCTGGCGGGAAACATTTCGCAATGGTTATCGGGAAGAACAGAAATGAAATGAGGGCCGTCAGATCATTTAGACGGACGGCAGAGATCTAATGGCGGGTAGCGAAGGGAAGACACAGAGGCACAATTAAATATAAGTCGTTGGATCTATCAAATGAATGGCTAAGATCAATTGACAGAGGAGATCGGGAGACTTATGCGCGGGAAGAACGAGGATCGTCAGATCATGGGTGGGGATGATCAGACGGCCATCACACGAGGAAGATGCTCAATGGTTAACGAGCGGGGGATCGACGGTTTTATTGGCAGGCAGTTTTCCCCGCACCGCCTATCACAGGCGGGCGATTTCCGTAACGTAGGGCATGATCCAATAGAAATATAACACGTGGCCCCCGAAAACCACCCCCCTATGGGTTATCGCGTGCGTAGGTCATGCGATCGAGGAATGTGTCCACCGTCTGATGAGTGATGGATGGTCTGATGACAGGGAACTTGCGAGAAGTTTAATGCACAGGCAAAAGAACATTGACCATTAGATCGTAGGTGATCGATGGTGGAGATTTAGCAAACGATGAAAGGCTATATGGGTGTGACTACATGAGTTAAGCGCCCGGGGACTAAGGAAAAGGGGCTACAAGGCAGTATGGTCTTAGCGCCCAGGAGTTAAACGAAGAATAGGTTTAAACAGGTTAATGGGGTTTATAAGGAAATTCGACAGAAAACAGAGATAGCAGGAGTTAAACAATTTCTGAGTTTACACGGAAATTTTGGAGTAAAATAGGGATAACAATGGTTATGAGAATTTAAGAAAAATGGAGGAGGAGGAAACGAACTGTAGCAAGCTCCTTTTCAGCACAAACACACTGCCAAACCTGAATTTTCCCCTTTAAAAACTGAAACTTTGTAGCAGATATAACAAGGAGCACTGTGATATTCCCACCAAGCGAGATTGCTCAGGGAAATATTAATTTTTGGGAAATTTTGAATAATTCACATTAGCACTTAGGAAGTGTGGGTTTAGAGGCCCCACATGTATTTTTGATCAAATGTGAGTCCAAACATTAGAAGATGGAGGAGAAATCGAGCCACTAGTGATACGTGGGGGCCACTCATAGAAAATTACAGCCCACATGGGTAACACACTCTCATTGGAGCGAATTTGGTGGGGGAAAGTCGATTTGGGCCAACATGGGCATCTTGGAGGCTATTTGATAAATAGAGCAAGAGGCACTCATTTTGGTCATTTATTCATCTATTCATAAACTTGTCTTTGACATATCATGCTTGAGCGAAAGCCAAGTCTTAAAGTGTTGTTTAGCACACGAGTGTCTCTGAGCAAAGATATAAACCCTTACTTCGGTGGGATTTGAGTGCCAACCCAAGGAGAGAATTCCTTCCTTTTCCAATTGTTCCAGCAATGGGAGTGAAAGTTTGTGTGGAGGAGACACTAGTAGCAGCGGAGGGACTGAGTAGTGCTTGGAGGAGACAGACTTGGGAGTTGGGGAGTGAAGGGAGTTTGGGCCTAAAACTTAAGGTGGATTCCAAGGAGGTGTTATTGGGGGATTTTCCAGCATTTTAGGAGAGAAGAAAACACAGCATTTGTTATAGGCCAAATATTTTGCTTGTCGAGGGGGGCCAAGCATTTGGGGTCAATTTTGGAGCGTCAAAACTAGGAAAACCCCATTCTGGATTTTTGACAAGGACCTCATAAATAATTTGGCAAAATTTCGTGGTCAGATTAGAGCGGTCAAACAGGGATCCCAATCCAGGCAGCAACTAGAGGAGCTAGGGAAGATTTATACCGAAATTCTGAGGTCAACATCTGGCCAATTCCTTTGTGGGTTTTTATGGGTTGTTGGTGGAGAGGTTGAGGTTAATTTCATGGAATTTTTTGAGCACCGAAGGAGGCCCTAGCAACAAATCTTCACACCCATCAACATATTTCTTGGCAGTTCAGTGTAGAGCCAAGAGATAGAGTAGCAACATATTTGAGAGGGATTTCTTATTATTCATTTGGGCTTAGCTAGCTTGCCTTGAGAAAGCCCAGGTGCACTCTTTCTAGCACCTCATTGTACCCTCTTCATACTATAATAAAATGGCTCAATAGTGCAATTTTCAGCTTTAAAATGGTGTTTTGATGCTTGAGTATTTTACTGTGTGTTTTTGTCTAGGTTTTCTTTGTTTATCGTTGTATATTTCCATTAGGAATATTACAAAAGAAAATCAAATGTTATCATTTTTGTTATTTTTTTTAACTTTTTTTGAATTTTTTTCCATAAAATTCCTTTATTTGACATGTCTGTTAGATTAGCACAGAGTTGTGGGATCCTCCCATATGTTATGGGACAGGCACAATATAAGAATTTTTGCATGAGATGGAGGGAAGTTTTATGATAAACTCTTGTAGAGGAAGTAAGTGGATAGAGGTGATGGAAGGAAGAAAAAATAATTAACCACCCAAAATGTCTTTGAATAATCACATAATGCTTTAGCAAAAGTATTTTTTCACAATCCCTCATCATTATTACTCATTCAAGGTTTTCTTCATAGCTTGTTAGGTTGTTGATTACTATTCTACTTTCAAATCTCACCTCCACTCTTACTTGTGTTCAAAATATGGGCAATATGTTATATGTGAGTAAAAGGAAGGATAAAAGCATTGAAACTATCTTGGCTTAAAGATTGCACTTCAGTATCATGATCATGAGGGAATCAGTTTTTATGAGAAGTATTCTTAAAAGGTCTTGATAACTAGTATATATAACATGGTATGTGTGAGGTATGGATAACATGGTAATGAGAAATGAAATATTATTTAATAATATAATATTATGTGTTGTTCTTTGTGATCTTTCTTGTGTTGCAGTGTCTTTTCCATTTTCCTTCTTGTCTAAATTTGTAACACCCTCCTCCCACATCTACCCATGTAATCGACCAATCGGGGTAAACATGTGAAGAAGGGTTACTATGATATCATTCAACTCCCTATGTTTGAGCTAAGGAAGTGGAATTGATGGAACAGAACAACACATACCTTCCAGACCTATTGTAGGACCCCCAGGATCCATCCAAACCTTCCAGGTGACTAGCCCTTGAGACAAAATAACTTGTTACTACATTAATCTCACATTCGCTCCCATGTCATGGGAATGAGTGTGACTAGGGCCCTCTAGTCACTCCCATAGCATGGGTATGCATGTGACTGTGGACTTTCCAAGTAGTTTTGTGCCTGAGACTCTGAATTATGTGCCACTTTTTCAGGCTCAGGGCTCAGGTCACTACCCAGAACTCCATGACACTTCCAGAAATGAAATATAAGAGAAGAATAATGATACAAATGTAATTACTTAAACAAGTACTTGACTAGACCCCTACTAGCCATGATATAAATTTCATCAAACATGTCATAAATATTCATTCTACAGCTTTAAACAACAGATTTGAGCATAGGGGTCTCATACTTATATGAGAATCACTAAGAAGATTTGATGCCTCGTCACAATAACTGCATTACCCTCTATTAAGTCACGCATTCATTGTACATTCAATAATTAATGAAAACATGATGAGAGTCATACATTTTCACTGTCATAAAACTCAATCATAACTAGCATATAACCAACAGAAATATTAGGGATATAATAGCTATATAAGGAACATATAAACAAGTATATTTACCCATAAATTACCAATTAGAAATAGAGATCTTATTGATCATTTCATAAGCCGGCCATGTGTGGGACTTCCACAAACCACCCGACTATAGACTAGGCTGAACCAAATATTTATTTAAGCTAGTCACCCTTGTGCCATATTCCAAGCATGAATATGGGTTATCATAAAACAAATCAATCAAAATCATCCAGGGATTCCAAAGGTCGAACCACCTCAACCCTTGACAAGTGATTCCATCTCACAGTCAAACATCACTAACCATCACCAGATTGGTCTCTACCCAAGCTGTCTAGGGCTTGAGAGCATTTGTTCCAACTAGGGATTCCAGGACTAGTGACTCAACCCATAACTATTGCTAGGCTTCCAGATCATTTTTCCAACCAGGGCTTCTAGGACTAGTAACTCAACCCACTAAGGGATTCTGGAGCATTTGTCCGACCAAGGCTTCCAGGACTAGTAAATCAACCTAAGTTGTTACAGGGATTCAAGATCGTTTGTCCAACCAAGGCTTGCAGGACTAGTAACTCAACTCATCAAGGGCCTGGAAAGTGTTTTTCCAGCCAAGGCTTCTAGGACTAGTAAATCAACCAAAGTTGTTACGGGGCTTCCAAAGCATTTGTCCAACTAGGGCTTCCAAGAACTAATAAATTAACGCACAACTAAAGGGACAAGAAAACCAACCAGAAAACAAAATTAAAACCCACAACACCGTGTCTATCCAAGAAATGGCAAGGCTAGGCAAATCCATTGTCAATTCAGGCAATCCTCCATGCTAATGACAGATCATAACCAAGAAACCACAAGCATATGCCATGCATGTCAAAACTAGTGAGTAAAATATACATGCAGCTTGGTACCTACAAGAAAAAATCGTTGTAGCTATTGATCCTAATGTTGTAGATCTGATACCAAAAATATAAGATAATGAAAATAACCCAAGAATAACATGAAATGATACTTTATTGATCAAAACCCTTATGGTAGGGCAACACCATACATTCACTCCTTAAGGAAGGAGAACACTCCACAAGCCATATGCCTGTTCATACAAGAATACTTCTCTTCATCTTCATATCCTCCATGTGGAGTCTCTAGCCTTTATATAGGCCTCATACATACAATACCATGTACCATTACCATGGTTTCCTTATACCATCAACTAATACCATGGGCCCCTTACATTATTATTAACTACTTGTGGTCCCTTACATGACATGGGTTAACCACCTTATTTATTACTATGACCCATCCCATTATTACCTTGGGTACCTCCCTTGGTACCCCATATTATCCCCCCTAGGTACATAACATTCCACCCCCCTAAACATGTTTCGTCCCCGAAACATGGGAAGAACATAAATAATAAGATCTACTCAAGAGAGTAGTCCACTGATACCATGCACGTGCATCTAGCCATCCAAGAGAAAGGTGAACCCTCGATCTCGCTGGTGCCTCGCTCGCTTGAGATGGAAGTTGACCGTGGCAGCTCTTCTGTGTTGATGTGTAGTAGGTGGATCGTCTCTCCTTTCTATCCATCATGTGACTACTTGGTTTCCATGATGGTTGCCTTGTGGGGTGATGTGGGTGATGATATGTTGAAGTTTTAACCCACGATGGCTTTTGCTTGACTTCACCCTGCTGTGGTGCCTGTTGTGGTGTCTTCTTTTTCAATATGACTTCAACCACTGAGCCCTTCTCTGATGTGTCATCACCTGTAACCTTTTCTTCTGCAGCCTCTGTTTGTGTTTGATTGTCGATCATCAACGGCTCATCATTTGATATGTCAGTCCCTTGAACATCTTCTGCTTCAACCTCCATGTGCTCTACCTGTTTATGGATGGAAATATCCTGTAATGTAATTTTCTTCTTTTTATACCATAGCTTTAGGAATTTCTTTTGCACATTAATATTGATAGTACCCACGGATTCCATCCAAGGATATCCCAACACAACATCCATATTATCCATCTCTGAAGCATAAAAATCACCATGCAACACATATTTATCCATAGAAATCTTCAAATCCTTATACACTTGAACATCCTCATTATCAACTTGTGCCGTTTCAATGTGTTTTGCTGGAACTTGCAATCTTTTTGCCAAATTAACACTTATAAGATTTTGCTTGCAACTAGGGTTTATAGTCACAACGATTTTCTCCTTCTGAATCGATCCATGAACCTGCAATAAGGAGACACCCGTAGAAATTAAACCCTTATGTGTCTCATTCTCCTTTTTTCTAGCACGAGACCATTTGTCTAAAAGGACTTTTTCAAATTCTGCATCTGAGAGTTTGGTCAACTGTTTGTCATCAAGTGAGAGACACCATTTGTAAGCCTCATCTTTGAAACCCCTCTGCCAATAATCCCTCCCAATGTTTTTCCATACCCACTTATGTTGTTTTATGTATTCTTCAATAGTAGGACCATCATCTTTTCCAGTAAAGTATAGAACCTTGCTAGAAGCCATGAATGGTTTGGAAAAAATTCACTTACTTGGCGAAAATGTGAAAATGTCACAGTTTCGTCAATATTGCTCAGAATCTCTATTATAACCTGTTTTTAGAAATGGAACAACCATTCTGCATCTGCCCATGTGATAGAAATCCTGATTCAGACACTGGAATTTCAGATCTGCGCTGCTACTCTCCCGGCGTCACCCAAAATTTCTGCAAAAAGAGCTGATTTTAAATCAGCGATATCTCCCTCATCCGGACTCCGATTCGACTGATTTTTTTTTTGAAGTTGGGTATTTTTTCCCAAAGAATCCAGATCTGCAATTAGATTTTTCAGATCTTGTACCAAGATGTCTAGATCTGCGCCGCAAAATCGCTGCCCTGAAAATTGTCTGCAACCCCACTGATTTTTAGATCAGCGATATCTCCTTCATCCGGACTCCGATTCAACCGATTTTTTTTTTTGAAATCGGCTATTTTTTCACAAGGAATACAGATCTGCAATTAGATTCTGCAGATCTTACACCAAAACGTACAGATCTGATCAGCAAATTCGCCACCCAAAAAATCCCTGCAAAAATGAAAAAAAAAAAAATTCTCCACGGTTTGCCCAAGAAAGTGCTCTGATACCACTTGTTGTAGCTCTGATCCAAAAGATATAAGATAACAGAAATAAACCCAAGAATAACAATATAGAAATCTTTATTGATCAAACCCTTAAGGTAGGGCAACACCATACATTCACTCCTTAAGGAAGGAGAACACTCCACAAGCCATATGCCTGTTCATACAAGAATACTTCTCTTCATCTTCATATCCTCCATGTGGAGTCTCTAGCCTTTATATAGGCCTCATACATACAATACCATGTACTATTACCATGGTTTCCTTATACCATCAACTAATACCATGGGCCCCTTACATTATTATTAACTACTTGTGGTCCCTTACATGACATGGGTTAACCACCTTATTTATTACTATGACCCATCCCATTATTACCTTGGGTACCTCCCTTGGTACCCCATATTATCCCCCTAGGTACATAACACCTAATGTCCTCTTGTGATTTCCTTCTCTTCCTTTTCCCTCTTTCTCCAAAACTCCAAGTATGCCACACTCCTCAAAGAGTGCTCCAAGAAAACTCTAAGTGTCCAAGAGTATGAGAGAGAGAAGAGAGAGAGGGGTCCAAAACTGAATCAACCAAAATCCATGAATTGATTGTCATAAGCCTTTTTATTAATGAGGCCTATATTTTCTTCATTTTCCATTATTTTCCTTCATTTTATTCCTCACATGCAACCTACGGCCTTTCACCTACCTTTTCTCCTAATTTCCATTATTTTCATAAATAAAATGCCAGATAAATGTTGCATGGCTTTCCAAATCCTTTTCCGTTGCCTTTTCCATTTTCCTTAGCTATTAATTAATCATAAGTGATCCTTGTCACTATTTTTTTTTCCCAAAATTCTGCTAGGAATACATGTCCCATGACTAAGGTATTATTTAACCTTTATTAATTTTACATGGATTTTTAACAAGGGTTGTTACATAACCCTCCTCCTTGGAGGAACACCATCCTTGGTGTTCAACGACACCTAAAACCACAAGACTGTTGTAAGAAAAACATAATAATCGTGGAGATTTATAACTTCGCTCATTGTAGTATTTACAATGATCAACCTGCTGAGAAGCAAACCAACATGAAAACATAACAACATGACAACCATAATGACATGACACCCATATCTATTATTGGATCTTTATAACATAGTTCATGGCAATATTTACATCCATATACATATGTACATATACCAAAACATCAAACCAAAGCATGTATCGAAACATATACCAAAAATTTTTCTCAACCAATGAATAGAGAAGGATACATAACCCGCATCTGATCTTCCATCTCCCATGTAGCTTCATAGGGCCCAAAGTGCTTCCACTGGACTTTAACCTGCTCGATTTCTTGGTTCTAGAGAATGCACATCTTTCTCTGAAAAATGCACTGAGGTTCCGGCCAGAATTCTCCTTTTGGCCCTACCTGTAATAAAGACTAGTCAATCACATGATAAACATATTTAACATACTTCTTAAGCAATGAAACATGGAAAACATCATGGAATTTCACTATCGGAGGCAGTGCAAGTCAATAGGCTATTGACCCAATCCTCTCAAGAATCCTGAAAGGTGCACAAAACTGGGGTGCCAGCTTGGCACATGATCTAATCCTCAAGGAGCTCTTCCTTAACTTGATGCAAAAGTACACCTACTCCCCAACCTGAAACTTCTTAAACAACTTGTTCCAATCTCCATAGCTCTTCTACCTATCCTATGTTTCTTTCATATTCTTATTGATTACCTACATTTCCTATTCCATTTCTGCCAACATATCTGGTCCTATCAATACCTTGTTAACTAGATCACTCCAACTAATAGGAGTATTACAAGTCTTCCCATAAAGTGCCTCAAATAGACTTATCCTCAAGGATTCTTGATAACCATTGTGGTAAGCGAACTCAACCAATGGATGATACTCTTCTCACTTTCATTGTTGATGCATCAGATACATCCTCAACATATCCTCCAATATCTTGTTGACCCTCTCTCTTTGTTCATATGTCTGTGGATGATAAGTTGTGATGAAGGCCAATTACATACTTAATATTGCAAACAAATCCTTCCAAAACTTAGAAGTGAACCTTGCATCCCTGTCTAACACAATATTCTTTGGAGCACCTTGAATTTTCCCCATGTATCTGATGAAGACCTATGCTACATCACTCACTAAGTATGTAGACTTCACTAGAATGAAGTGTGCTAGCTTCGTCAACCTGTCCACCACAACCATGATGGAATCATGCTTCCTATATGTCCTCAACAAACCTGTGATAAATTCCATGGAAATGACCTCCCATTTCAACTCTGGAATTAGAATCATTTGTAGTAGTGCTCCTACATTCTTACACTCTACCTTCACCTGTTGACAATCCAAGCAACTAGCCATGAAATTTGCTACGTCTCTCTTCAAATTCGTCCAATAGTAAAATTTCTTCACTACTATCAGTGCCTTTTGATAGCCTCGGTGACTTGAATATTGTTTCGCATGAAATTTCCACAATTTGTCTTGCATATCTATCCCAACTCTAAACCTGACTAATCCATCTATTGTGAGACGATAGTCCACACATTATACACTTATACATGCACATATACCTACACTCTATTGCAACCTATGCATGAGCTCCATGTACTTATTGTCCCACTGACCTGCTTGCAAAATCCTCTATTGTAGATCTATCCCATGGGAGCTCATAGTTTCTATATGATTCCCATGTATCTGCCTACAAAGAGCATCTACAACCCTATTCTCTTTACCTTTAATATACCTAATATAAAAGTTGAAATCATTGATCGTGGAAATCCATCTAGCCTGCTTGGCATTCGAATTCGATTGGTCAAGTATATATTGAAATCCACTATGATCACTCATCAATCATCTACCAAGAAGATAGTGCCTCCACATCTTCAATGCATGAATGATCGTTGCCAACTCAAGATCATGTGTCAGATAGTTCTCCACGTGCTCATTTAGTTTCGGTGACTCATAACATACCACCTGTCCTTCATGCATAAGGACTCCACCAAGCCTTCTCTTGCAAGAATCTATACATACCATAAACTCTTTGTCTAGATTTGCGGTCTTTAACCCTAGAGCATGTGTCAACAACTGCTTTAACTACTAAGAATTGGTTGCACACTCCTCTGTCCATTCAAACCTCTTTCCTTTCATATTCAATGATATGATAGAATAAGAAATCTGTGAGAAGTTCCTAATGAACCTCCTGTAATACCCTGTTAACCCCATGAAGGATCTCACCTCATCCACATTCCTAGGGACTACCCATTCCATGATATCTCTTACATTTTCTGGGTCCACTATTATGCCTTCTTTGGAAACCACATGTCCCAAGTAATGTACTTCAGTATGAAAGAAACTGCGCTTGCTAAGTTTAGCATACAACTGATGTTCTCTCAACAATCTCAATATTGTTTCTAAGTGTTCAGCATGCTCTTCTTCATTTTTAGAATATACCAATATATCATCAATGAATACAATAATAAACTTGTCCAAATAAGGATGCAACACACTATTCATCAAGCACATAAAAGTAGTTGGAGCATTAGTCAAACCAAATGGAACTACAAAAAACTCATAATGTTCATACTTGGTCCGGAAATATGTCTTGTGAATATCATCTTCTTTAATGTGTACTTGATGATATACGGATCTCAGATCAATCTTCGAGAACCCTATTTCTCCCTTCAAGTCATCGAAAAATCCATTAATCCTCGAAAATGTATAGCTTTTCTTGATGGTCACTTTGTTCAACTTCCTGTAATCAATGCACAATTTGAGAGTACCATCCTTCTTCTTCAAAAATAGCACTGGTGCTCCCCATGGTGATACACTTGCCCTAATGTATCCCTTGTCCAAAATTTCCTTCAACTCCAACTTCAACTCTATCGACTCTGGTGTGCTCATCTTGTAAGATTCCTTATATGTTGGTGCTACCCTTGATACCAACAAAATAGAAAATACTACTTCCCTGTTAGGTGGAAACTCTAAAATCTCAATGGGAAATACATCCTAAAATTGTTGTAGAACTAGGTACCTATTCAAGACATACACATCCTCAACTTCCTTACCTTTGTCACTAGAAATATGTACTTCAAATATCATGCACCCTTTCCTACGACTACGTTTGGCTTGCACAGTTGTCACCATTCTCACTGATGTTGCTTTCTTCTTACCTTGCAAGACTCTTTGTTCCCCATTGTCATCTAGGCACTCAATAGCCATGTCATAACAATCCACCTTGGCCCTATAAAGATACAACCAGCCCATACCCAACAACATATTGTATGATCCCAACGACAATACATTCAAATGTGCTGATGCAGTCATACCATTCAACTCAAATGATGAACACACTTCTTTGTACCTATAGCCAACTGCACTAACCAAGACTCTACATGTACTTCTTTATTCAAACCACACTTATCCACTAGGTCAGGATTAACATAACTATAATTGATCCAGCTTCAATCAAAATAGAAACAAATTGACCACAAAACTTACCTTCCATCTCGATAATACATTGTTAAGTTATGGTATGTTCTATGCTTATAACAATTTACTTCTTTTCCTTATTATATTCCATAGATTAGCAAGCACATGTACAAAGTAAGGTGTAGATAGAACATTAAACGATCGATAGAAAACAAGCCAAGACAAGAGACACAAGATGTCGCAGCTAGCCAGGGACAAAGCCCACAATGTGTGGGGAAACCCTTTGGTGAAATCTTCTTTTATATTCAATAATTTAGCAGAGAGAAATAGTACAATAAATCTGATTCATGTCAGTAGTAGAAAACTCTAGATCAGCAACATCAACATTAGCGGCTTCATCATTAAACTAGGGTAGACGATATCTCACAAACTGACCATCGGATCAACTTGATTCCACCACCAAAAGTTGCAGCTTTCAGAGGAGGTTCAGATGAACCTACAACGCAGCTTATATGAGGAGATCTTCTAGTCCATGCAGGTCAAACTTTACTTCTGCAGTTGTAGCTTCAGTTTTAGTAGCTTCCAGCTTCAAACTAGGGCAGTTGATATCTTGCAAACCGTCTGTCGGATTGACTTGATTCCACCACCAAAAGTTGCGGCTTTCAAAGTAGGTTCAGATGAACCTACAATGTAGTTCATATGAGGATATTTTCTAGTCCACGTAGGTCAATCTTTACTTCTATAGTTGCAGCTTCAGTTTCAGCAGCGTCCGGCTTCAAACTAGTGCAGTCAATATCTTGCAAACCGTCCATCGGATTGACTTGATTCCACCACCAAAAGTTGTGGCTTTTAGAGGAGGTTCAGATGAACCTACATGGCAGTTCAGATGAGGAGATATTCTAGTCCACATAGGTCAATCTTTACTTCTACGCAGTAGAGAGAGAGAGATGTGATGAGATGAGTGAGTCCAAATGAGGAAAAGTCCTCCCATATTTATACACAATTTTGGTGTTTGAATAGATGCGACTATTGGGCCTCTGAGCCTACACGAGTTGCAGGTCAGTTTGATAATAATTCCATAATCAAAATAAATTCATATCTCCATGAATACTTATCGTAATTGGATGATCTTTATATCAATCCTACACCTCTCGACGAGAGGAATCTAATAAAAATATTATCAGCCATGAATAAGATGACCCACATGATGTTTTTCCCTAGTTTCCAATTTTAACACTCCCTCTCAACTAGGGAGAACTTCATCTGCAATCTGTCTATCAGTCATTACTATTCATCCATCAAATGCACTGCCCTGTACAACCTGACCCTTGCCCTACTCTACTTTATTCTGCCTGTTCTGCTTTGTCTTGTTTAGCCCTGTACTGATCTGTATGGCTCTGTTCTATTATGCGCTGCCCTGCTTTGTTCTGTTCTGCTTTGCTTTTGTCTAAATTATGAAGAAGAAGAAATGATCGAGGATGTATAATACTGACTCAAAGTCAGTCTTAGAGTTTGTACCACTGGTCCCAGACCAGTCTCAACCAACTCGAAGTCGACGTCATAGTGAGTACAACTCCATTGGTCCTGACTAGTATCATCCCCCACTGACTCAAAGTCAGTCTTAGAGTGCATACCACTGGTGCCAGACTAGTCTCAATCAACTCGAAGTCAGATTCATAGTAAGTAACACTCCTACCACTGGTCCCAGACTAGTATCATAGTCTCAGAAAGTGTACCACTGGTCCCAGACTAGTCTCAACCAACCCGAAGTCAGCATCATAGTATGTACCACTCTCACTAGTCCCAGACCAGTATTGCACTGACACGAAGTCAGTCTCAGAGTATGTACCACTGGTCATAGACCAGCCTCAACCGACCCGAAGTCATCATCATAGTATGTACTACTCTCACTGGTCCTAGACCAGTACTGCACTGACACGAAGTTAGTCTCAAAGTATGTACCACTGGTCCCAGACTAGTCTCAACCAACCCGAAGTTAGTGTCATAGTATGGTACAACTCCTACCACTGGTCCCAGACCAATATCATTGATCCCAGATCAATGGAGGTTATCCTAGCATAGGGAGTACGGTAGATACAACGATGTGTCCATCGGTACTACTATGGTCCCAAACTTCATTTCCTTCCTTATTAATCAGATGAGAGGTACTTCCCATGAGTCCCAAACTGCATGGGTAGGATGCCTCGACAGGAGAACTAATCAATCTTGTCCTCACAGGAGATCACATCAATCCTGCTACAATCGCCACAGAGAACACATCAATCCAGGCCGCCATGGAGAACACATCAATCCAGGCCTCACAAGAGAACTAATCATCCTACTACACAGGAGAGCGAATCATCATGTTCCACAAGAGAGCAAATCATCTTTTCCCATAAGAGAGAAAATCATCTTTTCCCATAAGAGAGCGAATCATCTTGTTCTAGTGCACACCACCAGGGGAGGGTGAGTCACCCTGTGGTCGTATGTTGCTCCAGTAAGAACCGCAAGCCCTCAGAGCTCCTAGAGCTCAATGTATGCAACATGCAGGACCCTTATACAAGGGTTTCTTGACGACTCCAAGTCATTTAGGAAAATCACAGATTAGATCTTTCCTCGGGGCTTTGACAAGGTGTATTGACCTATACATCATCTTAATGCAATGGAGCCTCCTTGCTCATCGACTTACCATATCCCAGATGATGTCTATCTACTGGAGCAATGGATGAATACGGGATTCCTCAATAATCGAATCCCACCTCTGGTTGTTACAGAGAATCACAATGGTATCCAATGTAAATCCAAACATCTCACTGAAGAGATTTTGCAACCATACTGCCTCACAGGAGGCGATGCTAGCAGCAATATATTCTGCTTCGGAAATGCTCAAAGCCATCGACTTTTGCTTCCTTCTCATCCAGGATATCGAAGAAGATCCCAAGGTGAAACATCACCTGGAACTGCTCTTACGGTCCACCACACTGCTTGCCCAATCAGCATCAGTATATCCAAGTAGTCTCACATCTCCAGTAGTGTATCTTAATCCATTAGTAATTGTGCCATGAAGATATCTCAGAAGATTCTTAGCATCAACCCAGTGAGGCTCAACCAAATATGAGCTCACAATGCTAATTTCAAAATATATGTTCGGACGGAGGTTCACCAAGAACATCAATGCGAATGAGTTTATGAAACTCAGAGGCATTTCCCAAATCTGGTCCAACATCACTACCATATAACTTCTAAAAGTTAAGATCCTCGAGGTAGTCACAAGCTTGTAGTTCATCATACCGAATCTTTCCAATATCTTTACCACATATTTTCCTCAAGATAGGAAAATTTCCCTTGGCTTCTGCCACATTTCAAGTCCTTGGTCCTTCATTTCAAATTCAGAAGCCAACTCCCTCTTACATTTGTGAATGAGAGGGTATGAACCTGTTAGAAAGAGGTCATCCACATACAACACCAGTATGAGAGGCTTGTCATCTTCAACCTTAAAGTAAAGGTTAGGATCAACTTCACTCCTAGTGAATCCCAGCTTCATCAAGTAGCTATCAATCCTCTCATACCATGCTCGGGGTGCTTGCTTCAACCCATAGAGAGCCTTCTTCAACCTGCATACATGAGATTTTCGATCATAAATTTCAAATCCTTCGGGTTGCTCCATGTAGACCTCTTCTTTGATCGAACCGTGCAAGAATGCAGTCTTGACATCCATATGATGTAGGTTCCATCCTTGTGAAGCCACAAGGGCTATGATCGAGCAGATGGTTGTATATCTAGCAACAGGTGCAAATATCACATCATAGTCTATACCTTCCTTCTAGGAGAAGCCATGAGCAACAAAACAAGCCTTATACTTTTCCGTACTTTCATCTACTGCATGCTTTGTCTTGTAAAGCCATTTAAAAGTGACAATTTTCTTGTCCTAGGGTCTGGGAACTACTTCCCACACATCATTCTCCATAATAGACACATATAGCATCCTTCCATACTTGATGCTTGACGACATCAGAGAATGATGGAGGCTCATTTTGTATGAACATGCTCATGATGGTCAGGTATCCCTGATACTTGTTAGGTTTCTTACTTTCACGGAAGGTTATTCAGGGTGCAACATGTCCTTCAGCATCATTAAGTATCCCCCTAAGCCATGAAGGCCTCTTCCTAGAAGAGGGAGGGTCAAGTGGATAATTAAGATCCATGGGTTCCTCCACATCAGGCATTGTTACATCATCTACCCATAGAGACATCTTCCACAATCGTACGGTTCTTCCTTTCCGCCACACCATTCTGCTCAGGAGTATGTGGTGTAGTAGTCTCCCTCTTAATGCCAGCCTCATATATGCCTGAGTGAACCAATTGTAATATATCGAAGGTCTTGCTTTGGCTTGAGGGGAATGGTCCCCTTTTGAGCTTTCCTTCGGTACATCCTGGACATACACCTTCTTTCTCTACTTGGAATTCGGGCATCCCTATCACCATTTGTCTTACACTGGGTAGAGATTTATAATGAAGGTGGGCAAACCTTCGATGCCAAAGTTCGGACTGAAGAGATGTGTCATAAGATATGACACATAGCGGACTTCCATCGACCTGATATAATGAATCAACATGAAACCCAAGAGTAAAGGCATATTTAACATTATTTTTCCATATACGTACCTTGCCATCGCTAAAGGTTACCTTGTAGCCTTTGTCTTCCATTGTCGAGATGGAGACCAGGTTCTTTTTGAGGTCAGGTGTATTTAATACATGTTGGAATTTCTAGCCTTCTTGAATGGCTGTCCTTTTGCTTGATTCCCAACTCTCCTCTTACCTTTTCTATTGAATTTGTCATTCCTTTGATTGCCATTAGAGAGATTTTGATCATTGTCCCAGTGTGAGTCTTTTCTATCAGGGCACTACCTTGCATAGTGACTTGCTTTATTGCAGAGGTAATATCATCCTTTTCTTCCATCCTTAGGTCCAACCTTTCCTTTTGATTTAGTCTTAGAATTATTTATTTTCTTAGCATGAGAAGAAAAGGCAATAGAAGGACCTTTAGGCATGGGCATTTCTTGCTCTTCTACCCTTGTTTCTTCTTGAATGCATCTAGCCATTAATTCCTCGAAACCAGGAATTACATTATTGTTCAGAAGAGTAGTCCTGAACACATACCATTCAGATGGTAATCCTCCAAGAGTTGTGAATTCCATTTCTCTGTTAGTAATAGTCTCCCCAACAGATAGGAGATCGTTCTTGATCTCGATGATTTTTAAGAAGTATGCTTGCATACTCTCATCTTTACCCTTCTTGATTTTCCTCAGCTTATTTCTAAGAAACAAAACTTGATTTGCATCATTTACTTTAAATAAACTCACTAGTCTATCATAGATTTCCTTGGAGGTGTCCAGATTGGACATGTAGGCCACCAAGCACTTGTCGATAGATTCTTGGATGATCTTCTTTGTTTAGACTTCACCGGTTTTCCATTTGTTCTTGGTAGCAATAGATGCATTTGATGGAGGCTCAACAATATTGCCTCTCACATGGTCCAACACTCCTTGATCCTCAAGGGTTAGATCGATAGACATCTTCCATTCCTGATAGTCAGCTTTCTCACAGAGCTTGTCTTCGACAGGAAAGAGTGTTGAGGACCCCATCGTTCTTTTAGGATAGCCTTGCCAATCTTCTCTTCGGTGATTGCTCTTGCTCTTGCTCAGGCTTTGTCTTCACCTCAACTCTAATACCATGTTAAGTTATGGTATGTTCTATGCTTATAACAGTTTACTTCTTTTCCTTATTATATTCCATAGATTAGCAATCACATGTACCTAAAGTAAAGTGCAAATAGAACATTAAACGATCGACAGAAAAAAAGCCAAGACAAGAGACACAAGATGTGATAGCTAGCCAGGGACAAACCCCAAAATGTGTGGGGAAACCCTTTGATGAAATCTTCTTTTATCTTCAATAATTTAGCAGAGAGAAATAGTACAATAAATCTGATTCATATCAGCAGTAGAAAACCCTAGATCAGCAACATCAACATTAGTGGCTTCATCATCAAACTAGGGCAGACGATATCTCACAGATCGACTGTCGGATCGGCTTGATTTCACCACCAAAAGTTGCAGCTTCCAGAGGAGGTTCAAATGAACCTACATCATAGTTTATATGAGGATATCTTCTAGTCCACATAGGTCAAACTTTACTTCTGTCGTTGCAGCTTCAGTTTCAGTAGCTTCCGGCTTCAAACTAGGGCAGTCGGTATCTTGCAAACCTTCCGTCGGATTGACTTGATTCCACCACCAAAATTTGCGGCTTTCAAAGGAGGTTTAGATGAACCTACAGTGCATTTCATATGAGGAGATATTCTAGTCTACGTAGGTCAATCTTTACTTCTGCAGTTGTAGCTTCAGTTTCAGCAGCGTCCGGCTTCAAACTAGGGTAGTTGATATCTTGCAAACTGTCCGTCGGATTGACTTGATTCCACCACCAAAAGTTGCGGATTTTAGAGGAGGTTCAGATGAACCTATAGCATAGTTCAAATGGGGAGATCTTCTAGTCTACGCAGGTCAATCTTTACTTCACCAGTTGCAACTTCAGTTTCAGCAGCTTCCGACTTCACATTTGTGAGGGAGAGACCCTTTTCTACGCAATAGAGAAGAGACTCTTTTCTGCGCAGTAGAGAGAGAGAGAGATGTGATGAGATGAGTGAGTCCAAATGATGAAAACTCCTCCTGTATTTATACACAATGTTGGTGTTTGAATACATGCAGCTGTTGGGCTTCTGAGCCTACATGAGTTGTAGGTCGGCTTGATAATAATTCCATAATCAAAATAAATTCATATCTCCATGAATACTTATCGGAGTTGAATGATCTTTATATCAATCCTACACCTCTCAACGAGAGGAATCTAATAAAAATATTATCAGCCATGAATAATATGACCCACATGAATTTTTTCCCTAGTTGCCAATTTTAACATAGATGCTTGGTGATTTGTCTACCTATTATCCTATGTTGCATAGATCCTATGAATACTCTGTTAAGCATATCCCACTATTTGTGCCTCCTAAGCACTCTAGATTTGTATTCTACCACCCTAATGTTGTGGACAATCTCTCCTGTGATGCTTTCATTCACAAGTCCAACACTACAAAGTCTTCCAGCCTTCATCCTTATTCTGCTCTTCAGATCGAAGTCCCTATCCTTTGTCAAATGCATTGAATTTATTAGATGGTGTTGCATTCTCTTTATTATTTGTACCCTGAGTTGTTGCTCCCTTCTTGTCCCATTTTCCTCTGTTCTTTGCATTACCTTTCTAGTCTAGATTATTCTCAAATCTGGGCTTTGATTTCTCATAACAATGCTTTAGCTTCTGGATGGCATCCTCTAATGATATAGTCTCATCAAACTCAATCCTGTCTTTGAATTCTATCAGAAACCCACTGATGAATATCTAAGTCTCGGCCTTCTCCTCCTTGAGGTAAGGCACATACCTCAACAACTATAGAAATTTGCTAGTTTACTCCTCATCAGTCATAGATACTATCTTCGGCTCATAGATTTCTTTTTCCCTATCATCATAGTATCTCTCTTATAGATACTTCTTCTAGAATAGCCTCTTGGACTCACTGCAATTCAACTCCTCCTGATAAATGTATATGACATTCTTTACATATTCCCACCATATATCCGCTTTACCTTTAAGACTGAATGTAGTTATTCTAGCCTTCATGTTCTCTGAGTAATCGTGTAATTTTAATAACTTATTCATTCCAAGAAACCACGCTTTTGCATCCCATGGCTTCTTCATTTCTCCATCAAATGTAGGTGTCTTTGCTTTCTTAAACTCATCCAACAAATATCCCTTGTCACTTCTCCTGTAAGGATGATAATGATGACAATCATGATACCTGTCAGAACTAGAACTAGAATAGTACCTGTGTCTACCAACTCTCCTATTGAGAGTTTCCAAGAACATGCCATCTCTGATTGTGTCATATCTATCCGACCTGTACCCACCAAGAGACCTACTGCCATATGCCCCATTAGTTATTTCCTCATGTTCATGGCTAAACTGAAGTTGTCCCTGTCTCTGCAAATATGACAAAATCTAAAGGATTACTGCATTGACATCTTCTTGTTTCTCTTGTGTTTGCATGATTCTATCATTATCTCCTTTACAACTCCTTATTTCTACCTTCAACCTTCTCAGTGTATCTACTAAGTTAGAAGAATTCCCAACACCATGATACTCATTTGATTCATAAGGAGAATCTTGTGAACTATAGTTTATCATCTTGCTAGTCATCTTGATCTCTTTCCTACAAGGAATCTTATGTCAGCTAAACCAATCAAAAACAAATCAACGTACCTTAGCATAATTGAGGATATCTCATCTTCAAGACCAACCAATTTAGCGTGATACATGTATAAACATAATCATAACATCATATAGACATACAAGTATAATAACATATAGACATCATTCTAACCATAGTCCAGTCATCAATGCTTGACCAATCAACTACACATCATGACCTCATGTATGATAATAACAACCATATCAATGTACACTTGACAAGATGTAAACACTAACTCTCATAAACAACGCATAACCAATCATACACTCATGACAACACATTCCACGACAAACACCATCAACCTTCACATGGAGACATCACTATAACCATGATCAACACAATGCATATGCAACAAGCAACCACATGTATAAGTAACACATATAAAACTGACATGAATGCATGAACAACACACGACCCATCTAGTTCGAGGGGTGAACCATGCCTCTAATACCACTCTGTAACACCCACCTCCCACATCTACCCAAGTAACTGGCTAACTGGGGTAAACATGTGATAAAGACTTACTATGATATGATTCAACTCCTTGTATGTTAGATAAGGAATTAGAACCCACAGAACACAACGACACAAACCTTCTAAACCTACTACAAAAACCCCAGGAGCCATCCAAACCATCTAGGTGACTAGCCCTTGAGACAAACTAATATTTTACTGCATTAATTTCCCAGTCACTCCCATGACATGGGTATGAGTGTGACTAGGACCCTCTAGTCACTCCCAAAACATGGGTATGCCTACGATTGGAAACTTTCCAAAGAATTTATGTGCCTGCGACTCTAAATTTTGTGCCATTTTTTCAGGCCCACGGCTCAAGTCACTGCCCAAAACTCCAGGACACTTCTAGAAATCAAAGATACCAATGGAATAATGATACAAATTCAATTACTTAAACAAGGACTTGATTGGACCCCTACTAGCCATGACATGCATTTCATCAAACATGTAACAAATATGCATTCTACAAGTTTAAAAAACAAATATGAACATAGGAGTCTCATAATTATCTAACAATCACTAAGAAGCATTGATTGCTCACCACAATAACTCCATTACCCTCTATTAAGTCACATATTCATTGTATGTTTAATGATTAACTAAAACATAATGAGAGTCATACATTTTCAATGTCATAAAACTCAATCATAATCAACATATAACCTATAGAAATGTCATGGATATAACATCCATATAAGCCACATATAAACAAGTATATTTACCCATAAATTACTAGCAAGAAAAATAGCTCTTATTGATGATTGCATAAGCCGACCAGGTATGGGACTTCCACGAGCCATCCAACTGTAGACTAGCCTAGACCAAATATTTCTTTTAGCTAGTCACCCTCATGCCATATTCCAAGAATGAATGTGGGATGTCTTAAAACAAATCAATCAAAACCATCCAAGGCTTCTAGAGGCAAAACCACCTCAACCCTCAACCATTAATTCCTTCTCATGGTCATACATCACTAACCATCACTAGATTGGTCTCTAATCAAGTTGTCCAGGGCTCTAGAGCATTTATTCCAACTAGGGCTTCTAGGACTAGTACTCAACCCATAAGTGTTGTAGATATTCCAGAGCTTTTGTCTAACCAGGACATCTAGGACTAGTAATTCAACCCAAGTTATTATATGGATTACAGAGCATTTTTCCAACCAAGGCTTCCATGACTAGTAACTCAACCCACCAAGGGCTTCCAAAGCGTTTTTCCAACCAAAGCTTCCAGGAATAGTAACTCAGCCCAATTTTTTATAGGGCTTCCAGAGCGTTTGTCCAACCAAGGCTTCCAGGAACTAATGACTCAACCCACAACCAAAGGCACAAGAAAACCAAGAAGAAAATAAAATTAAAACCTACAACACCATGACTATCCAAGAAATGGCAAGGTTAGGCAAATCCACTGTCAATCTAGGCAATCATGCATGCCAATGAAAAATCGTAACCAAGAAACCATATGCATATGCCATGCATGCAAAAAATTGTGATGAAAACATACATGTAACTCAATACCTGCAAGCAAAAACTATTGGAGTTGTTGATCTTGATGTCCTATTACACTTTCATGCTCTTCCTTTTCCTTCTTTCTCCAAAACTCCAAGTATCCCACACTCCTCCAAGAGTTATCGAAGAAAACTTTAAGTGTCCAAGAGTATAAGAGAGAGAGAGAGAAGAGAGAGAGAGCTTCAAAATTAAACTGACCAAAAGCCATGAACTGATTCTCAGAAGCCTTTTTGTTAATGAGGCCTTTATTTTCTTCATTTTCCATTATTTTCCTTTATTTTCCTGCTCACATGCAACCTGTGACCTTTCACCTACCTTTTCTCCTAATTTCTATTATTTTCATAAATAAAATTCCAAATAAATGCCTCATGCCTTTCCAAAGTCATTTCCATTGTCTTCTCCAATTTCCTTGGTCATTAATTAATCATAAGTGATCCCCATCAGTATGTTTTTGCCCAACATTCACCATGGAATACGTGTCCCATGACCAAGGTCTTTTTTTACCTTTATTAATTTTACATGGATTTTTAACCAGGGTTGTTACAGAATCAAAGTTATCTTTCCATCGAATATACATAGGGGTTCCCATGGGTTTGTGGGATCCTGCTACCTAGTTTCAGGCATCCTCCTCCAAACTCTGTAGCTAGAATGTCAAAAATTGATATAGATACCCTAATGACTAATGAAAATGAATGAGGATAAGCATAGAACCACAAATGATAGAATAAAACTCCCAAGATGGGAAATGTTATGAGTTTTATAAATTAAATATGAAATAATTTATAAATAAGCATTTTATCAAGATACATGACATTTATTAGCTAACTACAATGCATTAATGTGCATTTATTATATTTTCATAATAATCATCTTTCACAAATTCTCCTAAAAATTCATCTCTCTGCTTTTGAAAATTTTCCCTATTAGAATCTCTTATATTAGACCAATAAATTAAATTTAACAATTTTTCTCACATAGAATTTATTATATTAATTTTAAGGAATGATAATATTCCAGAACATATTTTTTAAGTCATTCACCAATTTTTGTCTTTATGGAGATGAGGCGGTTGAGGTTATGAAAACTAACATCAAAGCTTGAGACAATCCACATAAATTTAATTAGTAATTATGTCATTTATTTATTAAGAGAAAGAAAATGTACCTTATTATTAAGAATTGGTTGGTGGTTTGAGCTTGTTAAGTAACTGTTGATAAGGTTTTAAAAATTTTATGTAGTATTTTAATATTTTTTTGTTAATTATAAAATAGATACTCTTGTTAGAAGGATAAAATCTTTGTTCTTTTCATATGAATGTACATTTTCTTATGAGTTGAAATATTATTCAACTACTCTTTATCTCAGTTTCTTTATATGATGAAATGTTATATTTCATGTTCAATTGTTGTCATGTGAAGCAAGTGGATTGGCCATGAAAATAATTATAGGACTACAAGTTTCAATTCACTATAATAACCTACAACCATCTAGGCATATTAACTGCAAACATTTTAGTGGATGTCTTGGTATAGATTTTTTTCTTAAAGCATGTGTTTTATGATATTTTTCCTACTTTTTATGGACAAGTATATTTTTATATATGGTCATTTTGGGACATTCTTGAGTTGATTCTTAGATTTCACCTATTTCTATCATATAGGTGGATATAGACTCCCAAATGTCTAAAAAAAGAAAAATTCAAGCTACAATTGGAGAAATGTATGGATGGACAAAAACACAAACTTCCATGTCTCATAATGATCTAGAAACAGGTGCAGAAACCCATAATATTTAATTGGAACAACAATTGCATGAAAATTTTGGAAGCTTTTATCATGATGATCTAGATGAGAAAAATGAAGTTGAGGTAGACGCTTACAATCAAAACAAACTTGAAGTGAAAATAAAAAGAAAAATTTGTATGGAATGGTTGAATAAGTTTGACTAATTCAATTATGTGATGCATGATGATACAATCACTATGAAATGTAGCTATTGTGATAAGTATAATATAAATGGACCATGGGGTTTAAGGAATTTTCGTACCACATTACAACATAATTCTCTTGTTACTCATGAAAAATCATTGGTACATAAAGATGCTAAGGAAAGATGGATCAGTGAATTAAATAGAAAGATGAAACCAATCCCATATCATATTAGGTAGATGGAAGATGAAAATAAGGAAAGAGTTACCATTACAATGAAAATATCATATTTTGTTCAAAAGACTATTTATCTTTATCAAAGTATGAAAAGATTTGCAATTTTTTCATGGAAGAAAAAACAACATATATGCCAAAGTCTCAAGAGTACTCTTCATACACAAAGCATAAGTCTCCAAATGACTTTATATCTTGTATATCAAGATATATTGAACATATTCAGACAAAACATATGTTGGAAAGTCCTTTCTTTCATTAATTGTTGATGAAAGCACAGATTGAAGCTTAAAACAACACCTTGTTTTGTATTCAACCTATTTAGATTCAAAGGGCCTTGGGCAACCTATCTTACAATTTATGAAGCTTAAGAACATAATGGATGGAAAAGGAAAAACAATATATGATTGTGTTACGAAATAAATAAAAGTTAGAGGACTTCAAAACAAAAAATTGATAGTTGTTTCCATAGATGGAGCTTCAACAATGATTGGACATGAAAATGGCTTTGTCACATTTTTTAAAAAGATGCTCCAAACCTTATCACTATGCATTGTGTGGCTCATTATGAGTCTTTAGTAGCAACAAATTCTTCTAAGAAAATACTTGAGTTATTATATGTTGTAAAAATTGCAAACAAAGTGTATTCGTGGGTTTAAACTCACAAAATACAAGTAATGGACTTACTAATTTGCTTAAAGTCATGAAAAATGATGTTCTTGATGTCTTATAGATACACTCAATGAGATGGAAATCCAAGGGAGAAGTTATTATAAGGCTTGTTGAGCTTATGCCAACAATTTTAACTATGTAGAAAAATGAAAATGAAACTTCATCATGGTATGATAAGACACAAATTTACTCCATTCAATATTTTTTCATATGTTGGTTGATTTGTTGGGTGAATTGAACATGATGAACAAGATTTTTCAAGAAGACAATGTAGAAATTACAACTATTGAGTTGGTTCTTGAAGTAACTATAAGTGTACTGTCTAGATGCTTTATGAGAAAATAAACATCTGCAGAAGGCACAACTTATCTTTCAAAATTTCTAAGTGATTCTCAATATTCATATATTAAAATTAAAGTTGAATGGATAGTTATAGATATACATGAGTTAGAATAAATATTTGTCTCAACTATGGAGATTTATTATAGTGATATAAAGGGACAAAATATGAAACCTTGCATCGAAGGCACATAAGAGAGTTTCCAACAACTCACATAAAGTTATAGTGAGTGTCTCATAGACTCTTTGAATGAAAGATTCCTAGATCTCCATCTTTTTAATGCAGTAAAATTGTTCATTCCTTGTTATTATCCAGAAGAGTGTCATAATTGTGAGAAATATTTAGAGTGTTGGATTTTTAAACTTTTTAAACATTTGCAACATACCATATAATATGATCTTGAATTTGTTCCTTTGTTTGATGTTATAGATTATAAAAGAGAGTTTCACCCTTTTATTGACTTGTTAAATTTGGCTTGTGACACTTCAAAATTAAGGAAGCATGGAAGGTATTTTGCAACACAAAACAATGGTACAAAACTTATCCTCATATGATGAAATTATGATAAGTTATACTTGTTATTCCCTCAAGTACAATGGACTGTGAAGGGGAATTTTCTGATGAAATCGTCATTAAGACATCAGAAAATCATGACTAGGATTGGATACACTAGATGCATTAATGAGAATATCTTTGAATGGGCCTGAATTATCTAATGTGGATCAGAGTGTAGTATATGGGGTATGGAGAGATACATAGTCAAGAAGAGTTCTTTAGCTTTAAGAGTTAGGATGTTAGTCTTCTTTATCATTTACAACAAATTTTGTTTGTCTTATGATTTTTTTTAATGTGTATGGAATCTTAGGGGTTTTTTTAGTGGAAGATTCAAGACAAGATTAGTTTTAGTATGCTAAAATTTTTATAAGGTTTTTATAAATATTTAATGCACTTGAGAATATTTTACTTCCAATGAAGTATAATCACAATCAACAATTGAAAATTCTCACTTATGAAAAGATTGAACAAAAAGAGGTAACAATGTTAATTGAATATTTTGTTATGTTTTTCAACTATGACCTTTATTGTTGCAATGTATAAAGATATGTCTATATTATTTCTATCATGTTAGATATTGAAAATTGTAAATATTTTATCATGACTTTTTCTACTTTAAATTTTATTTTTAATTTTTTTACAATTGATTTTATTGTGCAATCCTTCGTTATTGGTCATAGAAATTCTTACATAGGTGATTAGTTCATTGGAAAATGGATGGGAGTTGGTTTTTTTTTGTTTTTTTTGTTTTTATTAAATAACAAGAATTTTAATTTTTTGAATATGAAAATACAAATATAGTTTCAAAAATAAAACTTAGATTGTTTATTTTATGGTTTAGGGGCCTATCCTTTAATTTTTTAAATAAAGAATCTAACCATTCTTCATTATTGTTGTTACATATTTTCATTTCACTGTGCTACATGAAGGGTTGATCATTGTTTGATTTTTTTACTATATGTTATAATATCTTCTTTTTTTGCACAGAATTCAAAGTTTTGAAAAGTTTGAGTTTCTTGTCCAATCCTTTGTTATTGGTCATGGAAGTTGCAATAGTGTTGACAAGTTTGTTGGAAAACGAATGGGTAATTTTTTTGTTCTTTAAATAATAAGAATTATGATTTTCTGAGTATGAAAACACCAAGAAAGTTTCACTAATAAAAATGAGATTGTTCATTTCATGGTTTAAGGGTCTATCTTTTAATTTTTTAAAGAAAGTATCTAAACATTTCTCATTGTTTTAACAATTTTTCAATTCGTTGTGCTATAGGAATGGTTCCTCATTGTTTCGTGTAGTTTCTTGGATGTTATAATTAACATTGTTTTCAATTTTGAATTCATGTTAGGTATGTAGGGGTTTCATTTAAGATGTTTCTCCTATTGTAAAATATTGGTGGAGTGATAACATTTTAAAATCATCTTTTGGACAATGTTTAGTTCAATATGGAGTATGTAATATTCAATGATACTTTATATTACATGGGATGTTGGTTAAATTATGAAATTTTATCTTGAATATTTTTTGGATTATTTTTCTATCATAAAAAAATATGATTGTAAAATTTATATGTAATGGTATATAATAATTTGACAATCATAAATATGTATAAAACGTAAAATGATAGGAATGAAAAATAAATAAATGTCATCATATTTTCACTTAATAAGTGAGATAAATTTGAATTTTCAATCCTACGTACCACTTTTATAGTGCTTTGAATCACTGTTGAAACTTGAGTCAATTTGATGCTAGCTATAGATAGCAAATAGGTCATTCAATCTTAGTCACCTTTACAAAATAGAAATTATTACCAAAGTAAGTGGGCCATAATTGTTAGATTAAATTAATGGATATAATAGAGTGAGAATCCCTGCCTTAAACCATTTGGAATGGTTCAACTTCAAGTAGAATTCATTTTCCAAGCATAATACTAGAGTTTAGGAGAATCTATGATAGGTTCAAGTTCCTCATATACCCATGAAATTTTCAGCATGATGGTAGGAATAAGGCTTTTAGTGTGGTTTTTCTTTATGAAAAATGTCAACTATCATGTATATGAGACATGAACTTTAGCATTTAGTTGAGTATATCAGTGGACATGCCTCACTTTATGAAAACAAATCTGACTTTTCTAACTAAATGCATAAATGCCTCATAAGCATTCAGAAGGGAATTCTTGTCATCATCATGGATCACTAGGAATAAGACATGAAACACACACATGCAATTGATCTAGTGTGTTCTACAGATTGATTCATTTAGTGGTCGATGGTATAGCATGCAACTCTAATGAATTAGTGTTCATCATAGACCCTCAACTATCACTATCTTTGCCTTACCCCTGAAAAAAATGGATCTAAAAGTTGCATGTTTCTAGAACCTATTATTCCCAAAATCACAACTTCTTTCAAATGGAACTGATATTACCTTATGTCCTCCTAGATTTCCCTTATCCATTCTCAAATTTACTTGAACTCGTGAATGATTCACTAAACTTGGAAATAAAATTTTATCCATCATGGAGGTGCTAGTGAATCCCTGAAGGCAGTCATCTGATCAATGTTGCATGAATAGACTAATAGAAGTAAATTCATCATTTAAATGTGATTTGACAACATGCTAGCTACCAAGTCAAACAAATATCAGAATGGTAATTCTGAGACCTAGAGCAAGTGAACCTTTCGTTTTGTTTCCTTGCTCATAATTCGAGAAAGCAACTTGTTGTGGAGACTTCCCTACAAAGAGAAAAATATTCATAGGACCACATTTCCAAAATAAATAAAATAGTCTTTCAACTAGTGTTTTCTTCTACTTTCATCTATATTCAACCACACCTCTAATAAAACACATGACACTCATCAAAGCAAATGTGAGAGCTCTACCAAAACAATACGACTACAAATCCTTTGTTCTCCTGCTTCAAATTGCATAGATGTTTCACTTACTCTCCCCCCAGTAAGTTTTTGATCTCTCGTATGGGGAAAACAAGGAATTAATTAGTTATGGTTCATGAAATCATTGATCAAGTGAAATAAAATAGGTTGAATGAAATCAATAATTCAGAGGGGTTGAACTTTTTTTCACTTGAAGAACTACCCTCCTTTTTCATTCTCTAACTTCTTGAATACCTCAGTGATTGTGGAAAGACCCCATAGCACATTTTAAATGGTAAAAGGTAAATGGAACTATGCATGGTCCTATTGTAACAAGTTGGATGAAAAACTTTCATCCTGTGTCTTTAGATAGATTTGGATATAGCCTCTAAGTAGATGAACCAAGGTGTAATTTACCACTCAGTTTTCCTCTCTGATTGCAGCTTGAATGTAGTTTATTGGTTTAGCTTGGTGTCCATTATCATTTGGAGTCTAAATGCTTCAAGAAAAACATTGGATGCTTGCAGATCTAAGATGAATTGAAGAATGTCTATGTAGATTGAGGAACATACTTGGTTATTTATATGTTTCATATGGTCATATGAAGGGATGCCTACCAATCCATTAAGTTGACATCTAACTATAAAAAGTATTAATTATTAATTATTAATTTTTTTTAATAATTTAATCAAGTCAACATAACATTACATTATATTAATAATGTTTTACAACATCAATTCCATACTAGGTTGTAGAGTGTCTCTGGGTGCAAAGATATGACAAAGAAATTACACATCTTATCATGTTTAAATTACATTATTAAATTTAATCAAAATAAAAATTTAATTTCACTATTAAATTCAGTCAAAGTATAAATTTAATTTGTGAAATTTTTAAATTTCCATATGCATGTTTCCACTTTTTTCTTGATAATGGGTTTCGAGATAGTGTAAGCACTACATCTACCTAACTTAATACTCAAAACCTAACAATAATAAAACATATATATATATATATATATATATATATATATATATATATATATATATATATATATATATATATATATATATATATATATATATATATCTATCTATATATATATATATATATAGATATATATATACATATATATATGTATATATATACATATATATATGTATATATATACATATATATGTATATATATATATATATATATATATATGTATATATATATATATATATATATATATATATATATATATATATATATATATATATACATATATATGTATATATATATACATATATATGTATATATATATATATATATATATATATATATATATATATATATATATATATATATATATATATATATATATATATATATATATATATATATATATCGTGATGATAATATTGTATTAATCAAAATTTGTGCATCGATCACACCCTATACATTAGGTGAGTAGAATTAAATTTTTTCAAGACTAATTATACATCTAACCTCACAACGATTTTTATTCTCAATATCTATTAGCCGTTTTACTATCCTAAATGACACGGTGTCTTTGGAGGTGTAAATTTCTCAAAAAACTGTAGATACAAACATAATTTGCATTGCATAGGAGACCCATTATCAACAAATAGTTACAAGGGAAGAAATAACATTTATTCTTAGAAATCATGCATCCAAGTTTACACCTTTATTGGAAAGATAATTTGTAGTAGAATTGTTCATTCTCAACACACGAAAGAAGCTAATAATAGAGAAGGCTAGTTTCAGAGTCTTAATTTGAACAATATTTCTTCACAACTTGCAATCCTTAGAAAAAGGTCCATAAACAATGTGATGGATAACCAAGTGTGAATCTCTCAACACCACTAAATATTCGATGTCTTCTTCTTTGGCCAAAAGGAGCCATAGTAGTAATCCATATGCCTCTGTTACATTATTTGCTTAATTTCCTAACCCTCAACTATACTAAATTTCAGTTTTTCTGTCGGGGTTGAGAATAACCCCTCTAGTCCTGCCGCCACAAAGAAAATATATTTTGATTTAACTACTTGACCAGAACTTGCTTTGATTTAACCACTTAATTATAAGTTGATTAAAATTTTTATAATAAATGTTGAAATCTCTACCTCATATTTCTATCGTAAGATAAATATACATTTTAATAATATAAATTTAATTTGAATTATAAAATATATTTATTCTTAATTAATTAACTAAAAAAAATATTAAGATTAATTAGTCCATTTCTTATAAAAATATAGGAAAACTAGCTAACATGAAAATGGTATGATTTTATTATATTACATTAAATACATGAGAGAGATCTATGGAAATGGGCTTTTTTGCGAGTCTGCGATGAGGGTTTCTCACCACAAAGAAAGCTTTTTGGCAATTTATTTAGGTTTTTGTCAAAAGGTGGACTTAAAGTAAGGATTCAGTCACTGTTTGCAAGAAAGTAAGCTTGGAGGTTAGCGGATAATGGGTACCAAGAGTGGGAGAATGGAGGATATAGTTGACCACAAGTATAATTTTGGTGATTTTCTCTCTATTTGATCAAAGAGACCACATCAGGCAGATGAGGTGGAGGCTTTCAGTATAACTAGCCCTATGTACTTGGGTAACATCACTATTCTTTAGCCTAGATGGTTGTGTCTAAGGGATATATTGACACCTCTGATGGGTTCCCTACCGAATAGGTTTAGTGTTCTCCTTCGGTGCATTGGTCAAAAAATCGATGGAGAGAAGAAAACCCAGCATAGACAATAGGTGAAAAATAATATACACAACCTTGTGGTCATTTTTTGATGTTTCACATGGATTTAAGCTACTTTAGACTAGGAGAGAATGGGAAAATGTTGATTCTACCTAGGTAGAAGTCCTTCTTTCTAGGTTTTTCAATGAAGGGATTGACACTGGATTTTAACAAAGTTTGAATAACACGTTTTTAAACAATCCCTCCCAAGGGACTAGGGAGGATATTCTTAGGAGACTTATTAATAGTGTGCTAGATTCAGAAGGGGAAAATAGAAGTTACGAGGAGCTAGACAAAAGAATAACCTAATCGGTGGAAACCCTATGGTCACATGAGGTTTTGGAGGGTCAACATTGACCTAGGAAGAAGAGGAAGATAGACAAGGGCACAAAAATAAAAAAATGATTACTAGAATGTAGTATTTTGGGAGGTAATTCAGTGAGGGGAAGTGAAGGATATGGAAAATAAGGTGGTCGTGGGAAGAGAAAGAGGAAGGGCTTTCTTGGTGGAGCTCATGTGAAATTAGGTAGAGAAGGAATGAGGACAAGTGTTGAAATATCTTCCTAAGGTAAGTATCCTCTCTCATGAATGGTTTATGATCAAGTTCAATTTAGTAGAAGTGTCTAGTTGGGCCCTTGGAAAATCTTGGTATATAGATTCCACCTTGGTGATAATGAAATGATGGAATTCATTATTTGATTCTAGCTGAAAAATTGGAAATTGATCCTATGTGGGTAAGGCTCTGAGGGCTTCTGCCATAATTCTGGTTGAAGGATGATTTTAAGGTTATCAAGAACAAATTAGGGTCTTTCTTGGAGGCTAATATGTCATGCCTATAGTGGGAAAATGGCTATAGTGATGGTCTTGGTAAATTTGGACTCTCATGAAGGTTTATTCATGGAATTGACTATATTTATCAAGGTTACACTCATAAATAGCTCCTTAATTACAAAGGGATAACTTTTAGGTGTGGAAGGGGTCACAAATATGGGCACATTATGAAGAATTGTGCTCTCCCTTTTACAGGTAAGAAAGGGAGAAGGGTTTCACTCCTTAGAGCCTATGGAGAGGGTTTAAGGGAAGAAAAAGGTCTTCAAGATGAAGAAATAATCAAACAGGCACAAACGACAAATTCCATACATCCAATGCAGTTGGATGGGAGTGGTAAAGTTGTGAACGATGTGCCGATAAAGTTTGGTCTGCTAATTTCTCATGTCAGTGATCCCTCCTCCTTTAGTTCTCTCGATGATTCTCGACTAACAGGACTGATGCTTGACTCTTTTAACTCAACCTTTATTTCCCTCATTCCTAAATATGAATCCCCTCATTACTTTGATGAATTCATACCTATTTAAATATGCAAATACATTTATTAAGTATTTGCAAAAAAACATTTTAAATAAGCTAAATCCAATTCTTTCTAGGAATATTTCAAAGGAGTAGTTCATTTAGGTGTATATTTGTTTTCTCATTACACATATGGGTTTGAAAGTACCCTTTATTAACTGGGTGATGAGTTGTATTACTTTGGAGCCTTTTTTTCTCCTAATTAATGGCTTGGCCTCTTATTTCTTTCATGCACAACATGGTCTTCACCAATGATGTCCCTTGTCTCCTCTATTATTCCTGCTAGTTGTGGAGGGCCTAAGTAGGTTATTATCTAAATCTAAAAGAAGGGGAGATTTAAGAGGAGCACTAGTGGTTGAAGATTTGACTATTACTCATATATTGTTCATGGAAGACAACACTTATAAATCAATATGGGCCCAGGGATGGATGACTTCCCATCAACTCAATTTACAAAATAACTTTGTGGACCATTGGAAAAATTATATCACTTGTTTGAACACATCTCATGTTCATCTCAGAGACATGGAATATTTTCTATCATGGGTTTACTCTCTATCTAGAGAATATACACCCAAATTAGGTTACATGTACATAATTGACAATAGAAAACTTGAGGTGATGGCCTGGTGGTGGAAGAAACTCTGGAAACTCTGTTTCCTTGAAAACCCTCATCTATTTCAATGGTGTTTATTGAAAAATAAGAACCCTACTGCGAATGATTTTAAAAAGAGGTGCCTGGATAGTCCCAACTAGTGCCTACTATGCAAAAATGTGGAGGAAATGATGGACCATCTTTTTCTTTCATGCCCCTTCTCAACTGGTGTATGGAATATGATAAAAAAAGTTTGAGTTTTGTTACAAAGTAGTATGGGTATTCTTTTAATGATGCTTGGAAGATGTGGTGGGATCAAGATGCCCCAAAAAAATATAGAAGGCTTACACCTCTCATAATTTGGGGCATATGGCTCTCTTAAAACAATGGTATACTTCAGGACAAGTCTTCTTCTCCTGAAAAATGGCAGCCCAAGTTTTGGCCATCTTCTCTTTCATTCCTGATATGATATTTATGCATAATCCTCAAAACATAATTGTTGAAGAGATTCATCATTCCATCCCCTGGGCCTATATTGATGGCACCTCTTTACTAGGTGGTGGATGCGGGGTGTGACATTTTTCTTTACCTACAGGAAAATCACTTCTACAATTTTCAGAGTGGATTGGGAAAAGGATCTAACAATTATGTTGAAATTCTTAGTCTTAAGCTCCTTTTGTTTTTTTATTGAGAAAGAATGTCGACATATTCAGATCTTTGGTGATTTTATGATCATCATAAATTGGTTCAATATTATACAAAGATGTCACATGCACACACTTTCTCCTATTTTAGAATATATTTTTCAAATTAAACAACCTTTTGACTAGATTTCATGTCATGATATCTAGAGGGAAAGAAACTCTACAACAAACTCCCTTTCTAAAGCAGGCACTCTATAAGTTTTGGGGACTTGGAAGATCACTAAGAAGATAGGCGACACCGTATCAAAATTCTATTGTATGCCCTTCATAGAGGTTTTGTAGTAGGAGAAAAATATGGATTAAATATATTTGACTATATATATTTTCTATTTTTATGCAAACATCCAGGAGATACTATATATATTGATGCATAATTATTATTTTTTTGTGACAACTACAAGAACGTGATGGGGCCTATAAAATCAGGTCTGTCTTTTTTTTAGCTTCAGAGGTTGTTTTCAGGTGGATATTTAAATGCATAGGGGTGCATACAGTTTTTCTTTTTGACATTTTGGCTAGCTATCAACTGACTCTTTAATAATGTACATAGGTGCATATACTGAATGTAATTTCCATTATGATTAATGAAAATTATGATTTTTTATTAGGAGAAATATATATATATATATATATATATATATATATATATATATATATATATATAGATATATATATATATATATATATATATATATATATATATATATATATATATATATATATATATATATATATATAAAGTTTTGTAATAACAAAATGAGTTATAAAACATATTCAATTTATTTTAATTAATTAAAAATTTCTACATAATTGATTATTATTATTTTTTTTTTAATTTTAGAAAAACTAATGATAATATAATTCCCTAAAAAATAATAAAACAATTAATTTAATAAATTTTTAATATAAATAATGTAATAATGTTTTATAAATTGTAGCCATATCAAAGTTATTATATTCTATGCAAAGATGCAGAGGAATTGGTCTCGCACCTACTCTTGCATTTTCCTTTCACTCTAAGCATTTGGGAAAAAACCAAACAACTCCTCAGATGTACCTTGGATTAGAAGGGGAATGTTTTTCCAGATGCATGGAAGTCTTGGTGGGACTCTTCAAATGATGGAGCCATGAGGAACATTTCACCTCTTATATAATGGGGATGTGGTTGGCCAGGAATAAGGCTACTTTTAGGGATCATGCCTATGCTTTAGATCTCATATCTATAGAAATTGGTGTTGTATATTGTCTCTTACCATCAAAGTAATCTCATCAGGTGGCTCAGGTCATTTCTGAGGAAGTAATCAATAAAAATAGTCCTTAGTCATATTTTGATGGAGCATCCAGTGAAGATGGATAATGTGGGGTTGGTCTTATCCTTTACCTCATTGAGCAGCATTTCTTAAAATCAAAGATTGACTTGGGTGGGGGATATAACAATTATGACGAACTCTTATCTCTCAAACTTATTCTTTGTTGGGCACATGGACTTAATTATCGATCTATTCAAGTATTTGGGGACTCATGGAATATGATAATCTAGTTTAATACTACATAATGATTTCACAATATCACACTACTTCCCATTCTTGAAGGCATTTGTAGTTAAATCGTGGTTTTGATCATATATCTTATTGTTACATCTAAAGGGAAATAAACACAGAGGTGGATGTCTTATCTAAGGAGAGCACTCGACATCATATGGGCACCTAATAGGTTCTTGAGCATTCAAATGGGATCATACAAGAATACCAACACTAGTATTTTATAGAAGCTTAATTTTCAAACCACTACTACTTTGAATCTGTTTTTACTCTGCATATCCCATAGTTTCAGTTTTTATCTCTTTTCAGGGATGTTCAGGACTCATAACAGTAGACAGTCAACAATTACACATATGTATCAGTTTCTTTTGATTCTATTTTATGGGCACTTCCTATGATAGACACTTTATATTTATTGTATGACACAGACATAAATTATATACTTGGAATCTTTAGTTTTTTTATGGTAGGGCATACATGTCTTTGAGTTAATTTAATTATTTTTATGGGACCATGGGACAACTGATGAATGCACTTTGATGCATCTGCTATGTTAAAATCTGAAATTTCTATGCAGAAACTCAAAAATTCTTTGCAAAAACTTGAAAGTTCTATGCAAAAAATTGAATGTACTTTACAGAAAGTTGAATGTACTTTGTATAAAGTTGAATGTACTTTGTTGGGACTTGAAAGTACTTTATGGAAAACTAAATGTTCTATGTTATTACAATTACTTATAATGTGGATTTCTTCTTCGAACAATTTAGATCAGCAATTATATATAGATAATAAACTTAAGGATCATATGGAGGCAACCAAGCACAAATATGAGACACGGATATTTAGGTCCAATGACTAGGGAAAAACCACTCAAAGGGGAAAATCCAAATGATTCTTCTTCTATTATATTTATTCAATTATTCAGTGGAATATAGAGAGAGAGAATGAGAATGAATAAAGTCACCAATTACTATGATCAACTTGCAGCTAAAGTACTCTTTCTCTTTTCTTGAATATCTCCTCCTTTTCTTGATTAGATCTTGTCCTTTACACTTGCTCCAACACTTCCCTTGCTCTTACTCTTCACTTGCTCTCACACTTCTTTTTCATACACTCAACACTTTCTCTCCTTCACAATGAACATGCTACACTCAACTCTCACTTGCTTTTGCTTAAATAGATGAGAAAGGAGAGGAGTTACAAAATGAATTCATGTCTTGAGCCAAAAATAAGAGAACTGAATTCCATGAGGGAGGAGTTACTTGAGGAGAAGTGAAACTCATCCCAATAATAGATAGAGAGGTACAATTGTATTGAGGAGTTATAGTTCGAATTAGGTAGAGAGAGTTAGTTTTAGACATGAGCGAATATTTAGTGAGAGTTAAAAATTGAATTGAGTGAGGGAGCTACAAGTGCATTTAATGAGGAGTTACACTTTTTCCATACATCGAATTAGTGAGGGAGAGTTATATTCTCTTAAGTGTGGAGTTACTATTTTATTCCAGGAGAAAAATTTGATTTGCCAAGAAAGGGATTCTTAATTTAATTGACTTATTCCATGAGATTATTGAGAATTCATTTTTATTGATCCATTAAGGTTGAATGACTTTAGACTATTTTATAAATAATAGTATCATAATAATATTAATACTAGTAAGGATAATACATTAATTCTTGACTTGTATAATCTTGATTGATTTGATTTTAAAGTGGATTCCATCTGTCGAGATCATCCTTGATCATTTAGACATGAATTTCTATTTTTGGAAAGTCACTTCCAAATTGAGATGTGACTTACTATTTTTGGAAAGTAATATTAGAATTATAAGAAATGAAATTTTATTATAGGTGGTTCAAATAGAACTGAAAGATATGATTTCTTCTAGGAGAAATTCACCCCTAAGCTGCCAAATTTTACACTCTCTCAGCTAGGGAGGAATTTATTTATGCATCAAATATTTATGCTTCCTATGATCTCTTTCATTCATATCAATTCAACTCTACTCTATAGCATCTTTAACAATGAATTCACAATCTAAAGAAAAATCGTCCACTTGACACAAATTTGGAAAGGAAACGATTATCACATGTCACATAGACAATGATTACACTCAACTAATTTTCATCTCAAAAATTAAGTGATAGAACACATGCATCACTTATACAAGACTCAAACAAGTCACATAGACAAGAATCAAACACAACCAAGTTTCATTAAATGTCAAGTGGTGGAACACCAACATCCTAGACAAGTCACACAGATAGTATAACTACACCTATTGGCAAGATAGGTGGCTCTTCCCACATCCCAAATTGAGGGTCAGATGCATACTAAGGCTTACTCTCATGGCACACACTACACAAGAGGCCCCTCATCCTTAAGATATTTCCAACATCATTTCCTAATCCTATCATCTATGATAGGGGGAAAGGCAGCTCAGTTTTCTCGATCAACTGTGACCGCTTCTGGAAGGGTCACATCCATAAGTCCAAGTTGCTCTCTAAAAACCAAGAACTTTCCTTTCAGTAAAGGCTTGGTAAGAATGTCAGTTATCTAATCATCAATGGAGATGTGATGGAGCCTCACTTCTCCTCTATACATGATATCCTGGATATAGTGATACTTGATGTCAATATTCTTGGAGTTTTCATGAAACATAGATTTTTCTACAAGACGAATCCAACTCTTATTGTCACAATATATAACTATTATTCCCAAAAATTTCTCAAATAGTTCCCCAAAAATATTTCTCAGCCCAACTACCTCACATCTAACCATGCTAGTAGTAATGTCCTCAACTTCAATTGTACTCATTGCAACCGGATTTTGCTTTCTGCTCATCCAAGAGATCATGGGATATCCTAAGCTAAAGCAACACCCAAAATTTGTATTTCTGTCAACATAGATACTAGCCCAATCGACATCAATATATCCATGAATTCTTACATTTTTACATTTTGATAGTTCCATGCAAGTATCTGAGTACATGTTTTGCAACGATCCAATGGGCATGAAAGGGACCAATCATATGTTGACTTAAAGTGTTTACATCAAAATATATCTCAGGCTTAGTGTTTACCAAAAACATCAAAGAACTAATGAGTTGTCTATACTCTATGGGATTTTCCAGATTAGGTACTGCAACATTTCCACATAATTTCTTAAAGTTTATTTCCATAGGAGTATGCATGGACTTACATTCTTTCATAGCAAATATTTCAGGAATCATAACAACATATTTTCCTTGAGAAATATGAATTTCACCAAGTCTTTTCCAAACCTCTATATCCATAAAGTAATGCATCAAACTAAGGTCTTTAATTTCAAAATCAGAACCTAATTCCCTCTAACACTGTAGGATAAGAAGTTCTCCTCATGTCAAGAATAAATCATCAACACATAGTATCAAAATAAAAGGTATACCTTGGAGAGTCTTGAATTATAGGTTTCGGTGTGCACTACTTTTGGTGAAACCAAGATTCATTAGGTAGCTATCAATGTGATAATACCAAGCTTTTGAAGCTTGATTCAGCCCATATAAGGCTTTCTTCAGTCTGCATACATGAGTTTCTCTGTCATGCTCTTCATAGCCTTGTGGTCATTCCAAAAATACCTTTTCCTTGAGGAAGCCATATAATAAAGCAATTTTTACATCCATTTGGTGAAGATTCCATCCTTGGCTAGTAGCTAAGGCAACAAGAGATCAAATAGTTGTATATAGAGATACATATATAAAATTCTCATCATAATCTATTCCCTCTTTATGAGAGAGACCTCTAGATACAAATCTACCCTTATATTTTTCAATACTACCATCTGTACCATTTTTAATCTTAAAAAAGCCATTTGGAAGTGACAACACATTTACCTTGAGGTTTAGGAACCACTTCGCAAACATCATTCTAGATGATGGACTCATATTCTTTAGGCATGACATTTTTCTAGACTTGTTATTTTGCAACTTATTCAAATGTGCATGGTTCTACCTTAATGATATTTCTCATGGAAACAACATACCCTTGAAACTGACTTGGCTACTTACTTTCTCTAAATGTTCCCCTTGGGGAACATGTTGATCAACATATTGCAAGGCAGCCATAGTGGTCACTTTCTGGTAGGAGAATCATGTGGTGGAGGATCTAGTGGATCCATGGAACCCATGGGATTATCAACAAATGCATTCTCAGGTTCTGGTTTAGACTCAGATGCAGGGCCTTTTTCATTAACAACTTGTCTTTCAACAATGGCAGAAGGAACAGAGTCTCTTGCTTTTCCAAGAGTTGCATCTTCATCAAATGTTATGTCTCTAATAAACTCTATAGTTCTTTGATTAGGTACATAAATTCTATAAGCTTTTGAATTATCAAAATATCCAACAAATGTACCTTTCTTACCTGAAGCTTCTAGTTTTTTCCTTTTCTCTTTCGACACATGGAAGTATATAGTACAACCAAATATTCTCAAATAACTCACCTAAGGCCTTTCACTAGTAAAGACTTCTTCAAGAGTTTAACTATCTAAGTCCTGATGAGGAGTTATATTTTGCACATAAACAACAATATTTGCAACTTCTCCCCATAGAAATTTGGGAGCTTTTGATTATGTGGCATGGCTCTGACCACTCCCATAATGGTTATGTTCTTCCTCTCAGCCACACCATTTTGTTATGGATCGTACGACACAATGGTTTATTTATTTATTTTGGTGTCTTGTCAAAGATTATTAAAATAATTAGAGGTGAACTCTACCCCATTATCAGATATGAAAGCTTTCATCAACAATTTGATTTTCAATCAGAACCTTGAAATCTCTGAACATGTCAAATTCTTCCACTTTATTTTTTAAAAAGTATATCCATGGCTTGCGGAAAAAATCATCAACAAAAATCATGAAATACACGTAGGCATGAAGAGAAGTAACATGTATAGGTCCACATAAATTAGAATTTATTAGTTGAATTAGCTAACTAGTTTTTGTTCTTCTTGAAGGGAATGGTCCCTTTACATGCTTTCCACTTGCACATCCTGGGAAAACCCCTTCATGATTCAATATGATCTCAGACATTCTATAAACCATATTCCTTACATGAGGTAGGTCTTTGTAGTGTAGGTGAGTGAATCTTCTATGCCATAGCTCACACTAAATATTGGTATCATGGACCAGTGTATGAATGGGTTTACAATTGACTTTGTAAATCCCTTCACATCTTGATCCAAGTGTGAAGGATTCTCTCATACTTGAGTTCAAAATTCAGTTCAGAACTTTTCCATTAATAAAAGCAACTTCCATTCCTTTATCTTCTACAACATATAAGGATACGAGATTTTTTTTTCAAACTAGGTACATACAAAAATTCTTGCAAAAGAAAAGATTTGCCATCATCTAAATAAAATGAAACTAAACCATAACCTTTAACTTGGTTAGTAGAATTATCTCCAAGTTTAACATTTAAATTAGTCTACCTATCAACTAGATTAGGGATTGCATCTTTGTAACCAATAAAATGTTTGGAAGCACCACTATCAACTAGCCAACTATCAAATGAATCTGTAGAAGAAGAACTAGAAAGAGCATAAACAAGAAAATATTATAATTCAGTTTCCGTTGCATTATTTCTATACCTTGGATTTCTTGTTTTCTTATAATGGCATTTTCTTCGATTTTCAGTAGTGTCTTTTCTATAAACAAATTTATTTTTGAATCTAGGTTCTCTTCTTCTTTCTCTATATACATGAGAAAAGTGACCATGATTTTGATAGTTAAAGCACATAACTTTTGACATGTCTAGATTCCATTTAAAGCAATCATTTGAATCGAAAGCATATTTCTTTGAAAAATGATGATATCCTTTATTACCTTTCTTTCTCTTGCCATACGCCGAAAATGTAGTAGGTTCTCCTTCTTCATGATGTGAAATTCTCCCTCTAGAGATCATTCTAGCCTCCTCTTGAATACCCTTTCCTAGGAGCTCATCAAATGTGGAAATAATTTTGATATTTTTAATGGCGATGATAAATGTCTCCCAAACAGGAGAAAGGCCTCCAAGTGTAGTCAACACCATTTCTTTGTTAGGTAGAACTTCACCAACTATTGATAGTTGATTCCTGATTTTGGTCATTCTCAAGAAGTATGCTTGATCTGTCTCTCCTATGTTCAGCTTGATGTCCTTTCGTTGATTCTTCAAGGAAATAATCTAGTTCAAGTTACTAATTGAAAACATGCCAATTAGTTTTTCATACATTTCTTTAGCTTCCTTCAAACCAGAAACATAAGTAATGAGATGATCACAAAGAGAATCAAGGATAATTTTTCTACCTTTGATTTCACCCTTTTTATGTTTGGATTTTACAACAGCACTTTCATTCTCTAGTTGATTAGCTACTATGCCTTCAACATACTCCAGAACTTCGTGTTCTTTAAGAGTGATATCCAGCCTTGCTTTCCATGGACCAAAGTTTGAAGCATCATTCAGCTTCTCCTCTACATTGAAGTCGGATGAAGTCATCTTGATCAAAAAACTTTGGCAACAAGTGGGCTCTCTTCAAGTGATCTTTGGTCTCCTTGAACTTGTCTTCACCAAGGCTCTAATACCATGTTAAAATCTGAAAGTTATATGAAGAAACTTAAATATTCTTTGCAAAAACTTGAAATTTCTATGCAGAAAAATAATGTACTTAAATTGCATAAAGTTGAATGTACTTTCAGTAATATGAATATACTTTGCATAAAATTGAATGTACTTTGTAAATAATTGAATGTACTTTGTAGAAAACTGAATGTTCTATGTTGGGACTTGAAAGTACTTTACAAAAAACTAAAAGTTTTATGTTTCTGTATTCAGGCTTCTGTGATCCATAATGAATTAATTCGAATGAGGATTTCTTATTCAAAACTTTTCAGTTCTACAATTGTAGATAGATAATAAACTTGAGGACCATATAAAGACAACCAAGGAAAAATACGAGACATTGCAATTTAGGTCCAATTACTAAGGCAAAACCCTTCAAGGGGGAAAACCCAAATGATTCTTATTCTATTAGATTCTTGAATTGTCCAGCAAAGTACAGAGAGCGAGAGAGGGAATAAGAATTAATAAAGTCGTTAATGTCTAATAAACTTCCAGATGAAGTGCTCTTTCTCTTTGATTGAAGACCTCCTCCTTCTCTTAATCATATATTGTATTCGCACTTTCTCTAACTCTTCCATTGCTCTTGATCATCACTTGCTCTCACACTTCTCTTTCACACACTCAACACTTGTACTCCTTCACAATTAACATGCTACACTTAAGTTTCACTTTCTCTCACTTAAATAGATGAGAAAGGAGAGGATTTACAAAATGAATTCATACCTTGAGCCAATAATAGGAGAATCAAATTCCATGAGTGAGGAGTTACTTGTGGAGAAGTGTAACTCATTCCAAGAATAGAGAGGGATGTACACTTGTCTTGAGGAGTTACAATTCGAATTAGAGAGAGAGAGAGAGTTACACTTAAACATGTAAGAATATTTAGTGAGAGTTACAAATCAAATTAAGTGAGGGAGTTACAAGTGCATTTAATGGGGATTTACATATTTTCCATATGTTGAATTAGTGAGGGAGAGATACATTCTCTTAAGTGTGGAGTTACTATTTTATTCCAAGAGCAGGGTTTTATTTGTTAATAAAGAGATTCTCAATTTGATTGACTTATTCCATGAGACTATTGAGAATTCATTTTTATTAATCCATTAAAGGTGAACGACTAGACCATTTTATTAGTATCATAATAATAATAATACTAGTGGGGATAAAATATTAATTCTTTACTTGTATAGTCATGATTGTTTTGATTTTAAAGTGGATTCCATATGTCGAGATCATCCTTGATCATTTAGACATGACTTTCTATTTTTGGAAAGCCACTTCCAAATGGAGATGTGACTTACTATTTTTGGAAAATCATATTAGAATTGTGAGAAACGAAATTTTATTATAGTTGGTTCAAATATAACTAAAAGATATGATTTCTTCTAGGAGAAATTCCTCCCTAAGTTGCCAGATTTTAACATGCTATATGTAAATTTTTACTTCTAATAGAAAGTTACACTTTTTTCTTTCTCTAAATTATTATATAAATAGAATTATACACAACCATATTAAGAAATTTTCTTAACTCTTTATATGTTGATTTATGACTTGACCTCACAATTATTACACATGCTTATGGATTACAAATCTGCAAATGGAAACTATTAAAATATACCCAAAAAAACAAATTTCTTGGATCAATATGTATTGCATTTTATAACAAGGTTGTAATTTATAACAAGGTTCTCCATTGCAGACGACATACTTGCCTATATATATATATATATATATATATATATATATATATATATATATATATATATATATATATATATATATCTTAGATTAAATGCAAGCTTCCCTTGAGAAACCATCTCTATGAGAGTTATAATGAATTTAATTTAGCTATTCCCAATATCTAAAGGGAATTGAACATAGATATTAATATAATGCAATTAATATAACTACTAAGGAATAATCGAGAATAGTGTTCTTCTCTCACTAGATTTCTTGTTGAGATGGCTTGTCCATAAAGAAACTATTCTACAACTTGATTTTATTTTAGAAGCAATATAAATCTATTTGTTGTATCACAAATCCACTGATTGTACCTCATAAGAGTTACATATACACTAAAACCACTCAAGAAAATATGCATGAGGCACTGGTTGTACACAACTCTCTTTAGATAATAAACCTTTTCATAGAACATTCCTATTAAATACCTAAATAGAATGAACTCAAGGCTTCCTTCTTTTTTTCCTTTACCGGAGACCTAGAAAAGGTTTGGGCATAAGGATTTACAGAAGATAGTTCTCGTCCAAGGTGAATCCCCCTTGCTCTAGTTCCCAAACTCAAGGAACAAATCGTCTCACTGAAATCATCTGCCTTAGGACTAATATGTACAAGCATCAACATTTTCTAGTCTTCTCCTACATTTAAAAATAAAAAATAAATACCACGTGTTTTAGAAACTCAAATTAATGAAATAAGACACCATTAGTCCATGTGCAAAAGAACCAAGAAAATAAAACTTCATGGCATCCAAAAAAAAGTAAATCGAAAAAAGAAAGAAAAAAAAAAGTGAATTAGTCACCTATTGAGTCTCTTAGGATTTGAGTAAGTTTGTTTTTCCTGCATATGTAAAACTTCATATAAGTTGTCACTCTATAAAATCAAACTCCAAAATGGATCAAATGTAACAAGAATACATGAATCCAAGTACTAATTTTGAGCTTGCAATCTACAAATCAAGAATTTATTTATTTTTTACGATATAAGGACTACTAGATTTCTCGTTGCAAAATATCCTTACAATAAGGCAAAAACCAAAACCAATCAAAATTATAAGAATAAAATCAAACTCCAAAATGGATCAAATGTAACAAGAATACATGAATCCAAGTACTAATTTTGAGCTTGCAATCTACAAATCAAGAATTTATTTATTTTTTACGATATAACGACTACTAGATTTCTCGTTGCAAAATACCCTTACAATAAGGCAAAAACCAAAACCAATCAAAATTATAAGAATACACAATAATAATACCTTCAAGTGAAGTTACTTCTTTAGAAGATGATAAATGAATGAATGTTTAGCGTGCTTCTTTACTTCTTTATAAAATGATTAGGAGGTTGCCGCTGCAGGCCAAAGATAATCTCTGTTATGGTCTTGACTACTATTGTAGCTCTCACGGCGGTGCCCCTAACGAGGATCTCTTCAAATTGCTCACATCAAACGAGACATTATCAACACTGAAAACACGAGTTTTATTTGGAATAAACTTCCATTAAGCACATCCGTGCCAGAGTCTTACAGCAATGCATGGAACAAATGTGTATTGAATTCCAGTGGATTGAACATCCAGAGCTATGGAAGCTCCAATTATTTAACAAGATTGGGACCCTTCTATCAATAAAACATTGATATAAATTTATAGCCAGACATTTTAAGGGATTTTGATTTTTAGTGCGGTAATTACAAAATTGCATTAGATCAGGTGCAACTACGAGGCCCATGAATGCATGACTTGCATGTTCACAAGTTTGAAAATTTCCATGTGCTTTACTATAATGTTATATGTTCTTTTAGCCTAGTATTTGTGCACTAGAAGATAGGACATTAAAGACGAAAATAATTCACAAGAATATTCCAAAGTTCATTTGACATAATGATGACTTAGCTAGCTACAACAGTCATGGATGGGGTAGACTAGTACATATGTTCAAGTCAAAATTTGCAAAGACAAACATGGTGGAAGGAAAGTTCAGATTGAGTAAAAAGTGTGCATGTCAATGTGAACAAAACAAACTATGATGGATGAAGGTGAAGATTCAAAGACAGACTTGGTAAGTAATGAGGTTTAGCATTTACTCTGTGAAGGGATATATAATGAATTTTTTTTAGTAATATAAATATCAATATTTTTGTGTTGATAGGTACTCTATATCTCAGTATAGAGGATATGTATAGGTGTTAGATGTTAGATGTTAGACGTTATATGTAAACATTTTTTAAATTCAATTTTTTTTAATTGTAATTTTGTTTCTATTAACAAAAATTACGAACAAATTCTTAGATAAAATAAAATCATAATATACAATGACATTAAATATATAACATATAAATAGTAGTTATAAGTTAAGATCCATTTTACCATGTAAATTAAAACAATGATGTTGTAACAATACTTAAATTTAATTAATAACCACAAAAATTTAATACTTACAATAAAATTACAACATAACCATATTCTAAACCATGAATATTCATTCCCACATTACTATAGATATTATTAACTTCTAAATAGACTTTGTTACAATACCATGACTTATCAACACCATATGCCTAAAACCATAACTCATTTCAAAATCAAAACATTTTATAAATAATTTATTTTAACTTAATTTTCTAACATTTTAAAAAATAAATATAAAGCTAAAAAGTATGGTGGATATGCTTTAGTGATGTAAATGTCTATAAACATTTGATTATAATAAACAACTAAAGTAATTGAATTATTATGAAATATTATGAAACGTTAACAATAAATAAATTTTTTAAAGTCAAATAAAATAGAAATTTAATAATATTAAGAGTTAAATAATAATAACAATGTTCAATAAATATATAAGAATCCTAAGAGTAAAGGATATAAATTTATGTTATTAATATTAAGGGATAAATATTAAAAATAAATAACATGGGGTAATAGTATGGGTCAATAATATTATTTAAATTACTATAATAAAATATTAATACAAATAAATAAATATTTAGTGTTAAGTCAAAGAAATATTTTTTTAAAGGTTATTATTAAATATCTATAATATCAATTTATTATAAATCAATATTTAAGATAGATAAAATCTTAAGCAAAATAATATACAAATCAGGGTAATTAGTATTAAGAGTTAAAAAGTTAAATATTAAATATTAATTAAATTATTAATAAATAAATCCATAATAAAAATATTTGTATTAAAGCCAAAAGTTAAATATATATATATATATATATATATAAGTTTGGTATGACCTTTTCATTAATTTTCTAACAATAAGCATGTTACATCCATATGTCTGAAGGTTAGGTGGACTCAACCTACCTTGGGGAAACCAGGTATGTTGGCCACCTAACCGCAAAATATGCCATCCATAAACAAAAAATAATAAGTCTTACAAGCCACGCTATATATGTCTGAGAGCCTTTGTTATTCCTACTTGCTAGATACCTATAAACATAACTAATAATATGCTTAAAATTTTGAAAATGCTTCATACAAAACTATAACCACAGGTGCACTGCCACTACTCATCATCAGTTGAATCCACCAGAGCAGGGTCCTTCATAGGGAAACCTAGTAGCTTCATGTGGGGAATACAAGGGATGTGTTGCTCTATGCGGCTGAGGCATCCATTTTGCTATTGCAATTGGAACTGGATCTTTTGAAACTCTTTAGTATAATATGGATGTCAATGGGAGGACCAATGCGTATTAGGTGGAGAGTGCTCCAAGGCTTTAGCCAAAATGCTCTTCATCATCCAAAATAGGTGGACTATTTGTTTATATTGAGAGGATCTACCATGAGTATGGTCAAGGTCAGGGATCAAAGTATGCCACTCATCTAAACCAATTTCCAAATTCTCCTCAATCTGAAATGAGTTGCTTGATCGAAGTCAAACTGCCTGAGTGATATGCTTGAGCGGCTTCCTAAATAATTTGGGACGTCGATTTACGCCCACGCACAGTCCCTCCAGATGAGCTAGGTTGACTGACCTGGGGAGGGGATCCTTTCCTCTACTTTCCGTGGCCACGGCCTCCTCGACCATTCCTTCCTTTACTAGAGGCTTGAACCATATTTCTACAACTACGAATCCAATACTCACATGTGTCGAAAGCTGGAGGTCAATCTAAATAGAATCTAAGATCAAAAGAAAGACACTACCGAGGGTCGCTCTAGCCCTGAAGACCTGCCAATGAAATTACAAAATAACCAACCAAAAATCAATTGACAACTAGCAAAGCATTATGGTCTCACTTCTATCATTGCTCCACTGATGCTCACAGGTGGGCCTAAACTCACAGACCCAACCATCCACAGCAAAAACCCAAAATGATTCAGGTGAATGTCATCTTTAATCAATTAGAAAAAGAGAATTGTGCGTCATAGAAAGAAAGAACAATCGAGTCGTGAGCCAGCCTTTGACCAAGACACACATACAACCATGCGCTGGAACCAAATGTAGAATTCCCTGGTCACAAAGACCGGATTGGAATGCCCAAAGTAGGGCCTATACTGACAGAATTTGAGCCAAGAGTTTCCCCTTGACTAGAACCCACCCACAACCATGCAACGGAACCAGACACGATAAACCCTTATCGCTAGGATGGGATTGACACTAAACGTTTTCCAAAGTTCGCCTGAGACCACGACACTATACCAACTAGGACTAGGCCAATGTTTACAAACAACAATGGCCCTGTTATGAAACCATACATAATTAGAGTACCCAAGAACCAAATAGAATTTTCCAGAAGCTAAAACCTTCACAATTTTGGAATAACTAAGGCAGATAATACAACGACACCCAAAGCAACCCATCGGCCAAGCCCCGTATGAGCCCATACACGATAACCAAATCTCATAGACCATAGACACGGGGACAAAGAAAAATAATGACTCGACACATAGTAATGAGTAGACCATGCCACACTCCAAATACATTCTATTCCAATCTTGCCAACCTACTATAGTACCATGCATCCCAGATATCAAAGGGCAGAGACAAAGATCCATATATGCAAAGGGAGAAAAATTAAACTAGGATAGATACCAGTGATCGAGTCCTTGACTAAATAGGGACTGAGTCGACATTCTCCCTAAAACGAACAACTTGGACCAGATCCACAGCAAACGAAGCACACAGACCAACTTACCCAGCGCAAGGGAGGAGGAACTTACCTTCTCACCTAACTTAACGACTCTACCACCTTCCCGGTCAGCAATTAACCTTCACATGTGCACCACCACCTCTCCAAATGCTACATGCATACAAAGGGTGGCCGTAGATTTCTTTAAGATTTTCATTAAACTATGGGCCATGGTGTACCCATTAGGTCCAGCTCACACCCGATCGGGGAAAATATTAATATAATATTATTATTAATAAATCAAGAAAAACAAAAACAAAATTAGAAATAAATAATAATAATAACCCTAAAAAAGCAAAAGAAAAAAGTGCAGAAAATGAGAGGGATACAAGATTAAGGAGGAATCTAGACCAAAAGAAAAGGCAGGAATCTAGTTCCTCCTGATCTTCCAACCATCATCTTTGTTCAAATTTCCAGAGTGGTTTTCAATTTCAATGGTTTCTCTAAACTTTCTGTGATGATAGTGATTTATCTTAGCTAGGACCAGCATAGGTCCATCTTTACCATGGATCTAACATAAGCCAAGAGGGATCAAATTTCTTTAGGTGTAAAATTGTTTTAGAGTGCAAAAAATAATGTTTAATTTTTTTTGTTTAAATTGTATATTTGAATGTTATAGAGATTACATAACATGTGTCTTAAGTCATTTTACCAACACAAATTAAACTGGTTTTTTTGTTATTAATATATTTTAAGTATAGGCCAATATTAATTCATATTAAAATGTTTTATTCATAAACATTAAAATATTTTCTTTAACATTTTATTTCTATATATAGATATATATGAAGTTGATATTACGTCTTAAAATATTTTGAAAAATAAAAGGTTTAAACGTATTACTCACATTCTTTTCCTTCTAATTACTTTACACAAAATTATATTAGGTCATATGGACAACTAATTATATGTGTGTGTGTGTGTATATACACATATTATCGCTGACATTGCTTATCTATTTAGAGAATATTTTATTTTTATTTTAAGAGGGACGGACATACTTACACGTCACCTTCACACTAGGTTCTAAAATGAGCCTCTCGGCTCATTCATGAAGTCTTCATTGCAAATATGGTGCTTGGTTTCCTTAGCATGCTCTACAATATCAAATAAACACGATCTATGATGCTTAATGTCAGTTATATGCTCTTGAATGCTTTGCTTAATAGATCGACCTATTTTTCCAACATAGGGAGCACCACATGAGCATCGAATTAAGTAAATGCCTTTTATTTATTTATTTTTATTGCATTAAAAAAAATTAACTAGTTTATATATATATATCCAAGTTTTCTTTTAATTTTTTTTTAATATCTTTTGTTGTCTTTTTTTTCATTTTTTTATATATAAATTTTATTTAAAAAAAAAATTATTTATTTATTTATTTATTTTGACTAGAAATTGTTTTTAATTTTATGTATCTATTTTTTATTCAAAATTTTATGTGAATTATTATTTTTGGAAAAAGATATGATATTCCCACTTAGTGACAACGCTCGGGGAAATATCAATTTTTGGGCAGTTTTGAATTAATTCACATTAGCACTTAGGAAGTGTGGGTTTAGAGGCCCCACATGTATTTTTGATCAAATCTGGGCCCAAACATTAGAGGATGGAGGAGAAGATCAAGCCATTAGTGGTACGTGGGGTCCAATCATAGAAAATTGTGGCCAACATGGGCAAGACACTCTCATTTGAGCAAAGTTGGTGGGGGAAAGTCGAGTTGGGCCCACATGGGCATATTGGAGGCTCTTTGATAAATAGAGCAAGAGGCACTCATTTTGGTCATTCATTCATCTATTCAAAAACTTGTCTTTGACATAGCACGCTTGAGCAGAAGCCAAGTCCGCAAGTGTTGTTTAGCACACAAGTGTCTCTAAGCGGATATCTCAACCCTTGCTTCGGTGGACTTAGAGTGCCATCCCAAGGAGGGAGTTCCATCCTTTTCCGATTTTTCTAGCAGTGGGAGTGCGAGTTTGTGTGGAGGAGACACTAGCATCAGCACAGGGATTGCACAAAGCTTGGAGGAGATACACTTGGGAGTTGGGGAGTGAAGGGAGTTTGGGCCTAAAACTTGAGGTGGAGTCTGGGGAAGTGTTGTGGGGGCTTTTCCATCATTTTGGCAGAGAAGCAAATGCAAAAGTTGCTACAGGCTACATCTTTTTCTTGTAGAGGAGGACCAAGCATGTGGGTTCAATTTTGGATTGTCAAAACTAGGACAAACCCTTTTTGTGCTTTTTTGGGCTTTTGACAAGGACTTCATAAATAATTTGGCAGAATTTTTTGGGCAGATTTGAGGGGTCAAACAAGGGTCCCAATCCAGCAACAATTGGAGGAGTTTGTGGAAATTTGGGCCAAAATTCTGAGCTCAACATTTGACCATTTCCTTCGTGGGTTTTTGTGGGTTATTGGTGGAGAGGCCTAGGTTAATTTACCAGATCTTGTTAAGCACTAGAGGAGGCTCTATCAACATATATTCACACCTAATAATGTATATCTAAGTAGTTCAATGCAAAGCCAGGAGATAGAGCAACAACATATTTGAAGGGGACTTCTTATTATTCATTTGGGCTTAGTTAGCTTGACTTGAGCAAGCCCAAGTGAACTCTTTCTAGAATCTCTTTGTACCATTTTCATATTATAATAAAATGGCAAAGCAGTGTAGTTTTTGGCTTTAAAATGGTGTTTTGATGCTTGAGTATATTACTGTGTGTTTTTGGATATGTTTGATTTGTTTATCATTATATATTTCCATTAGGAATATTACAGTGGTATCAGAGCCATAATCTTGGCTCAGCCTATGGGAAACCCTTAATTTTATGGCAAGAACAAAATAAAAGCTAAGAAATCATGGGATCCAAAGAAAAGTTAGAATCAAACAACATGGTAGTAACCTTGAATGAGGTGATGTGGGGGAGAATTTGATTCGTTTTGCAATTGAGAATCCATACACGATTGCAATTGATCTGTAGTTATTGGGAGCAAAATGGAGGGCATACCAATCATTGGGTCATGGCATTTAGGCATCCCTCTCTTTCTGGGAGTTCTATGAACTAAGAGGCATGCACAAACAAATGGAGATTAAGTGGAATTTTTCGGGGATGATGAGGAGGATTAAGGAAGAAGAAGAGAGAGTAGTTCAAGGAGTCATGGTTGGTAAGGAGACAATTGAGCATACACCCGTTGATGAGATGTCATCCATTGTTGAGGTATAGAATGATGAGGTATCTTAGGTTGTGACCGAGTTCTCAAGTGATAGAAGTGCACCACAAGTTGATGAGGTGCCAGGAGAAATCTTCATTGTTGATGAGAAGCCAATAGGTACAAAGGCATCCAGATCTATGACAGAGTTGTTAGGCGACAATCACCTGCAGCTGACTTGTGAGCATGTCTTGCATGATGGGTTATCTATGGAGGAGCAGTTGGAGGTTCATGTCGAGCCCATGATGGAGGAGGATGTGAAACCATCCTTTGGGCTAGCCATTGATGAGGGGTAACATAGATACAACGCATTGGGATTTCAACCCAGTTCGCTTCAGAGGCACACTGACATAATCTACAGTGTTATCACCCCATCCCTACATGTTGGATTGAGAGAGGCGGAGTTGTCTAGACATGTCAGAGGGGATGACTAGGTTATCAGCGTTGTTGGGTCACCTTTGCACATTGGAGAGAGAGAGAGAGAGCTACCTAGTAAGATCTCATGTGTTGACCTGGGTAGCGGGATGAGATGATCAAAGTTGCACCGAGTGCAACATCCGCATGTTGGATTTGTTCTATGTGCAGGAGTTTGTGTATTTGATCCCTCTCTTGTGGTTGGATGGTGGGAGATTATGAGTTGGTACCCTATGGAGTGGGCTATGGAGATGGTGGTGGACCTGGGTTTAGCTCAGTAGGATCTTCCAGGAATTAGGGATACCGGAAGCCCGAACTAGCATTGGGATTTGGGTAGGACTACCTATCATTTCCCAAGTATGTGGGTTGACTATGACTTGGATGGTACAATTGAACTAGAAATTGATTATGCACATTCACTAGGGGAGTCTTGGTCAACACCAGTGGCCAACCAATTTATGGACATACTCCTTTAGTTGTCTGGGTATGACGATTGTACACAGGATCACAGGGTGATCAACATACTCCCGCAGACGTTTGTCGGAGGAGGTGGAATTGGCAGGCCACTAGACACTACCTTGTATGGAACTAGGGACTCTTCACTTTTGTGCGGGGCATAGAGGATGCAAAGGAGAAGAGTAGTGGTGGCATCACTACTGACACATAGGGAGATTTGCTTCTCGAATCCCTCGGGGAGGATTTAGAGTGAAGATCCATTCATCAGAGGGTATACTGATGTGACGGTGGGGGGGATGATATTGATCAGGTGTGGGAGGACACATAGAGACACAACTCTAGGCCACCACATCCAAGGATGTCTAGGAGCATCTAACACTGAGTAGTGGACTATAGGTGGACATGGAGGTGCATGGTGGTATACTATAGTGTGTTGGGTTGCGTTGTGGAGTAGGAGTGTCGTACATTACATTGAGCACACGTGGGGAGTGATTGGTGCCTTGACATAGACAAGATGTAGGGTGGTAAATGATGGTAGAGACATAACCAAGGGTATCCAGTGATGTACAGGGACAGTTTGCAGCATACAGTGGCATGTCTAGGAGTATGGTGATACTACATGGTATGTAGTGGCATATGATGCAATGCATTGGGCTTTTGGGGCGTTGCCTCCAAGAAGAATTATGGACCGGGGCATTGGGTGTACCATTGGATGCATCTCACCAAGGATCGATGAGGATATTGTTGAGCCTCTGTGGACACCATGTTTAGAGAAGACAGGGCTTCGAGGGAGCTGTCAGAAGATCTGAGGCAGAGAGAGTGTTGTTCATAGGATTATTCTTCAGCATTGCAGACTTTTGATCATAACCTTTGGGACATACCCACCCATCATCCTCCAATGTTGCTTATAGTCACAAATTGTTTGATTGTTTCCCTTTCATTCTCTTCATTCAGGTAGCAGGATATGAAAGGCTCACCATAGAGAGTTGGATGAGACACCGCATGTCATGAGCCATGAGGAGACTCTCAAGTTGAGACACTTGGTGGGTGCACAAGTTGTTGGATAAATACTTAGAGATGGCATGGTTAATGGCTGAGGTAACATATGTTCCACCCGTGGGCTCACATTTGAGGGAAAGTGGATGGTAGAATTCATCTACAAGAGGGTACCTAGACTCTGAGCAGTGTCTAGGTGTATCTTTAGGAGTTGGGAGAGTGGATTTCAATGTGTGGTCTGGTAGGAGCAGGGAAAGTTCGCATGTGTGAGACATACTCTTGATACTTGGGGTCCACCCAGGGGGTAGATATAGGGGTCAGAGATGAGGTCCAGATGGGCTCTAGCTAGTAATAGTGTTACGTAACAACATCATGTGAGGAGTGGGAGCTATGAGCTCCTTGTACGTTTGGGGGATCCAAGGATCTAGTTGGCGGGAATATCACTCCACTTTTTGATGAGTGGGCTCATGGAAGAGGATGATCCAGTTCACTTTGGGTTTGACACATGGGGGATCACTGAGACCTCCACTGCATGGTGAGGTAAACTTGTCCTGTTATGGCTCAGGGTTGAGATTGGTAGTGGAGGGGTAGATATTGGCATCATTGAGATGCCTAGTTAGGATGAGCTTAGCTCTCATAGATTTTTCACACTAGGCCTCAAGAGGGGAGGATATATTCCGTGCACCATGGGGAGTATGTCATAGTCAAAGTAGTGCAACGTCAGCATGATGGAACCATTATAGGACTAACAGGGAACTGAGGAATCACAGCTCTTCACAACTCAATAACCTTTATGGATGAGTTGGATACTACACAGGGAGATCATGTAGATCTTCCATTGGGCTTTAGTGATTCAGTAATCGAGCAAGGGACTTCTTGTACTCTCATAGAGCGGGATAATGAGTGGAGAGAGGGGAGCTTCATGTTGGACATGATGGCTTGTGATCCTGGTATTGAAGTATTCTTTAATGTTACAATAGTGCAAAGGTCAGGGACGATTCAGTGGCACATTTGGGAACTTGGCACATTTTGCAGTGACAGTGGGGAGCAGCATCTAGAGAGGATGCTTGCTCAGGCATTCCTTGAGGACAAGCAATTTTTGGTGAGGAGTGTTATCACCCCAAGAAACTCTCCTAGGTTGTATCTCAGAGATGCTCGGGAACATTACAAACTCAACATAAATGTTGGAAAAATGGTGGATGAATGAAACAAATGCTGCATATTCAAGCCAGATAACCACTTCTACTATGCTTAACCCCAGACATGGGTGAACAACCCCAGACTACAAGGCTTTAGACCACCAATTACTCACAGTTTTAAAGAAAATGTGATGATGGAGAAGTTTGACCACACCAACAGATGCACAGGACCCTGTGATGGCCGACTGCAACTAGTAAGAGGTCTGTAAATATGTTTTCTAATACACAGACAGGATGACAGCTCTCTAGTATTAAAATAATAGAAACCTGCATACAAATTCAATGATACATGCTAGATGCAAACACAGAGCTGGGATGATAGCCCCTCTAATGCTAAACATTAACAGCACATGAATAAATGTGAAACAGACATAGCCTGGAACAAGAAGAAGAAGTGGACAGTGAGCAATTAACAACAAAAGAAGCTTACATTAGCTGAAAATGAAGACCAGATGTTGCAAGTATCACAGCAGTTACAATCTCTAGAAGTTGAACCTTACAACAAAATAACACTCATCAACCTATTACATTCTATCTTCTGGATATATATAGAGTCTGTTTACAAAATTGCTTTGCTAGGCTATGCGTGGAGGGGTCATCATGGACCACCAACCACATTTACAATCAGATATGGTGCTCTGCTGAAATCTGAATGTTTAAATGAATAAAATCGGCCTTTTCTGATGCTCTGCAGTCGTCCTTAGAACAGGTGGCATACTGACTGATACAAGGCTCCATCACTAATAAATGGTTGAACTACTTGAGGGTGTCCTTTCTGTCCTTCAGCCATGCTGTCTTCAATGAGGTAGTTTAAGCATTAATCCACAATGTACAGGTGGCTAATGGCTGAACTGTGAAGAGCACTGGCGGGAAACATTTCGCAATGGTTATCGCAAAGAACAGAAATGAAATGAGGGTCATCAGATCGTTTAGATGGACGATAGAGATCTGATGGCGGGTAGTGAAGGGAAGACACAGAGGCACGATTAAATATAAGCCGTTGGATCTATCAAATGAACAGCTGAGATCAATTGACAGAGGAGATCGGGAGACTTATGCATGGGAAGAATGAGGATCATCGGATCATGGGCAGGGATGATTAGATGGTCATCGCACGAGGAAGATGCTCAACGGTTAACGAGTGGGGGATAGGTGGTTTTATTGGCGGTTGGTTTTCCCCACACCGCCTATCACAGGTGGGCAGTTTCCGTAACGCAGGGCGTGATCCAATAGAAATATAACACGTGGCCACCAAAAACCGCCGCCCCCGCAGGTTATCGCGTGCACAGGTCACGCGATCGGGGAATGCGTCCACCATCCGATGAGTGATGGATGGTCTGATGACAGGGAACTTGCGAGAAGTTTAATGCACGGGCAAAATAACATTGACTGTTAGATCATAGGCGATCAACGGTGGAGATATAGCGAACGATGAAAGGCTATATGGGCATGATTACATAAGTTAAGCGCCCATGGACTAAGGAAAAGGGGCTACAAGGGTATGGTCTTGGCGCCTGGGAGTTAAATGAAGAATAGGTTTAAACAGGTTAATGGGGTTTATAAGGAAATTCAGCAGAAAACAGAGGTAGCAGGAGTTAAACAATTTATGAGTTTACGTAGAAATTTTGGAGTAAAACAGGGATAACGAGGGTTATGAGAATTTAAGAAAAGTGAAGGAGGAGGAGGAAACGAACTGCAACAAGCTCCTTTTTAGCACAAACACACTGCCAAACTTGAATTTTCCCCTTTAAAAATTGAAACTTTGTAGTAGAGCTAACACTGGATCCTTCTGGGGATGAGATCCTCCCTATGAGGTCTCAAGAACCTGTAGACCAATGCCTTCATGCAAAACCAGCTTAGAAACATTTTCCTAGTATCCATTGGGCATGGAGTCAAATCAAGTCTATACTAAAAACTAAACAAGAAACTGCTTACAATCATTAAGGCCTGAAAAACTTAAAACTTCAAAAATTGCCCATTTGTTGGGCCACCAAAATTGTTGCCTGTCATCCGGTTCATCATAGATCAGCAAGACAGGATTGATTTGATCCTCTACCTCAAAAAAATTGGGGCATTTGAGCTTAGTAGGTAGAAATGGATCAAATTTCATTTCCCCTTTGTGTATTTTCCTCCTTGGATGTTCTTTAAAGGAGCCTTCATACACCTGCTGAATACTCATGAATGCTTTGTATTTATCTGTGTCATCTGTGGTCTGCATAACTAATATGAATGATGAACCATCAATTTATCGTGTAGGGGACACAGAGACATTTTCTGCTCTTGAATCTTTCTTTGAGCAATCCTCATCCAAGGAGGAGTCCCATAACTATACATTTTCTTCCTTTGTCATTTGATAAGCTGCCTCTTCAGTCTATGTGGAGGCCATCTAAGCAGGTTTCGGAATATCAAGACTAATATGATCAGTTTCAGCCTTGAGCATTGAATTATGTTCTGCCTCAGTGTTTAAGTGGCAACCTTGAGGGATTGTTATTTGAGCAGACAGAGAAGCAAAAGATGATGGGGAGCTTACTTCTCCCTCTTTGATTACTAGACTAGGGACAAAAGCAGGCTTGAAAATTTGCAGATCTGCATAACCATGTGAAGATGAGCTGGCTTTGAGCACAAGTTCTTGGAGGATGAAGGGACCGCCTACTGATTGTTGCTGCTGAAAAGCTTGTTGTTCTGCAGCTACAACAAACTGACCAGCGGTGCCTCTTGATAACGCTTTTTCATATGCAGCTCTGGTTAGGAAAGGAGAACCTTCCAAACCATGGACCTCCTCCTCATGTTGCACCTCTTCCATGACTATATTTTGACAAAGGGTCTTCACCCTTTGATCTTTGCTTACATCTCTGTTTCTCTGCAAAATCTGCACATGCTCATTTACTCCTCTATATGAATTTGAAGTTGAAAAAGAAATGGAACAATGAGCTCCTACCTCCTTAGAATACTGCTCAACCTTTAGTTTGGAAACTTCAGAGGCTAAAAACTCAATCATCCTAGCTAATTCATCGATCTCAGGCTCTGAGGATGATGAGGATTCACCTCCCTGACTTCTCCTCTCGGCATCACCTTCAAGTCTCTCTGTAGCAATAATATTTGCTTCTACTTCAAAGGTTGCAGCTTTCTTATTAGCCAAAGAAGTGCATCTTCTTTCTCTTAACAGCAGGCAAAATTGAGAATCGAAGGCATTAGCATAAGTGAGCATAGCAGAAGCAGGGGTAGGTCTTACTTCAGCTGGCATTCTGCTGTACATATGATTGAATCTGATGTTAAATTTAGATAGTAGCTCACCATCTTCTCTCTGCAAGTTCCCAAATTCATCATGATAAAAGAGCAGATCTTTATTATTCCCCCAGTGCTTTAAAAATACATCATCTAGGGATTCAATGTCTGTAATAGACCTAGGGGGTAAATTTCTAAACCAATTTCTAGCCTCCCCATCTAGGTTTTGGACAAAAATCCTCATCTAGACATCCTCTTCATTAATATCTAGATTATCAGCATAACAATAAAAAGATTCGAGGTGCTCTTCTGCTGAGACTCCTGCACTAGTAAACTTAGGCATAAATTCTTGATAATCTCCTACAAGCATGGCATTCAAAGGTGTAGGCAAGACTAAGGGTCCATACCTAGTGGCAACTATTCGTTCTATCTTTGTGAGGGCTTGCTAGCCTGCCATGACTGAGGTATAGGAAGGGGATACTGGTGGACTGAGTGATATAAATCAATGAAAAGAATGATAGAGACAGAGGAATATGATGGACAACATGGATGCTTCTTTCAACTGAGGTCCGAAAGGGAAATGAACAACAAGGAGCTGTATGAATCTCTAAAGGTATTTCTACACTAGCAGAGATACATAAAAATTCTTTAAGACTTACCTGACCCTGATGCTCCTTTCTGCAAAGTCTTTCTTCTGCTTAACAGTCTTCTCAGGATCAAGCACTGGTCAACTGCTGATTTCTTAATATATCTGCGAGCATGCTTCACCAGCTACACCAGAACTTCAATGTGGAGTCACCAAATGATGGTCTTCCTCCAGTGGAGTCGCCAGAAAAATGATTACAACAAAAATATGTGCCTAGACCTTGTCTATCATCAAAATCTGGAACTGTGTCATTCTCCCAGGGAAGCTGAGCTTCAATTCTCCCCTCCCTGACAACGGTGCCAATTAATGTTATCACCCCAAGAAACTCTCCTAGGTTGTATCTCAGAGATGCTCGGGAACATTACAAACTCAACATAAATGTTCGAAAAATGGTGGATGAATGAAACAAATGCTGCATATTCAAGCCAGATAACCACTTCTACAATGCTTAACCCCAGACGTGGGTGAACACACCCCCAGACTACAAGTCTTTGGACCACCAATTACTCATAGTTTTAAAGAAAATGTGATGATGGAGAAGATTGACCACACCAGTAGATGCACAGGACCCTGTGATGGCCAGCTGCAACCAGTAAGAGGTCTGCAAATCTATTTTCTAATGCACAGATAGGATGATAGCTCTCTGGTATTAAAATAACCGAAATCTGCATACAAATTCAATGATACATGCTAGATGCAAACACAGAGGTGGGATGACAGCCCCTCTAATGCTAAAAATTAACAGCACATGAATAAATGCGAAACAGGCACAGCCTAGAACAAGAAGAAGAAGTGGACAGTGAGCAATTAACAGCAAAAGAAGCTTGCATTAGCTGAAAATGAAGACTAGACACTGCAGGTATCACAGCAGTTACAATCTCCAAAAGTTGAACCTTACAACAAAATAACACTCATCAACCTATTAAATTCTCTCTTCTGTATATATATAGAGTCTGTTTAACAAATTACTCTACTAGGCTATGCGTGGAGGGGTCATAATGGACCACCAATCGCATTTACAATCAGATATCGTGCTCTGCTGAAATCTGAATGTTTAAATGAACAAAATCAGCCTTTTCTGATGCTTTGCAGTCCTCCTTAGAACAGGTGGTGTATTGACTGATAGAAGGCTCCATCACTGATAAATGGTTGAACTGCTCGAGGGTGTCCTTTCTGTCCTTCGGCCATGCTGTCTTGAATGAGGTAGTTTAAGCATTAATCCGTAGTGTATAGGTAGCTGATGGCTGAACTGTGAAGAGCGCTGGCAGGAAACATATTGCAATGATTATCGGGAAGAACAGAAATGAAATGAGGGCCGTCAGATCATTTAGACGGATGGTAGAGATCTGATGGCGGGTAGCGAAGGGAAGACATAGATGCACAATTAAATATAATTAGTTGGATCTATCAAATGAATGGCTGAGATCAATTGACAGAGGAGATCAGGAGACTTATGCGCGGGAAGAATGAGGATCGTCAGATCATGGGCGGGGATGATTGGACGGCCATCGCACGAGGAAGATGCTCAATGGTTAACGAGCGGGGGATCAACGGTTTTATTGGCGGGCAGTTTTCCCCGCACCGCCTATCATAGGTGGGCGGTTTCCGTAACGCGGGGCGCGATCTAATAGAAATATAACACGTGGCCCCCAAAAACCGCCACCCCTATGGGTTATCGCGTGCGTAGGTCGTGCGATCAAGGAATGCATCCACCATTCGATGAGTGATGGATGGTCTGATGACAGGGAACTTGCGAGAAGTTTAATGCATAGGCAAAAGAACATTGACCGTTAGATCATAGGCGATCGATGGTGGAGATTTAGCAAACGATGAAAGGCTATATGGGTGTGATTACATGAGTTAAGCACCCAGGGACTAAGGAAAAGGGGCTACAAGGCAGTATGGTCTTAGCGCTCGGGAGTTAAACGAAGAATAGGTTTAAATAGGTTAATGGGGTTTATAAGGAAATTCGACAGAAAATAGAGATAGCAGGAGTTAAACAATTTCTGAGTTTACACGAAAATTTTGGAGTAAAACAGGGATAATGATGGTTATGAGAATTTAAGAAAAATGAAGGAGGAGGAGGAAATGAACTGCAGCAAGCTCCTTTTCAACACAAACACACCGCCAAACCTGAATTTTCCCCTTTAAAAGCTGAAACTTTGTAGAAGAGATAACAAGGAGCACTGTGATATTCCCACCAAGCGAGATTGCTCAGGGAAATATTAATTTTTGGGAAATTTTGAATAATTCACATTAGCACTTAGGAAGTGTGGGTTTAGAGGCCCCACATGTATTTTTGATCAAATGTGAGTCCAAACATTAGAGGATGGAGGAGAAATCGAGCCACTAGTGATACGTGGGGGCCACTCATAGAAAATTGCAGCCCACATGGGTAACACACTCTCATTGGAGCGAATTTGGTGGGGGAAAGTCGATTTGGGCCAACATGGGCATCTTGGAGGCTATTTGATAAATAGAGCAAGAGGCACTCATTTTGGTCATTTATTCATCTATTCATAAACTTGTCTTTGACATATCATGCTTGAGCGAAAGCCAAGTCTTAAAGTGTTGTTTAGCTCACGAGTGTCTCTGAGCAAAGATATAAACCCTTACTTCGGTGGGATTTGAGTGCCAACCCAAGGAGAGAATTCCATCCTTTTCTAATTGTTCCAGCAATGGGAGTGCAAGTTTGTGTGGAGGAGACACTAGTAGCAGCGGAGGGACTGAGTAGTGCTTGGAGGAGACAGACTTGGGAGTTGGGGAGTGAAGGGAATTTGGGCCTAAAACTTAAGGTGGATTCCAAGGAGGTGTTATGGGGGGATTTTCCAGCGTTTTAGGAGAGAAGAAAACACAGCATTTGCTACAGGCTAAATATTTTTCTTATGGAGGAGGGCCAAGCATTTGGGGTCAATTTTGGAGCGTCAAAACTAGGAAAACCCCATTCTGGATTTTTGACAAGGACCTCATAAATAATTTGGCAAAATTTCATGGTTAGATTAGAGCGGTCAAACAGGGATCCCAATCCAGGCAGCAACTAGAGGAGCTAGGGAAGATTTATACCGAAATTCTGAGGTCAACATCTGGCCAATTCCTTCGTGGGTTTTTATGGGTTATTGGTGGAGAGGTTGAGGTTAATTTCATGGAATTTTCTGAGCACCGAAGGAGGCCCTAGCAACAAATCTTCACACCCATCAACATACTTCTTGGCAGTTCAGTGTAAAGCCAAGAGATAGAGTAGCAACATATTTGAGAGGGATTTCTTATTATTCATTTGGGTTTAGCTAGCTTGCCTTGAGAAAGCCCAGGTGCACTCTTTCTAGCACCTCATTGTACCCTTTTCATATTATAATAAAATGGCTCAGTAGTGCAATTTTCAGCTTTAAAATGGTGTTTTGATGCTTGAGTATTTTACTGTGTGTTTTTGTCTAGGTTTTCTTTGTTTATCGTTGTATATTTCCATTAGGAATATTACAAAATAACATCAAATGTTATCATTTTTGTTATTTTTTTAACTTTTTTTGAATTTTTTTCCATAAAATTCCTTTATTTGACATGTCATTTTAGCGAAAAGGTCTCGTGATATATATAGATATATCTATATATATATATATATATATATATATATATATATATATATATATATATATATATATATATATAGATATAGATATATCCATATAGTATTTAAAATTATTAGTTTTAAAGCAACAATTATTTTGTGTGTTGAAGTATTATTTTATTTGTTTAACGAAATAGATAGAATTCTTATTAAAACATCTCGATTCATCACTAGAACCATTTACATGTTTCAGAGATATGAAAGACCTACAAATTTGAGATTGAGCACAAAAACTCAATCCATATCCTGAAGCAATTTTTCCATGACACAAAAATTTCAGTCCCTTTCCAAGTAAAAATTTTCCAAAAAAACCCTAATATCGAGATACATTTACATTCTATCTCTTACTAATTTTATTTTGACCTAGTCTAACTTCTTATTTTGTTAGGTGAATTTTTTTTTTCTTTCTTCCCAAGTTGAGTGCAACCCACATTTTCTGCAAATTCTGGCAGATCATTCTTTTTCAAGTGCACGATAATATTCTTGAGATCTTCCTCACCTGCCTAATCTACCCAAGAAGATTCCTTTTCAACATTATTCCTTGTGCTTTTCGGAGGAGATCCATTTTCCTCAAGAGATTGTTGCTTTCCATTAATGCTCCATTTGGGGAGTCCTTACCTATAATCAGAGGATCCACATTGGCCTATGATTTTTCTTGCTTAGATTCTGTTGACATGGATGAAATTTTTTTGGTTGAATTTGCTTCCTTCTTTCCTTGAAGCTCTTCCTCTTTGTGTACAATATAGTGATCAACTTTTGCACCTTCCCACCATTTGGGCCTTTAGAGTTTTATGCGGTCTTTATTACTCTGAGAACGTTTGGGGCAGTTTTTAATTACATGCCTTCTTTCATAGCATTCTCTACACCAAAATGAAATATTCTCATAGTCGAGATTTTGATCCCAAACATAGTTTGGAGTCATCAAATTAATCTCCACAAGGAAACCCTCATTGAAGTCCATCTTGACAAAAATGCCAACATAATTAGTCGTGAATTTTTTTTTTTCTATTTCAGAATAGTGGTGATAAAACTTTTCCAGCACATTCCCAATGGAGGAAAGTGATGAAATATTCCTAAGATACAAGGGAAGGTTCACAAGCCTTACCCAAAATGGAGCTGTGGAGATTGATGTCATTACTAGATCAAAAGTGTGAGTATAGGGTTACATGAAGAGACTAGCACTACCCCAAAAACATGACCCAACTTCACAGATGGTCTTCTTGTCCTCTATATTATTAAAAACCACAGTGAAAAAACTTTGAGCCATAGGGTAAATGTTCACTTCATCTGTCAAAATGGGATTCCATGACCTAGAGGTCCATTTGTGTAGATCAGCGAGCCGCATCCAGTACCCATTAAACCTACAAAAAAAACCATTCTCTAAAAAATATCTTTCACAATAGAATGCTTCTTGATCCACATGAACATTAAGGGAAGGAATTTCTTGAACCACTGGAAGATTGAATCCAAACTTCAGCATAGAGTTGTATGAAACCGAAGAAAATATAGATTGACTGGCGAACATACCTACAAAAGAAACATTTGTTTTTGTTGAATCACAAGGATTCTCCCTTGAAGCCACCTGTAGAAAAGGTCTGTAGAAAATCCAAGGAAACAAAGAAACTATTGGATCACTAGAGCGAAACCCTGGCCGACACAACGGTTTCTAGAGCTCCTTCCATTCCCTAATGACATATAATTCATGGAATTTTAGATCAATGTATATTGAAGTATTAATTAACGATATATAAATATATAAAAAATTCTAAATTCTAAATATTAATTGTAATAACTTTTTGAACTTTTCAAAAAAAATTAAAATCGTATTACAAAAAAACATTACAAAGAAAAACAGAAAACACAAACTTGAAAAGCCCTTAAAAACAAATATCTTAGGAATAAAAGAAGAAGAAGAAGACAACTTGAAAAATGGTTAAATAACCAACATTTAAAAAAATGTGCATACTTAAGACATAAGAAAATTTAAAGTGTCAAAAATATGCCCTCGAAAAGAAAAGGTTGATGCTACATCAACATTTTTCAAATCAACATGAAATCACCAACATTTTAAATAATTTATAATACTTAATACATAAGAAAATTTAAAGTGTCAAAAATAAGACCCCCCCTAAAGAAAGGGTTGATGTTGCATCAACACTTTTCAAAATCGGCATGAAAATAATTAACATTTAAAAAAAATGTCCATACTTAATACATAATAAAATTTAAAGTGTCAAAAATATGCTAAAAAAGAATGTTGATGTTGTATCAACACTTTTCAAAATCAACATGAAAATCATGATTTTTTGCAACCTCTAAAAAATGAGAACTCGATATAGTTCTTGTTAAGTTGGTAACTTTGTTCACAATGTTTCTATAGAACCTGTCATACATGTAGGGGTTGTTGCAATATGCATCAACCTCTAGAGATATAGAAGAGTGTCATGCTAACAAGACCAAAGAGAAGATTTGTAAGATTGAAGAGCAAAGATAGTTGTTTGCTTGTTGGAACTATGGGTGGCACACTTAAAGAGAGTCTTCTCTAATAAACAACAAAGGAACAAAAGCTCCTGCAAACTCCAGACAGATTGAACACCAAAACTCAAGGAATTGAGTTTGTTGTGGACTAATGAATGATGTTTAGAGGGAATATTTTACATGTCTTTTTTGTTATTGTTGGCTACACGTTTTATTTTTATTTTTATTTGTCAACTTTAAGCATGGCCATGTTCCTCTATGCTTTTGTCATATGTTGTTACTATGTTCTTTCTTTGTTTTCATTCTTTCTTCTTTCCTTCCTTGTTTGGCCTTGAGATAATATTTGGGTGTGAGAAAAGGGAAGTAAAGAATCTTGTGAAGGAGAGCTAAATAACACCCAACTAGAAGTGCCAGGCCCTAGATAAAACCATATACATAAGATAAATGGTAGTAGAGGTAAAAAAAAAATATAATATATCAACTAAGAGGACTTGGTTGGGTCCAATTAAACAAGGCAGATAATGACATGAAAACTATGAAAATAGCATATTAAGTAGAAATTTTTCTTAACCTTAATAATGATTTGCATATGTATGTCCTACATTTCATGAATAATTTAATGATGAAATGAATATATATGATTCCATTTCATTTGGAAAGACATTTGTTGAGAATAATCATAGTGGATGGATGATTAATTAATGTTCTTAAAAATATGATTACTATGTAAATGGTATGTAAATAAAATTTGTATTTGCTATGTTTTGAGTAATGCAACGAATTTATTTAACGCATTCCAAGTCACATGGAGGAACCATTGGAAAAGTGTGCAAGAATAATATCTTGATGTAAACTACCATTATTAATGTGCTTATGATTTTGACCTTTGTTGTGTGCATGAATGAAAAAATAAAGGTTTGAAATTGTTATTGTATGCATAACATGGGATGTTTGCATGTGCAACACATGCTTTTCAAAATGAATATGCACAAGAACTGCTGAATATTGCAACAACAAAAATTTTGTTAGGAAATTGGACCCCTTAGAAAGGTTTTAGCTGGACGTCTTGGTAACAATAGTTGAGTAAACAAGGCAAGCAGTGAGCCAAGTTAAAAAGGGTAAAGGAAAGGAGTTGGGTAAGAATTACTTCAACTGAACTTAAAACTATTGCTTAAAATTATGCATGCCTTGCATGGACACTGGGAAATGGTATGGTTAAGGAAGGTAGCCTTCAACCTAAAAATATTGCAATGAATTTCGTAAAGCATGCTAAATGAAATGGAGAACTAAATTTCTCATGAATTTAGAGATATGTATTTCTTATTTAAGTCTCATTTGTCTGTTGAAACGAAAGTTTGATTGCATTATGAAATGATTCAAATGAATGTGATGCACATGTATAGTGGACGATAGTGTCATTTCAATTTACTTAAATTTAGTTAAAGTGATAGAATTATTGTGAGTATAATGATTGTGAGGCCACTTCATGTTGTTGTGAACTTTTGCAATGAAAAGATTGTATATATAAGCAATGACAAGTGTTGGTTGATTGAAAGATCAGATTGTAAGCAGAGTGTTGGAATGTGGTATGACATCAAAGGCATCATAATATATTAACACCACCTACAAAGGATCCCAACAACATGACTATAAATCTAATGCCTATGAGATTAGGTTTCTCAATGAAGCAAAGTTGGGAAATTAAAGGTTATAGTTTGAAAATTTTGAGTATATCTCATGGAAAACTAAATGTTGTGACATAAGCAGAATATTGGAGCTTGGAGCTTAAGAAGAAGACTGTCGTGACGGAATTATAGCCTATGGCACTGTTGTAGAAGTTGCAAAACCCTCCAAAATTTTGGCCTGCACTCAAAATTCAAAGCCTTCCTAGTATTTCCCTTGGTTGTTGCAAACACTTGAGCTCATTCCTTGAGGTTTCTTAGAGTCCTTTCACCCCTTTTGCTTCTTTGGCCGACTATCATCTTCAGGCATGTTTGGCTATTTTTTGATGATTGCAGAAAATTTCTTGTGGTTTCAAAGGTTGTTCTTTGTGTATTCTAGTTGTCCTAGTTATGTAAACACCAGTCGCACTCATACGCAGTTTTGAGCACTGTCACACAAGTGTCGTCACCGTTGTCCTAAAGTCTATCTCAAGTGTCACACTTGTCACTTCTTGTTTTGAGACAGTCACATAAAGGGTAATTCTTTGTCTTTTTGTTCTAATGGTGTATGTTGTCGTATCATCAAAGTATGCTAAGTGTGTGATCAAAAATTCAAGTTCTTCACGGGTTCATCTTCCTCCCACGCTTAGCCGTTTTTCTTAAAATCTTCCCAACTAGGAAGCTTAGCTTCACTAGACCCCGACTAACTTGTGCACTGTGGAGTCTCAACCCTTAGTGATGAAACTTTATTTCCTAGAACTTTAGAGTGTGTAGTCACTATCCCCTAGGGTAATTGGACTGCGCAATTCTAGAGCTACATAGCCTCCTTTCACCCCATAATTGTGCAATAGCTCCTCCCAGTCTGACTTGAACTACATAATTCACAATCCCATTCCTCAAGTTCCTCCCATTTCCTATTGGAACCCCATAATGTGTAGAGAACCCCACCTTCCCTTGCCTCTAGAACTGTGTAGAAGTGTCTCCTAGTGTCCTGGCTAATTCTGAGCTCACTAACCTAACAAACTGCACATATCTTTCCTCTAGGTCTTGCTGCAACCTAGTCCTCCTTGCGTCTGAAAACTTCTCAGACCTGTCTCCTAGAGTCCCATCCCACATCAACCACTGACTATATCAACTACAAAATCTTGAATCCCAGTGGCCACTACACAATCCCCCCCCCAGTGAGGACTTTGCTCAGAAGTTCCTCACTCAAGCTTGAGCTGAACTCCGCGTAGTCTCACTGATCAACCTCTCTCCCTATCACTTGGAACTCTTCAATGCACAGTTACAAGGCCCTCTTTACCAACCTGTCACTTGTCCAGGGCTCAATTCATGGATAACAATGCATCATCTTAGACTAGGGAGTTTTTGGATTGATTTCGTCCCATCATGAGTGAATTGCAGGAACAAGTACACTATCAAATCATGGCGAGATGATGAAGGAGGAAACATGCCTAAAGACTCACTTGCAGCCATACAGACAAAGGAACCTATCAAGAGCAAGAAAAAGGAACACATGTATGAAACCACCTCTTAAGATCAAAGATCATTGAAGACCCCGCATCTCAAGTTATGTAGAGGAGAAGAGAAAGCATATTCAAGAAAACATCTATCACTTAGCAGCAACAACTGCTTGACATTGCCATATAATCAAGCTAGTCCATGTCAATAGTGTCATGTCAAGTCAAGTCATGAGTTTTTAGAGGCCATATCACTATTATGGACCATGTATATTGTAAATCAAATGTATTGTAAAGTGGAATTCCAGTGTATACACATGAATATGAAGATTCATGTCAGTTGAAAAGTCATGAGGGTAGTCAAAGAGTCACAAGGGGCAAGCATCACCCCTTGGTTATATATACCCCCTCATTGTATGAGCAAAGGACTTTTCACCTTAGCTCCTCCCACAAACCATTAGAGAGATTAGTCAGTTCTTTGAGGAGCAAAGAGTGGCTCCAATGTTCCTCTACTCAGGCTAGTGATGTACAATTTAAATATCTATCTTGGAACTTTTTCTTAATTACAGAATCTTTTTCAGAATAACATGTTTCCATGCATGACTTATGGATGTTTGTAAGACTATTTTGTGAGCATTTTTATTTCATGTTTTATTTCACATGTACAAAGATAGTTGAACTATTTCGGTTGTTTTAGTGCTTATCTTGTTGGGAATGTGTTGTAATGGTTGTCATTGTTGTCTCATCCCTATGGACTATTCTTCGGGTTACTAGACATGCCTTTCCTTAATTATTTGTTATAATGATTGTGGTATCCACTGTGGAAAATTTCCATGGATCTTAGACAGATCTTCTCTTGTTCATCGGCTTTAATGACTCTCGCATACGTTGTGGAATATTTCATTGGTGTTGGACATGAATTTTTGGTTCGTGTGTGTCTCTTCCTAGGCGGTACTATTACCTCTCACTTAGTGGCCTACTTTTCTCCCCCCTTTTGTAGTAAGAGAACCTAAACATAGTTGTGTTGCGCACTCACCTTGATTTTTGACGATAACATTACATCACTTTCTTGTGCTGACAACTAGAGCTGAGGAAAATCTTTAATTATTTTGAAACTTGGCCATTATACCGAATGGGACACCTAAATCAAATGGTGTGAGCTCTGATTGGGACTTCATATCAGGGATATCTCCTAAATGTTGGAAGGTCCAGCACCGTCAACATTTTCGGTGCTAGAAGGATAGTAGCCAGTATTATATGGATGGTTGTCCCACTGACCCCACTCATCCATCTTCTAGTCAAGTAAATAACATCCACTCCCTCTCCCCTACTCGCAACTCTAAAGTTGGTAAATCCTCACCAAATCCTCACCACCTAGGCCTCAACATGAAAGCTTGTACCATCAAATTCGGGCTCTCCACCCCATCACCCGTTAATTTGAAAAATTTCTTGGATTGATTCTGGGAGTAATCTCTCTTCCATATTCCCAAAAGAAGATCAAGACCACCCCCATAGGAGTAGTGGTCTCCTCTATTGAAGAAGTGATCCTCGCCACTCTTGAAGAACTAGAAGAGGTTGTTGAAAAGGAAGAGGAGCCTCCACTCTTTCACAGAGGAGAAGGAGGTAATCCCTTAGTATTGGGTTCAAATTCTAGTGGAGGAGGAGGTGGAGGGGAAGGAAATGAAGGAGAAGAAGAGGAAGAGGAGGATAACGAAGAAGAAAACATGGCAAACCAAAATATGGATTAGATCAATCAGGGCCCATTGGAACTTCTGGGTTTCCTACACAAGATACCAAGACATACAGAGAAGCTCTTAACGAAATATGACCATGACAAGATGGTGAAGGTTGAAAATCACTTAGTCAATTTTTACCTACAGCTGCAAAAACTTGAGGTATTTTATGATGACATTGCATGTAGACTGTTTCCATGTACCTTGGATGGTAGAGCAGCTGTATGGTATGATAGCCTTCATCCAAACTCCATCCAGAATTGGAGGCTATTCAAAACGATGTTTCTTAAGAAATTTGTTGAGGATAAGACCCGTGCCATGTTACTAAAGGAGTTGGGTAGTCTCAAAATGGAGCATAGGGAAAAGTTTAAATATTTCAATTAGCAGTTAAATTGCATCTTGAACAATTTTTTGGACAACACAAAACCTCATGACTCCATCACCATCGATTACTACACTTCTGCCTTTCTGACTAGTATTGCATAGTTTGTCAAACGTATTGTGAGACTAACTCTAACCGAAAACTATGAAGAGGCTATTGTCGTAGAGAAGGACCTATGTGTTATTGGAGTCATCATAGATGATGAACCCACTAAAGACTCCAAAGATATAGGTAAGAGGTCTTAGGCCTCTATGAGCAAGGCTAAGGAAAAGGAACCGAATAATCTTGAAATCCGCACTTGTCATGTCAAGTCCCTAACCACTGAACTGGTTGAACTTAAACAAAGCACAAGTGAGACTACCATGAGTAGCGGGCCCCGTAGATTCATGTCTAGAAAGAATGAAGCTTTTGGCAGTATTAGCAATCAATTGGAAAAATATACGTAAAGTTCCAATATGGTTTTGAACATTGAGAAAATTGGCATGGATTTGTACTGCAAGTTCCACAATGAGAATAATTTTGAGAAGATGTGCCCATAATGGAACCAAGGCATGAGTAGTTTGGATGCACAGTTTTTTGACCCAGTCATGGTTGAGGAATAGGATGAGCCTGATGATGAAGAAGAAGAAGGTGCTACAGCTGATGAAGCTCCAAGCACTGGGCATGTAGTAGAAATGTATTGGAGTGTTCTTACAGCCCAAAAAAGAATTGTCGATAAGGAGCCTTCGAGTGATGGTCCAGCCTAGACTCAAAGGAACCAATACAACTTGAGAATTCAAGGGCTGACCACTGTGATTGAGGTGTCGAAATAGAAATTCAAAGAAAATATATTAAGAATATTGAGTCCTCCAACTAACTCATTGCATAACTCTTAGAGCAAGTCTGGGAAGACTATTCCAATGAAAAGTGTTTCCACCAACAGTAAAGACCAAACCATTCCACTAGAAACCATAAACCCAGTTTCACCCCCGGACACCTCTATGAGTCTTCCCGCAGTAGAGTACAACATTGTATAAGACATGAAGAAGGTTTTGAGAACATATCCTTGTTTGAACTCACAAAAATCATGAGCTAGTAGGACATTCTTCTATGAGCACTTAGGAAAAATTCTACTGGTAATGCTACCTCTTCAGACAAGGGATCTAGTAAGTTTCTTGACACCCTCGTATTTCTGCTTAATGCACTCTACCTGGAGGCTAACTCACTCTTCCCACTATTCTTGATAACATTTGAAATCTTTAACTTCAATGTAGAAAATTGCTTGGTTGATTCTAGTGTATCAGTTAATGTCATGCCATTCTCTCTGTCCAAGAAGATCAATGCTCAACGGAATGATACAGATACACAAATCATCCAACTAGACAAAACATTTGTTCCAGAAATTGGTGAACTTAGGGATGTTATCGTTTGGTTATCAGCTGATGGATGAGTTCATCAATGCATCAACATTGTAATTATGGGCATTTTGGAAGCATACGGGATATTGCTGAGCAGAGAATTGTCAAGCAAGTTGCAAGGATACTTTGCTACTAACTAGTCACACTTGTAGCTTTTGTACAGATGCAAGAATATTTAGATCCAGGTACAGTCGGGAGATACTTGAAGCACACTATGACTCCCTTGGATGGGCATAATGAGTCATTGGATTTCGCAGAAGTTGTTTTCAAGAATTGTTTTCTAGAAACATATTTGGGTCTTGCAGAGCCATCCCCAGTTCCACCAGACACACAGTTGGACCTCCTTCCATGTCCAACTAGAAATAATGAACTTTGTACAGTGAGAAGTAGTAATAGTAGTAGTAGTAGTACTAGTGAGGTAAGTAGTCCTTCTACATATGATATGTGGAACATGTAATTTGATGAATTAAAGACAAAGGAGCGCTCTAGAGATGGTTGTGTTTTAATAGACCCATAGTAGAGAAAACACTTAATCTCTAGTTGCTTTGAATTTTAGTGCATGAACAACACTGCAGAGTATGAAGCACTCATCTTGGGCTTACAAAAAGCCATTGACCTCATTGTTGTTGTCCTGAAAGTGGTAGGTGACTCTGAAATCATGATGCATCAGGTATGTAACACTATACATTATATTTCACCTCATCTTAAGAGTTATTAAAAAGAGGTATAGTGAATCATCTCTCATTTCCAAGATTTCAATATTACTTTAGTACCAAGAATGCATAACGCAATTGCAGATACCTTGGCAAATGCAGTTGCTAGGATGTTACCGTTATGGGATGGCTTTACTATTGAAATTGTGTATAAACCTTCCATATCAGACAACATAACTAACTTATGCATTTTTTATGATGACCAACAGATACTGTACTTTATGGCCAATGATGACATATTGAAAGACACAACAATTGATGAGGACAAGCGTGAGAAAACTCTGTAGGACATAAACAGTACAATCAAAAGCAACCTCATCCCCAAGGGTGTGGTATCACTAGAAAATATGTATGATCTGCAAAACCATTTCCAAGGACTTGTGAATGCCAAGATCGAGACTTCAACATTGTCGCATGATCAAATCAATTTGGGAATAGAAAAAGATCCAAAGTATGTTAGTCTCGGTACTTGTTGTACACCACAAGAGTGAAAATCTTTCATTTGGCTATTCAAGAAGTATCGTGATGTCTTCGTGTGGATATACAATAATCTCAAGACATATGACACATGAATAATCCAATATGTGATACCAATCAAGGAAGGGGCCAAGCCATTTCAACATAAATTAAGAAAGGTTCATCCTACACTTCAGCCCCTCATATAGAAGGAATTGAGAAAATTACTGCATGTTGGGATCATTTACAAGGTGTGACATTCGAAATGGGTATCTTAGTCCTTGTACGGAATAATTATGGGGAGATCCACCTATGTGTATATTTCCACAATCTTAACTGCGCCTCGGAAAAGGATAATTACCCAGTTCTGTCCATGGAGAAAATATTGCAAATAATATCTAGGGCAGAAATGTTTTCTTTGCAAGATGAATTCTCGGGTGACAATCAGGTTCTAGTAGTAGAGCCTGACAGGCTAAAAACTATGTTCCATACTAAGTGGGGCACGTTCACATTTCAAGGAATGCCATTTGGGTTGTTCAATGTGGGTGAAAATTTCCAACATTGTTATGAAACCAACTCACAAAAAGATAGAAAAGAGAGATAAACACCTTAGAATTCAACCTCTTCGAGGGGGAAACCTCCTTTACATTACATAAATGAACAATTCTTGAATGATTCAAATGACAAAACCTCCTTTCTATATATAGGAGTCTAAGGGGTCACAATATAACCAAGCCGACCTAACAATAATAATATAAAGGCACAAAAATAACAATAGAGGGATTCTATGGGGCACAATAATAACAATATGGGGACAATAGGGGCACAACAATATTAATAAGGGATACAACTACAATAGTAATGGCAGAATCACTAGTATTATAGAGACCTAACATGCCCCTCTCCTTCAAAAAAGTGTTGTCCTCAATGCTTGAGTAGTTCTGGATGCTTCTGTATAAAATTCTCATCCTCCCATGTGGAATCTTCAGGGGATAAGTTCTTCCACTTGATGAGATACTCCGAAATGGATCGATTTTGTAGCTGTCAAGTTCTTGTTTCTGTGACTGCTTCTGGTTCCAATATAATTTTTCCTTCCTCGTCAAGTTCTGGCAATATTGTTTGAATTAGGAGCTTGTCACCTATAACCTTCTTTAAACTTGAAACATGGAAAACTGGGTGCACTCAAGAAGCTGCAGGAAGCTCCAATTTGTATGCCACAGTACCAATGTTTTGCAACACCTTGTACGGACCATAATACTTTGGTGATAATTTATTATCCTTCTTAGCTTGCTTGAGGGACATTTGTTTATATGGTTGTAGCCATAGGAATACCCAGTCACCTACATCAAAACTTGTTTTGCTGCGATGTTGATCTGCCTGTTGTTTCATTCTATTCTGTGCCAACATGAGGCTATCCTTTAAGAGTTGGAGAACTTGTTGTTGATGCTCGATGTGATGTTCCACTACTTGAACCTTAGAATTTTCTCTTAAATATGATGTGATGGATGGTGGCTGATATCCATAAAGTGCCATAAATGGGGTCATTTTTGTTGCAGTATGGAAGGAAGTGTTATACCACCATTTAGCCAAAGGCAACCATTTGACACATTGTGTATGTTTATCATATACAAAGCAACAAACATATCCATCCAAACATTTGTTTACTATCTTAGTTTGCCCATTAGATTGAGGATGATAAGATGAGCTATGAGTTAACTGAGTACCAACACAAGAAAATAATTCTGTCAAAAAATTGCCAATAAAAATAGGATCTCTGTCACTTACAATAATCTTTAGGTTTCCATGTAGATTTTGAATTATTTCCATAATGTAGTAGAAACTATGCTGGCTTTAAATGGATGTGATAATCGACAAAGGTGTGCATACTTGGTAATTCTGTCAACTACCACCATGATGACACTCTTTCCCTCAGACATGGGTAAACCTGTGATAAAATCCATTGAGACCTCCTCCCAATGTTGGCTTGGAATGGATAAAGGTTGTAATAGACTTGGTGTCTTAATTGTTTCAACTTTATTTTTTTGGCAAACCAAACATTCCACCCCAAACTTTTGAATAATTGATTTAAGGCCATCCCAAAAGAATTCCTTCTTAACCCTGTGGTAAGTTTTTAAAAATTCTGAGTGCCCTCCTAAGGGAGAAGTGTGCAATTCCAGAAGAATCTTTTGTTTGAGTTGGGAATTCTTACAGAGGTATAAGTGATCTTTGTACCATAATGAATCATTTTTCCAGCTAAATGTATCAGATGTACTGGAATCTTGTTGTAGCTTTCGAATAAGTGCCCACACTTCTTCGTCATTCTTCCATTCCTCCCTTGATTCCTTTATCCAATCTGGTTGGATAATAGAAATGGCGCACAAAAATGCTTCCACATCCTCATCCTTTCTTGAGATTTCATCTGCCACAACATTTTGCTTCCCTTTTTTGTAGATGATTTCAAATTCATAACCCAACATCTTTGTGACCCATTTTTGTTTCTCTTCAGAGGATAATCTTTGTTCTAAAAAGTATTTAAGGCTATCATGATCCATTTTTACCTTGAAGTGTCTTCCCATTAGGTAGGGTTGACATTTCTTAAGTGCATGTAGTATTGCCAACATTTCCTTCTCATAAATAGCTTTGTGTAAATACTTTCCCTTTACTGGACGACTTTCAAAAGAAATGGGTCTTTCATCTTTCATTAAAACAACACCAATTCCATTCCCTGAAGCATCACATTCAATAATAAAGGTTTTTGTGAAGTCCGGTGTAGCTAAGACCGGTGCTTGGCACATTGCCTCTTTAAGATGTTCGAAGGCCTTTGTTGCTGCTAGAGTCCATGAAAATGCATCTTTCTTCAATAATGTTGTTAGAGGTGCTGCTATTTTCCCATAATTCTTAACAAACTTGTGATAATACCCTCTCAGCCTGAGAAATCCTTGTAGATGCTTTATGGATGTGGGGATTTTCCATTTCTTAATGGCTTTAATTTTGCTAGGGTCTACCTTAACTCCTTCATGAGATACAATATGACCCAGATATTCCACCTCTTGTACTCCAAAGAAACATTTGGATATTTTTGCATGTAATTGTTTCTCCTCCAATAGTTGTAGCACCCTGTCAACATGATCAACATGATCCTTCCAAGACTTGTTGTAGATTAGTATATCATCAAAATATACTAACACAAATTTTCTAAGGAAGGGTTTGAAAATGGAATTCATCAAACCTTGAAATGTAGAAGGTGCATTGGTAAGGCCAAAATTCATGACCAAAAATTCATAGTGACCCTCATGAGTTCTAAATGTTGTTTTCATAATGTCTTCAGTCTTCATTATGATTTGATGATATCTTGAACGAAGATCTAACTTGGTGAAGTAAATTGATCCATGCAATTGATCCAATAATTCATCAATGGCATGAATGGCAAACTTATCTTTAATAGTGAGCTTGTTGAGCTCCCTATAATCCGGACACATGCATCATGGTCCATCCTTCTTGTGCACCAATACTACTGGAGCAGAGAAAGAACTTTGACTAGGTTGAGTGATACCAGCATCTAGTATTTCTGCAACCATACATTCAATTTCACTCTTTTGGGTATAGGGATATCTGTACGGCCTGATGTTTGGAGGAACACTTCCTGGAGTCAAATGAATAGCATGATCATGATCACAAATAGGTGGGAGACCTTTGGGAGTCGCAAATACATTGGAATGATTATCCAAGACTTTTTGGAGATCTGGAGAAATAGATGATTTTGATGCGGAAACATCTAGCGAACATAATTGTGCAATTACACCTTGTTGTTCCTTTTTTAGAAGATTTTTCATATTGTTAGAGCTGATTATCTTTCCCGGTTTCCCTGCAATACCCCTTAATTCAACTTCCTTTCCTTCCACAAAAAATTTCATGAAAAGTTCTTGAAAGTTAAAAGTTATTGTACCCAAGGATTGTAGCCATTGAACTCCTAGTACAACATCAACACCTCCCATTGGAATGGAAAGCATTGGGCTATTCAACACATATTCTCCCATGGATAGCTTGATATTATGGCACTTTCCAGAGCAATTTATGGTTCCTCCACTTGCAACCATCACTTGACACTCTGGTCCTAGATATAGGAAGCAATTGAATTCTTTTGCTATCTTACAATAAATAAAATTGTGGGTACTTCCTAAATCAATCAACACTATTACCTTTTCCTTCTTGATATGCCCTTCTATCTTGATGGTTTGAGGAGTGGTAGTTCCAGCCAATGCATTACAAGATATGGTCATATTCATTTATTCTTTATCTAGGGTTTGTTCCTGCAGTATATCCTATTCTTTTGATCTTTCTTGTTCCTTTTCTTCCTCCTCTTCATAATCTATGTAGAATAATTTCTTCTCAGCACACTTATGACCTTTAGTGTATTTGCTATCACAACTGTAACAAAGCCCTTTTGCTCTTTCTTCTTCCAATTGTTGTGGTGTCAAACTTATAGGTTGTGTAAGGTTAGGGGCAACAACACTTCCATATTTATAGTTGTCAGTGGTAGGCTTCCTGGTTGCCATAATTTTGCTTTCAATTTTTCTTGCTAACCTGAATGCCTTCTCCAATGAATCAGGTTCCCAAAGGCGAACCTCATGTTGGATATTATCCTTTAAATTCCCTATGAACACATAAATCCTATGCTCCTTGATGAGCCCCAAATTTGGTAACATTTTGGGCTCATTTGGCCTACTTACCCTTGCTCAACCCTTCATTTTTCATCACTTATGCATCATTTTTTAGTATATTCATGTTATTTGTAGGAAGGAGGGCAGTCACTATTCCTAGGTGGCTAATACATGTTTATTTCAGGTTTTTTGACATTAAATGGAGCAAACCCACGTAGATGAAGGCAAGGAGACAGCCAAGGTGGCATTGCAGTTTTGTACGAAGGTTGTCCACAGCCTTGAATGGCCCTCCTCATGATCTCCACCTCAACTCCGAGCTCCAACAGCTATCACCACCGAGCTAGAAGGCAGCCAACGGATTCTAAGGGAACAACAGTTTACTTTTAGTTGGTTAGCCAAGCCCCACTAATTTAGGAGGCCAGCTTGGCCCTCATAATGTATAAATATTGAGGTTGTAGCCTTCGATGGGAACTTTTGAACCTTTGTTGCAAATTCTGAAGTACGAGCTATAGCTCTGTTTTGCTCTTTGTAAGCCATTTTTGGCATGTTGTTAGACTTTTGACTATGATCTTTTAATAAAAGGCAGGCAGATTTGAGTTCAATTCTGAGTTCTTAGAGGAGCTATAGCTCTCAGGTTTGGGCCCAACCTGAGAGCAATAGGCCTCCTTTCTTTGTATTGTTACTTGTCTTTCGTTCAGCATTATATTTCTTTTCCTTTACATGCACTTGGAAACACAGTTTGCTGATTCGGATTTCTTGGTGTGGTTACATAGGATAGTGTTATGAACAAAGTTACTTTCAGTAGTTTAGATTAAAGTAAGGAGATTAGAGTGATCAGAGCTCCAAAAAAGGGTTGATTGCACACTCACTTCCACCTCTATTTAGAGATTGGGATTGCAGCCCGTGCCACCCACCAAAATCACAGTTTTACATATTCATGCAAGTCTTAAGGTAATGTTTCCGGTTGTAGAAATGTCCATGCATTTAGATCTTGTGGAATAATTCGTTGTTTCAGCACCTTGCACGATTTTCCCTTAAAAACGACATTGCTGTTCTATGATTTTATAAAAACAGTTAGAATAGGTTGATGAATTCTCAGTTTTGTGCAAGACACGGGTGATTTGTTTCCTTTACACTGCGCAACACCACTCTATCATTTCCTTATCCTTCTAAGCTGTGCCTAAACCATCTACTTACCTCCCAGTTCGATCATTTGCCTCCCAACTCTTCTATCATCCACGTTGTTTTATCTTTTCGGCCTTCCATTGCCTCTAACCTCCTCTAGATCAACCAGCTTTACACACTCCCTCTCCATCTCACCTCTCTGTCCATAAGCCATCACAAGCTCCCCTCCTACATCTCTATCCACCCACACAGCTCATTCACTCATCCATCACCCAAAAATCCTATTGCAGAACATCCTGTAGAAGTTAGCAGACTTCCTGTAGAAATCCTGAACTTCCTGTAGAATCCCCTGCAGACATCCTGTAGAAGCTTGCAAACACGGTTGCCAGGCATCTGAACTTTGTGAACTCCTGTGGAATGATGTGAGGGATCCCTTAGACCCTCTCCAAGTCCTCCTGACCTTTTCCAAGCCTTCCTCCCCTTTATCTACCCCTGCACAGTCAAGACCCAGTAAGAAGCACAGTCATAATAACTCCAACAACTTGAGCAAAAATACAAAAACATGTTCTCTTCAGATGAAAGTAGTTTAAAGACATGCATCTCATCCCAATAGAAGTAATGGCATCACTTTTAGAAGTTGCATCCCCACCATTGCATCATATGGATTAAGCTGGTAAAATTAGGGTTTACTAGGGTTTCCATGTTTTGTTGGATTTCAGTTCATTCTTGCAAAGTAGGTTAATTTCCTTTGAGATAGCTTTCGTTCATCACTTAAAAAGCTTCTTCTGAGAACATATAGAAGCTGGCTTGAGCCCTAGCGGACTTGTGCCAGCTGACCAAGTGACAGCTGCGACAAGAGCTAGTACTTGTGCATACAGCACCGTCGCTTCCAAGTTTGTTACGAACTATCGGGTTGATAAAATTGGAGAAGGAAGCTCCAGGAGTTGTAGCATTATTGCTACAATACTGGAGCCCACCATCTTTTTGGCGCCGTTGCCGGGGAAGCGTCAGAGTATTAGTAATTGTTGCTTTTCTTCTATTTTCCTACTCCCGCCTTCTGCCAAGTAGTTTATTTCATTTCCATTATACAAAAGTAGCATAGACATTTCTTGCTTTCATAGATTAACATTTCAATTCCGCAATTTCAATTTTGCAAGCATAGACTAGCATTTCAATTCTGCAAGCGTAGACTAGCATTTCCATTCCTGCAATTCCATTTGAGCAAAGTAGATTAGTTCTTTCCTGCTTTCAATTCAATTCTGCATTTTCATTTCAACAAGATAGTTAGCTGTAGATCAATCTGTTTCAGTTTTTGCAGGTACCAGAAAAAAAAAACAAAAGGAATCAAAAGTCTTTCCATTTCATGCCTTGTAGGAATCGAGATAAAACAGGAAAATTCTTACCCAACACCCCCACCACATCACTGAGTCACCCTTCTCTCTTCTTTGGTGACAGTGATCCAGAAGAACCTATAGGTGAACCTCTTGAGATATATGAATATCCTATAGCAGAAGAAGAATTAGAGACCATCCCATCTGAAGCTATGGCTGACAATAGAGGAGAAGATGAGAGAATAGAAGGTGCCTTCCCCATCCGAGAGACTAATGGAGACATGAAAATGAAGAACATTAGCCCCTCCGCTTTACCTCACTTCCATGGACTAACTACTGAAGATCCTGATACCTTCCTGTTTGAGTTTGCTGTCCTTTGTCGAACCTATGACTATACTGAAGATGAGCAGAAGCTGAAACTCTTCCCTTCAACTCTTAAGGATGCATCATTACGCTGGTTCATGGGCTTACCTGGGAATAGTATCACCACTTGGGCTCAGATGCAGCAAGCTTTCAATACCAAGTACCGGGACTACTGTAGGTCCAAGGAAACCAAGGGAGAAATCTTTCGGATGACCATGGGAAATGATGAGTCCTTAGAGGATTATGAGGAAAGGTTCCAACTTAGTTATAAACGGGCCAGGTGCACACTTGACCCTGAATCCCTCAAGTTGGTCCTCCTCCGAGGAGTCCCTGAAGACCTCTTAGATACCCTTCACATGTTAGCTGGAGGAGATATTTACCAACTGCCTTATGAGGACATAAAGACTGTGTTTAGAAACCACTCTAGGGCAGCCCGGAAATGAGGTAGAGGAAACCTCCTCTCAGCTGGTATTCCTTTCTCCAAACATGAGTTTGCAAATCAATTAGAGGATCTCAAAAGTGAGGTGAGACAGACCATTGCCATGCAACTGGATACATTCAGGATCCAGCAGAAGAAGGAAGAAGCTGAGAGGGCCTTGGCTATCTTCTGCCCTAGGTGTACAAGGAGACACCCTAAGAACGAATGCCCATTGCATTCGGTTGAAGTATGTTTCGTTTGTGAGGAGGACCATCCCACAAATCAATGTCCAACCTTACCTGGGCTTAAAGCCATGTATCAAGGGACAGAAGCCCCCACCGAGCCTCTCTATTTCCTCAACCAAAGGAGGCCACAAGGACCTAGACCTTACCAGCAGGGGATGCAAGGGGCACCCCAATCTTATTACAGCCCCAACCAATCTACTCCTATGCCTTCATGGGGTCCCCCTGCTCATCCTTCCTGGTCTGTGCCTCCTCCATGGTCTTATCCACCTCAGTACCATACTCAACCCACTACTCATTCATATCACTCACATGCCCAGCCACAGCCTCAGTGGAATGCACCTCAGTCGGGGTGGAGGCCCCAGTACAACACTCCTCCCGCCATTTTGCCTCCACCACCAGTTCAACCTCAACCATTACCTCCTGCTCCTCCAAGGCAACCTCAAATGCCTGCTCAACCGAACCCGAACCCCAACAACAGACAGGCCCAGCAGGTATACACTGGGGAAACATCATGCCCTACCTATGCTGTGGAGATCCAGGAGATCAATCTTCGATCTGGAAAGACTCTTCCAGATCGCCAACCTCCTCCCCCAGAGGACGAGGAAGACAAACAGGAAAGTGAACCAAAGGCTATTCCACCCTTTCTTGAGAGACTAACAGCCACCACACAACCCAACCCAGAGGAGGATGAGCTTCCAGGAGAGCTCAAGCAGTTGTGTGTGAAAATACCACTTCTCCAAGCCATCAAAGATGCACCGATATACAACAAACTGGTTAAGGAAAAGTGTTTCAGACACCTAGGCAGGCGAAAGAGAGATGCTTCAACCATCAATGTCTTAGGACAGTTGTCTGACCTTATGTTAGGACAAGTCATCTACCCAAAGTACCTGGATCCTGGGAGTCCTGTAGTAGATGTCCACATCAATGGCACCATCATACCTCACACCTTGATTGATCTGGGGGCTGCCATTAATGTGATGACCAGGGATACTATGCTTAAACTCAACCTTCAGGGTTCCTTGAGGAAGACCTCGACAGTCCTGCAACTAGCAGATCGCTCCACCGTGACTCCCGAAGGGATTGTGGAGGATGTCTTGGTGTCTGTTGACTCTTGGGAATACCCTGCAGATTTCTTGGTTCTGCAACCAAAGGCAAAGCTTACGGGATATCCTCTTATTTTGGGAAGCCCTTGGTTGGCCACTCCAGATGCTTACATAAGTTGCCGTGCAGGAAACATGACCATCAAAAATGGTCCTATGTCCAAGCAGCTAGTCCTATACCCTCCTGCCCAACCCTCCTTAGAGCATGACCTACCACTTTGGTTGGAGGAAGGAGAAGAGGATGAGGTGTACTCAGCACCTTTGTGCACCTTGGACGCCACTAGAAGAGACCCCCCAACCGAGGATGACTTGATTGAGACCTTGATCCAGAATCCACCTCCCAGTGCACTATCCTTAGAGAAATTGGTGGAGGATGCCCAAGCCAACACCTTAGTGGACCTTTGTGCAACTAACCCTGTCACTCCCAGAGTCAAGAATGTGGAGTTCGGCCCTGAGAGAACGTTAAAGATCAGCTCCTCCCTATCTCCTTCCCAGGAAAAGGAGCTGTGTAGCCTGTTGGCCAGTCATCTAGATGCTTTTGCTTGGAGCTATAAGGAGATGAAAGGAATCCATCCTTCGGTCTGTACCCATCACATTTACATCAAGGAAGACTGTAAACTGGTTAGGCAACCCCAGAGGAGAATGAATCCAGCCCTTAAGGACATTGTCAAGGAAGAATTGCAAAAACTGTTGGATGCCGGATTCATTTACCCCATCTCAGATAGCGAATGGGTGTCCCCTCTGGTGTTGGTTCCCAAGAAAAATGGGAAGTGGAGAATCTGTGTGGACTACCGAGAACTGAACAAAGCTACCAAGAAAGACCATTTCCCTCTACCTTTCATAGATCAAGTGTTGGATGGACTGGCAGGAAAGAAGTTCTTGTCTTTCCTAGATGGGTTTAGCGGGTACAACCAAATCCAAATCAGCCCGGAAGACCAAGATAAGACCACCTTCACTTGTCCTTGGGGTACCTTTGCCTACCAAGTTCTTCCCTTTGGGCTATGCAATGCTCCTGCTACCTTCCAGAGAGCTGTCTTGAGCATCTTCTTGGAGCTGGTCCATGATGCGGTGGAAATCTATATGGATGACTTCACTCCTTATGGGTCCAACTTCCAGGAAGCATTGTCCAATCTGGGAAAAGTCCTAACCAAATGCATTGAGATGAACCTGTCCCTTAGTCCTGAAAAATGTGAATTCTTGATGACTAAAGGGACCGTGCTAGGCCATACCATTTCTTGCCAAGGGTTACAAGTGGATCCTAACAAAATTGCTCTCATCAAGAAGGTTCCACCTCCCCAAAAGGTAAGGGATGTTCGGAGTTTCTTAGGATTAGCGGGGTATTACAGGAGATTCATTAAAGACTTCAGCAAGCTAGCCTCGCCATTGTTTGGCCTGTTGGCAAAAGATGTGGAGTTTAAATGGACTGACGATTGTCAGAGGGCTCTGAATGAATTAAAAGACAAGTTGGTGTCTGCCCCAATCTTGAAAGGTCCAAACTGGGCCCTACCTTTCCACATCCACACTGATGCCTCAAACAAAGCCATAGGGGCAGCCTTGGGACAAGTTGAACAAAAGCTTCCATATGCCATTTACTTTGTTAGCAAAAACTTATCCAAAGCTGAACTGAATTACACTGTAACCAAGAAAGAATTCTTGGCTGTGGTCCATGCACTGAACAAGTTCCGACATTATATCACTGACTATCAAACATTTGTACATACGGATCATGCTGCAATTAGATATTTAATGAATAAACCAGATGTGAATGCTCGTATTATTAGATGGTTACTTTTGTTGCAGTAGTTTGATTTGACCATTGTTGACAAACCAGGTAAAGAAAATGTTGTTGCTGACTTTTTATCTAGATTGGATTTATCTGCAGATGAGGATGGAATAGTGGATGACCAGATGCCTGATGAACATCTGTTTGCTATTTCAGTACTCTCTCCATGGTTTGCTGATATAGCAAACTACCTTGTTTCAGCACATTTCCCTTCGCACCTATCGTCAAGAGAGAAGAGCAGAATCATCAGAAAAAGTGCCTCATTTACTTGGATCGGGGGCAACCTGTTCAAGCTTGGCCCTGATCAGATCTTAAGGCGTTGTGTAAGGGAGGAGGAAGTCTTTGATATCCTCCTCACCTGTCATGATGGGCCTTGTGGAGGACATTTTGCAGCAAAGAGGACTGCCTTCAAAATCCTGCAGGCAGGCTACTATTAGCCCACACTTCATCAAGATGTCAGAAGGTATATCAGCCAATGTGACCGATGCCAAAGAATGGGGAAACCGACTCAAAGGGATGAGATGCCTCTCCAACCTCAAGTGACTCTTGAGCCATTTGAGAAGTGGGGTATGGACTTTGTGGGTCCAATCAACCCTCCTTCGAGGCAAAGGTCTTACATCATTGTGTGCACTGACTACCTGACAAAGTGGGCAGAAACTAAGGCAATCAAAGCAGCAACAGAAGAAAAGGTGGCTGAGTTCTTAAGAGAGAACATCTTCTACAAATTTGGCTACCCAAGAGAGCTGGTCACCGATCAAGGGAGCCAGTTCACATCCAACCTAATTGAAGACCTACTAGCTCATCACAAAATCAAGCATAGGACTTCCACCCCCTATCATCCACAGGCAAATGGGCAAGTGGAAGTCACCAACAGAGCATTGGAAGGGATTTTGACTAAGGTGGTGAGCAGCAGTAGGAAAGATTGGGCAGATCACCTGGTTGAGGCCACATGGGCTTACAACACCACCTGGAAGACCACAACCGGCTTCACACCTTATGAGCTGGTCTATGGGAAGAAAGCTTTGCTGTCCATTGAATTTGAATACAACACTTTGAGGATGGCAGCTCAGCTAGACCTATATCTCAGCCATGCACAACAAGAAAGGTTATTGCAGCTGAATGGACTGGACGAGCACCGAATGCAGGCCCTCCTTCACTCAGAAGTGGTTCAACTTCAGAGAAAGGTGTGGCACGACCAACACCTCAATGACAAGCAATTCCAGCCAGGAGATTGGGCACTGTTGTATGACTCCAGGTACAAAGATTTCAAGGGGAAGCTTAGAACCAGATGGTTGGGACCATATGCAGTGGAAAAATGTCATGACAATGGATCTGTTCTTATTCGGACCATTGATGAGGAGTCCATCCCCATGCTTGTCAATGGGCATCGACTGAAGATCTACAGGAAACCTCTCTCAAGACAAGAGTTCATCAAAACTATGGAGAAATCAGTGTTGGTCATAGAGAAGGGTTCTGCCTCTGCTTTGGGCATACCCTGAAAGATCTAAAATAATAATAATAATAATAAAGATCCTTAGGTGAAAACCTCTCTGAGGCTCCCAAGGCAGGTGGTAGGGGTGAAAACCTCATTGAGGTGCCCCTATTGCCTTTCAAAAAAAAAAAAAAGGAATTTGAAAAAGATCCTTGAGTGAAAACCTCTCTGAGGTGCTTAAGGCAGATGGCAAGGGTGAAAACCTCATTGAGGCGCCCCTGCTATCTTTCAAAAAAAAAAAAAAAAAAAAAAGAAGAAGAAAAGAGAAAAAACAATAAGCAAAAAAGACAGGGACAACGAGTTTATAATGTGGAAATGCATGCAAGTTGCAGGTGTTCTATGAAGGAGAGGAGGTCTCTCAACTCAAAGTCAAGGGTCCTTATCATGCTGCCAGGAGACCTCACCAGAACCTCCTCCAAGAATACTCATCTTCTCCAAGGTATGGGCATGATTTCATCACAGCTTAAGTCTTCTACAGGAAGATGCAGACTTTCTACAGGAAGTTCTGTATTTCTACAGGAAACTTCCTGTAGAAGTTTTGGACGGCCAGAACTAATCGTATGAGGAGATCTAATGACCAAGGTCCGGTATGGACGCATTCAAGCTACCATCTTCTCCCTCACACACTGTTGTCACCTCCTTCTACCACCCCTGTCGACATGCAATAAAGATACCTGCACAATCAAAGCAGATCATTGAGTTATCAAGAGAAAGCAATTTTTGAAATGAAAAAAATGCTGAGATGCCATGCCATACCCATCCCAGCTATCCAAGAACCCTGCAAGCGTGATCGTGAGGGCACCGTCTTCATCGTGCAGCATGCACCCGAGGAGGAAAAACTGCTACAGGACATCCTACAGGAGTCCCGTAGTAGTTAAGCCAACTAGAGTGTACACCATTCAAGCGCCTGCAACATGCAATGAAAACGCAGGCACATGCAGCCGAATCATAAGATTCATCGTCAGCGGCCTGTGAATAGGAACCTCCGGGCCTGTGCAATCAAGCAGCAGCAAACAAATCGAGTCATCGTCGTCCAAGAGCCTGAGAAATCGTGTCGCGGCCGCACAGGTAAGTGCCTCGACCCTTTCTTCCGTCGAATTGCATGAATTTTACTTTGAAAATGTTTGCAAGTGTGAAGTGAATGGGTTGAGTGGTTGTATGGCCAATCGACTGGCCACGTCGACCAGTCAGATGGTCTAGTCGGATGGTAAACGGTGGTCGTGGCAAAAGGAACGGGTAGTGCACATGTGAGAGCCATCCAGTCGGGGAGAAATGAGTTGTAACAGAAATGACGGCGGTGGATCTGCGGGGAATGATGCGGCAGTAAGGGAACTTGCAGAAGAATGATGGTGTGACGTCGTCCAACAGTTCGGCAGGGACAACTCACCCCCGCGCCATGGATTCCGCCGGATTCAAATCTAATCGGCTAGATTGCCACCTCATGCATTTATCATTCGTCGTTTGAAAGTCGAGTGAGCATCCGGATTCCTCTGAAGCTCGACACTCCAAGTCTTCGGCCGTTCGAATGCCTGTTAAGCAGCACCAAGAGCGCAGACCCACTGCAGTATCCTCCAGAATTCGTGCGCTGCTTCTACAGGAAAGCTGTTTCTACAGGAAATTGGGTTCCTCACATCAAAAGGTGGCGGATTAAAAAGGTAAGCCTGAACCTTCCATGCAATTGGTTTCGAGGGTGGCAGAGTCGACGTTCTACAGTCTGGTCGTAAAAAAATTGCAAGTATTGTCTGTCGTCGCATGAATTGTCGTCCTACAGGATGTGAGTTATAATTAAGCCGTGTTAAGTTCGTCGGGAGATAAGTTTTTGTGAATTGTATGCGAGGCAGAGGCGTAATTCTACGCTCTGTCCCAATAGGCCAATTTTCTTCCGCACCCGCCACCTCCAGCTAACGTAACAGTTTTTCACCATGCCGGGTGGGTTCATCAGAAGGGAACCAACCGACTCAACAAAGTTAAGAGAGAATCCTGAGGTGGTGGAGCTATTCACGCAAGCGCAATGGATGTCGTTCTGCGACAAGTTGCAGGGCTATGACGATGAGGTGGCAGAGGAGTTTTTGCAAGCTCTGAAGCCGAAATCCAAAACATTGGCCACCGTTAACTTCAGGGGTTTGAGTCTCAGACTCACTCCACAATTCATCAGCTGAGTTACTGAGCTCCCAATGGGATTACCATGGGATAAAGAAGAAAGGAAATTGGGCCAGAAGGCTAAGAAAGAATTCTTTCCACCAGAGGAGGAATTCTCAGAAGATAAAAATGGGGTTCGTAGAACCAGCTTACTGCCACTGTGGAGTGAAGTTAGCCTCCAGATTATGAAGTACATCACCTGCGAAGGTCGTTTTAGCATTGTATATGGGTACCATTTTCGGTTACTCACGGAATTAAGGCACCAGATGGACCTACCTGTAGAAAACAAACTGAGTATCCCCTACTTTCTACTATAGTCTATGATTGAATGTGCCACCAAGCTGAAAGAAGGCACACCAGACTAGGTAGCCCACCATGGACTCATTAAACTCCTCATGGAGGATGCGCTCCACACATACAAGGTTCCTCTCTCATGGGAAGCCTTCAGAAACTTGACCAAGGATGGTGATATAAGGATGCTGACCATGACCACGGAGCAGAAGAAAAAGCAAGAGAAGAAACAAGAGAAAAAGGGTGCCAAAGAGAAGGATGACACACCCATTTTGACGGCAAGAGAGAAAAGGTTACAAAGCAGAGTGGACAAGGCTGAGCAGGTCCACATCAGCGAAGGCACCTCGCCAGCAGCCGTAACCAAGTCAAAAAGTAAAGCACCTTCAGCAAAACAAACTAAAGCGGTGCCACCTGATTCTACAGGAAAACCGAAACCGGCTTCTATAGGAAGCCAGAAATCAGCTGAAAAAGGGTCTTCTACATGAAGCCCTGAGAAAAGAAAACCCAAGGAGAAGAAAGCTGACATTCTTGCAAGGGAGGCAGTAGCTGTGCTGGCTGCCCTCTGTACACCTCCTAAGCCAAAGGAGAAGAGAAAGAGGGAGACCCCTCTATATTTTAAAGCTAGAAGAAGTGTGAGAATAAAGACGGGCACGCCACATCCTCTGTCCAACAGCCCAATCATTATCGAAGATGCCCCTACTTCGCCCAAGGAGAGGTCCCCCTCCAAGATATCAGTCACCTATGAGAGGGGGAGCCCGAAGAAAACTACTTGGAATGATAGGTTGGCCCAATTGGCCTCGAAAGCCTGGCTACAGGATGCTGAGGATGCTCTACAGGAAACCTTAGCCCGGCTTAAGGAAACAGAGAGAATGGAAGGAGAGGCACCCTCATAACCACCGAGGGAGGGCGAAGTAGAGCCACCAAGAGAAGTACAAAAAGAGCACCTTCCAGAGCCTAGCCCTCAGCCAAGTCTGAGTTCATATTACAACTTCTTAGAGGATGGCAAAATTATACCTCAGAAATTCACTGTGTCACTGTTCTTTGCATTGGAGGAAGAGAGAGTACGTACACACACGTGGATGAAAATAGCCAAGTCAAAGGGTGTGGCGGACATAGGCCCCTTGCAAGAGCAACTTAAGGAGGCCAGAAGTGAATTAGCCATGGCTAAACACGTGGCAAATTGCCAAAGAGTGTTCCTACAGGAAGAAAACGAAAAGCTTAGATTGCAGCTACAGGAGCTGAGGACAGGAACAGGTACACCCTCCAATGACACCACAGCAGAACAGCAAGGAAAAAAGGAACTGCACACCGGTCTTGGGGAGCCAACCACACATCTACAGGAAGCAGAACAGTAAGCAAAAATTGAGGTGCAAGCTCTCAGACAACAGGTGCAGCAGAAAGAGGCACAATTGGCCTGCATGGCCAGTTGGCCCATGGATTCTATACAATGCAGACAGCCGGCCAAATCCTATGGCCTGTACCTGAAAGACCAATGGCTGTAATTTCAAATCAATACCTTGGCGCAAAGAGGTATCTCTCAGCTCCAAGACCCGCAGCAATTCACTGAAGTATGCAGTACTAGTTCATCAGAGGATAAGGCCAAATTAGCGGAGTTTTACCTCCATAATTTGGCCCTGCCTAATGTAGTTTCATGGGATCCCAATTCGGCCTTGGGAGATATGCAATTAATGGCATTTGCCTCATGGTTGAACCATGAGGACAAAAGAGCAGCAGAAGCCAAAGCGGTCATGAACCGAGAGCTGAATGAGCCATTGCTCATCAGACCAGAACCAGGGGATCCAGTTGCACTAATCTCACCACACCAATACTTGTCCACTGACCCTCAAGATTCACTGAGATATATGGACCAGCAGGCCGAAGCCATAGCTCATTTTGAGGACATGGAGAGACTGTTAGGAGACAGTGTTGTCCAAGCTTGCACCTGCAGATGGAATACATTGGACCACAGTCTAAAAATCCGAGAGTATCATACCCCAACTCGGGTGAGGGAAGCTCTAGTACGGGTGGCCCTCTATAAGAAATCCATGCAAAATCTCCAGGCCAGCTGGATTGGCCTTAAGCTAAGCCCACCACTGCTGCTAGGATTGATGGAAGGTAGCACAGAGAAAGATGATAATGAACAGTGGGAAGAGGTGAATAGAAAGGCTGGGTTCCATATCAGCAAGGAGGACACTACTACAGAGGCTTGGGATGTAAGGGTGGCAGTAAAGGCAATGAAGGATGAGGAGCTGGACTAGTTGCTCAAGGATGAGCAAATATTTTAGCTGGGGGGTGATGATGAGCCCCAAATTTGGTAACATTTTGGGCTCATTTGGCATACTTACCCTTGCTCAACCCTTCATTTTTCATCACTTATGCATCATTTTTTAGTATATTCATGTTATTTGTAGGAAGGAGGGCAGTCACTATTCCTAGGTGGCTAATACATGTTTATTTCAGGTTTTTTGACATTAAATGGAGCAAACCCACGTAGATGAAGGCAAGGAGACAGCCAAGGTGGCATTGCGGTTTTGTAGGAAGGTTGTCCACAGCCTTGAATGGCCCTCCTCGTGATCTCCACCTCAACTCCGAGCTCCAACAGCTATCACCACCGAGCTAGAAGGCAGCCAACGGATTCTAAGGGAACAACAGTTTACTTTTAGTTGGTCAGCCAAGCCCCACTAATTTAGGAGGCCAGCTTGGCCCTCATAATGTATAAATATTGAGGTTGTAGCCTTCGATGGCAACTTTTGAACCTTTGTTGCAAATTCTGAAGTACGAGCTACAACTCTGTTTTGCTCTTTGTAAACCATTTTTGGCATGTTGTTAGACTTTTGGCTATGATCTTTTAATAAAAGGCAGGCAGATTTGAGTTCAATTCTGAGTTCTTAGAGGAGCTATAGCTCTCAGGTTTGGGCCCAACCTGAGAGCAATAGGCCTCCTTTCTTTGTATTGTTACTTGTCTTTCGTTCAGCATTATATTTCTTTTCCTTTACATGCACTTGGAAACACAGTTTGCTGATTCGGATTTCTTGGTGTGGCTACATAGGTTAGTGTTATGAATAAAGTTGCTTTCAGTAGTTTAGATTAGAGTAAGGAGATTAGAGTGATCAGAGCTCCAAAAAAGGGTTGATTGCACACTCACTTCCATCTCTGTTTAGAGATTGGGATTGCAGCCCGTGCCACCCACCAAAAACATAGTTTTACATATTCATGCAAGTCTTGAGGTAATGTTTCCGGTTGTAGAAATGTCAATGCATTTAGATCTTGTGGAATAATTCGTTGTTTCAGCACCTTGCACGATTTTCCCTTAAAAACGACATTGTTGTTCTATGATTTTATAAAAACAGTTAGAATAGGTTGATGAATTCTCGGTTTTGTGCAAGACACGGGTGATTTGTTTCCTTTACACTGCGCAACACCACTCTATCATTTCCTTATCCTTCTGAGCCGTGCCTAAACCATCTACTTACCTCCCAGTTCGATCATTTGCCTCCCAACTCTTCTATCATCCACGTTGTTTTATCTTTTCGGCCTTCCATTGCCTCTAACCTCCTCTAGATCAACCAGCTTTACACACTCCCTCTCCATCTCACCTCTCTGTCCATAAGCCATCACAAGCTCCCCTCCTACATCTCTATCCACCCACACAGCTCATTCACTCATCCATCACCCAAAAATCCTATTGCAGAACATCCTGTAGAAGTTAGCAGACTTCCTGTAGAAATCCTGAACTCCCTGTAGAATCCCGTGCAGACATCCTGTAGAAGCTTGCAAATACAGTTGCCAGGCATCTGAACTTTTTGAGCTCCTGTGGAATGATGTGAGGGATCCCTTAGACCCTCTCCGAGTCCTCCTGACCTTTTCCAAGCCTTCCTCCCCTTTATCTACCCCTGCACAGTCAAGACCCAATAAGAAGCACAGTCATAATAACTCCAACAACTTGAGCAAAAATACAAAAACATGTTCTCTTCAGATGAAAGTAGTTTAAACACATGCATCTCATCCCAATAGAAGTAATGGCATCACTTTTAGAAGTTGCATCCCCACCATTGCATCATAAGGATTAAGCTGGTAAAATTAGGGTTTACTAGGGTTTCCATGTTTTGTTGGCTTTCAGTTCATTCTTGCAAAGTAAGTTAATTTCCTTTGAGATAGATTTCATTCATCACTTAAAAAGTTTCTTCTGAGAACATATAGAAGTTGGCTTGAGCCCTAGCGGACTTTTGCCAGCTGACCAAGTGACAGCTGCGACAAGAGCTAGTACTTGTGCATACAGCACCGTCGCTTCCAAGTTTGTTACGAACTACCGGGTTGATAAAATTGGAGAAGGAAGCTCCAGGAGTTGTAGCATTATTGTTACATTACTGGAGCCCACCACTCCTCTGGAATATCTTTTACCCTTATGTTCAATTTTTGGAAGTCCTCAATGTGCTCCATCATTGAACCCTTTTGTTTGAGACTTATCAATTGGCTAAAAAAGGTGTTGATTTTTGTATCCTCATAATGTGCTGTCATTTCTTCCATAAAAATTTCCCAAGTGACAATTCGTTTACGAGAGCAAAGCCCTCGATACCATACAAAATGATTTGGTTCCAAATATAAAATTGCAATATGTACCTTTTGTGTGTTTTGCACATTATGGAGATCGAAAAATTGCTCCATCTGTAGTATTCATGTTGTGGGATCCTTGCCATCAAACATCCTCATATCCATTTTTGGAATATGGTGGGTCTTCAATCCAACATTAGAGTCTATGAAATCATGATTAACATTTCTTTTGTTCTCATCATGAGTTTCCTTTACTACCCTTTCACCATTAGTGACCATTTCTTGTAGCAACTTATTCAAATTTATCTTCAATTCTTCCATCTTATCATCCATGCCATCCATCTTAGCGTCCATGCCATTCATCTTAGCTTCCACATCATTCATCTTAGCTTCTATACCTTTCTTTAAACCATCCATCTTAGCTTCCATTACTTTTTGTGCAAGTGACATTTGTTGCACTTGGTCTCATAATTTTGATATATCATGTTGCATTTCTTCCTCTTCTTCATGAGTCATGCTAGAGCTTTCAGGTTGCTTCCTAGGTGTTTGCATTTTCTTTCCTTGGGGCATCAATTACCGATAATAATGCTTTACTATGCCCTTTGAATTCCTTCAAACTAATTTTTAAAACCAAGCTTATGCAAAAATTAAAAAAAACTACACACCTTTTTTCACTTTGTAGGAGCTCGATATTGAATCTGATGTATCTCTGTAATTTCGGATCATCCAATTCTGAAATTGTGACCTTCAATAGCCCTCTGTGTTCTCTTTCCAATGCCACCAGTCTGATCGAATTTAGATTCTCCAAGAAATAGTTATGCATAATCTCCCAAGATGACCTGATTATATACCTTTTCAGAAGAGCGAACTTGTATGAAGTGCCACGTGTCACTGTTTTGACCTTCAGATCTAAAAAATATACACAGGAAAGTACAGTCAGTCCTCTTTCTGTGACTTCTTATGAAATTTCAATCTAATGCTCAAAACAAAAGTTATGATGATTTACCTCAGGTCACCTGTTTGGAATGAAATTCCGGAGTCTGCAAAAAGGCCAACTTCCTCAGATCATATCTCCACAAATATAGCATGAAAAGCTCTGAAATTTGGACCCGAGGTTCATAACAGTTTCAGACCAAATGGGTTTTTTGTTTAACGTCTAAAACATCGTAGAAAAAAAGAAGTTATAGCACAAATGCCATGATGACCTGTTTGGAGCAGCAAAACCCTAGAATCCAAGGCTCTGATACGAAATGTTATGAAACCATCTCACAAAAAGATAGAAAAGAGAGATAAACACCTTAGAATTCAGCCTCTTTGAGGGGACAACCTCCTTTAAATTACATAAATGAACAATTCTTGAATGATTCAAATGAAAAAACCTCCTTTCTATATATAGGAGTCTAAGGGGTCACAATATAACCAAGCCGACCTAACAATAATAATATAAAGACACAAAAATAACAATAGAGGGATTCTATGGGGCACAATAATAACAATATGGGCACAATAGGGGCACAACAATATTAATAAGGGATACAACTACAATAGTAATGGCGGAATCACTAGTATTATAGAGCCCTAACAAACGTGCAATGGACATCGCCTTCTGCAAGCTTATTAGACAGAGTGTAGTGGTCTACCTCGATGACGTGACAGTATTTTCCAAACAACGGTTAGACGACATATGCCACCTTATGAAATTTTTTTAACGATGCCAAAAATACAGGAAATCCTTGAATCTCAAGAAGAGTATCTTCGCAATGTCTGAGGGTAACCTGCTTAGACATATTATTACTAAAGTGGGATCAAGGTAGATCTAGACATGGTTTGAACCATCACTCAGATTCCCCACCCTGTGAACAAGAAAGCTATGTAGTCTTTCTTGGGGAAGATCAACTTCCCTAGAAATTTCATCTCTGACTATGCTTAGATCTTTAAACTAATACAAGAGATGATCAAGAAGGACACAGTCTATAAATGGGATAAAAGTGAAAAGGACAAGTTCACTCATATTAAGCAAGAAATAGTAGAAGCACCAATGTTGTATAACCTAGACTTCAACAAAGATGTGTTTCTCTACATTTTTTCTTTCGACACCTCTCTTGTTGTTGTGCTCACTCAGAAGGATGAGATGAATAACAAATGACCTTTATCCTTCATGAGTGTGAGCCTTCAAGGACCAGAGATCGACTATCCTTCCATGGACAAACAATATTATGCAATATACAAGGTGGTAAAGAACTTCAGACTCTATCTGTTGAAAAACCATTGTATTATCTTTGTTCCACACCCAGCAGTCAGATCATTTCTTGTTCAACAAGATTTGGGTGAAAGAAGGGTGAATTGGATGACCAAATTACATGAATATGATCTTGACATCAAACCAGTTCACACTAGCAAGGGTCATGGCCTTTGCAAGTTAGTAGTAGAAGCAGTTAATGCAAAAGAGGAATAAGAAGAGTCCGTAGGATGGGAGAAAGAGACCGAAATGTACAATGTTGAGCAAGCCTCCCCCACCTTCAAAAGAAACTCTTGGTACGTAGATGTGCACCAATACCTTGAGCATGGCACTGTGCCCTCTCACTTCTCTATGCAGAATAAGAGGGGACTCTAACTCAAAGCACTATCATATCCGTTGGTGTATGGGGAGCTGTTTAGAAAGCATGACAATGAGATATTGCTCAAGTGTCTGGAGGCACATGATTTAGACAAGTTTTCACATGAACTCCATGATGGACTAGCTGGGGGACACTCCGTAGGAAACACTGTAGCACACAAGGTCATGCGGGTCAGTTTCTATTAGTTGACATTATTCAAGGATGCAACTACCTATGCCAACAAGTGTATGGTCTATCAAAGGTGTGTCGACGAAAATCAATAGTTAGCAGCCTTGCTACAGTGCATTGCAGTGGAAGAACCATTCCAATAGTGGGGCTTCAATATCATTGAGGAAATTTTCCCTCATTCATCAAAGCAGCACCACTATATTTTGACTGCTACAGATTATTTCATGTGGTGGACAAAGGTAGTTCTTCTAAAAAAAGTGAATGATCAAAAAGTCATCAACTTTTTGCAATAGAATATCATCCCCAGGTTCGGTGTTCCTACGTCACTTATTTTTTATGATGTAACATATTTTTCCTCATTAAAACTTTATGATTTTTCATTGGAAAATGGTATTATCTTGAAACATTTTGCTAACTATTATTCATAGGGGAATGTTCTTATTGAATCCATGAATAAGAAACTCATTTGTATCGTCAAAAAGACCATATTATTTGAGCAAAAACGCTGGAACTCTACTTTGGTGAATGCCTTATGGGTTGACTGAGTCACACCTAAACCTTCTCTGAAAACCTCCCCTAACTTCCTAGTGTACGGGAAAGAAGCCATCCTCCCGTCGAACATCTATTTTATTAGATAGAGGAGGAATGACTTGTTATAGAGTTTTGTGAACCCAACGTTTCAGACTACCAAGTGAGTCCATCTCAGGGGATGCATCAATAGATATTCTCCAGATCTTAAGAATATCTATTGACGCATCCCCTGATGATGGACTCACTTGGTAGTCCAAAATGTTGGGTTCACAAAACTCTATAACAGGTCATTCCTCCTCTATCTAAAAACCATCCTCACCTGTATGGATTCATTATTTATCTACTTTCCTACTCTCCAATTGTCCCAAGAATCCCAAGGAAAGTTGTGTCTTTTAGTTCAACGTAAGATGGAAACACTGCACAAGCTACAGGTTGAAAGGATGAAATAAAAAGAAAAAAATTCACTCCATCAGAGTCGTATCAAGAGATGGTTTGATAGAAAGTCAACAGGGAAGAATAGATTTAGTGCGGGTGACTTAGTATTGAAGTGGGGCAAAGCCCACGAGGACAAAGGAAAACACACTAAGTTTCAATCCCTATGGAATGGTTCTCACAAAATCCACGAAAATATTGGCCAACACATGTATCGTCTTCAATCACTTGATGGGAAGATTGACTCTCTCCCTGTCAATGGAAAAGACTTAAAATAATATTTTCAATGAATATTTGGGGCTACATCCCACACTCTGTACATAGTCTTTAGTTGTTTTCTATTATGTTTTACTCAGTTTTGTGTTACTTATGTAAATAAGTGTTGTGCCTTACATGGTTATGGCATCCAAATGTGTGTGTGGATGAACTTCAAAGAGTCTTGTGACCCTGCAATGCTTAGTTAGTCCTATGTCCATCTTCCTTGTATTGGTTGCATCTTTTGGCTGATGAAGTTCTGACGGAAAATACGATTCATCCATAAGGAGAGTTTTGGTCCAACCATGAACCTGTGTCCAGTTCGAGAACCTCGTGCATATACTCATTTTTCTGCTTTGGTGTTTTCAAGCTTATCCAACTAGTAGAAATGAAGAAGGGAAAATCTAAATGAGAAAACCTAAACTAAAGGTCTTATATGCTTCTCTGAAGGAACAACCTCTCCTACTCTCAATAAGTCAAGATCCCTCTTCTGCTTGAAAATAAATAAGTGTTGATGCATATTTCTCTTTAAGTAAATAAATAAAGGCAAAAGAAGAGAAAGGCTTCTTACGTAGAGAGGAAAAGTAAGCAACTCCATCGGGGTACTTTCCAGGCTCACTGGCAGTGGAGAAATGCTTGTTTTTTGTGCATGACTCTGTCGGAGCACTACCCATGCATGTTTGTAGTGGAGCAAAGCCAAAGATGAAAAACACTACTCTGAAAATCTTAAGCTCACAAGCTAAACTACATTTCCCAATTTGAAACATTGTGATCTAGTTGTATCTTATGTTGTGTTCAAATGAGAAGGTACAAAGGGGACCATGTTTGCAAATGGGATAAGTGGGGAAGCCAAAGTAATATGCACGTTGAATCAATACTCCTTGAAGGACCAAGGCCCTACACTAAAAAACTAACTAAGATAAAGAAGCTTGAATTCAACCAGTGTGTCACCAAGTGTTGTAGTGGCTGCAACACCCTCCAAAATTGTCTTGCACTCAAAATTCAAAGGCTTCCTTGTCTTTCCCTTGGATTTTTCAAACACGTGAGCTGATTCCATGAGCTTTCTCAAAGTCCTTTCACCCCTTTTGCTTGTTTAGCCAACTATCATCTTTTGGCATGTTTGACTATTTTGCCGTGCTTGTGAACCTTTTCTAGTTATTTTGAAGGTTGGTATTTGTGTATTCGAGTTGTACTAGTTATGTAAACACTCATCACACTCATACACAAAGTTTTGAGCATTGTCACACAAGTGTCGTCAAGATCATCCTAAAGTCTATCTCAAGGGTCGCATTCGCCACTTCTTGTTTTGAGACAATCACATAAAGGGTAATGATTTGTCTTGTTGTTTTGGTGGTCTACATTGTCATATCATCGAAGTATTCTAAGGGTGTGATCACAAGTTCAAGTTCTTCATGGGTTCATCTTCCTCCTACACTTAGCCATTTTTCTGGAAATCTTCCCAACCGGGAAACGTAGCTTCACCCAACCCCGACTAAGCTATGCACTGCACATTCTCAACCCTTAGTGATGCAACCTTGTTGCCTGGAACTATGTAGTGTGTAGTCATTGTCCCCTAGGGAAATTTCACTACGCAATTCCAGAGCTCAACGACCCCCCTTCACCCCAGAATTGCATAACATTTTGTCCCAGTCTGACTTGAACTACGCATTTTGCAATCCCAGCCCTCAAGCTCCTCCCCTTTCCTGTTAGAAACCTATAATGTGTAGAGAAACTAGCCTCCCTTGGCCTACAGACATGTACAAAATTTTTGCCCAGTGTCCTCACTCAGTCGGAGCTCACTGATCTCATGAACTGCGCAAATTTGTCCTCCAAGTCTCTCTTCTGCCCAGTCCTGCTTACCTCTAAAAACTACACAGACCTATCCTACAGGGTCCCATCCTGCATCAACCACTGGTTGTCTGAATTGCGTAATCCTAAATCCCAATGGCCACTGCACAATTCCCCCCCCCCAATGAGGATTGTGCTCAGAAGTTCCTCAGTCAAGCCTGAGTTGCGCTCTACATAGTCTTAGTGATCAACCTCTCTTCCCATCACCTGGAATTACGCAATATAGTTTTTGGGTCTAGTTTCCTAGCCTATCACTTATCCCAAGTTCAATTCATGGATAACAATGCATCATCTTAGAGAAGGGATTTTCGGATTGATGTCATCCCATCATGAGTAAATTGTAAGAATAGGTACACTGTCAAATCATGGCAAGATGATGAAGAAGGAGAAGGAGGAGACATGCTTGAAGACTCACTTACAGCCATACAGACTGTTGTCACTGAAAAGATTTCAAAGGAAAAGGGTAAGGTAAAGGTTAATTGATCCTAGACATACTCATGCTGATCTTGGTCGTGTTCATGCAATATACATTTGATACAATTCTTAGTTTGAGCAAACAAGCCCATGGTGATCAGAGATTATAAATCTTCATCAAATTCAAGCGAGGAAGCTCCTCAATTAAGCAAGGCATTTTCTTCCAGGTTGATTTATCTAAAGTGATTTCAAAGGAGAAAATGTCCAAAGAAAGGGAGATATCATAGGAGCTGAAACAAGACTTAGCCCTAGGGCTAAGGAAACATCATCACAGCTGTATAAAAATGACAGAGGTAAGGCAGTCATCTCTCAACAAGAGGAATGTAGTTTTGAAGAGTTGAAGAGAAAGTTGAATTTGGTAAATTTTGAAATTGCCAAACTAAGAAAAACCTCAAGGAAACATGCAATCAAGGAAGCTCATTTCAAAAAATTGGAGGCTCTGTGGTCAATTGTCATGCTCAATACTTCACCTAAAATAAAGGAAACAAGATACATCGGGAAAGGTTTCCTTAAATAAGGAAAATTACGCAGCAAGTAAGGTTAAGTCCTCAAATTTTGATGATTTACCTTTTTGAATTTTTCCTTGAAGAATGATGCCTCTGCATTCAGTTTTGAACAACTTTAGGACAGATGAAAGGGACATTCCAAGATAAAGAAGCTCAAGACAGTTGAATTTTGGCGTTAAGCTGTGTTTTCGTGATTACACAGCAGTTTCATAGCGTGCTGCGAAACCCCTGTAGCAGCCTGTTTTAGCAGAAAAATTGTTTTTACTAGTTAACTTCCAAAAGCTTTCCTGAGCATCCGAGAACTTAATTTTGCAAACTGAAAGAGGATTTTATTCCTAACATGCTGCACTACAAAAACCTCTTTCAGTTTCTTCAAATTCGTTCTGAGGTGGGAGGAATTTATGGTTAAACTTGTGCTACGAAACTGCTGAAAGTCAAGCTTTGTCTACTGGTTTTAGCAGTCTTTTTCAAGATCAGTTTTTGGTTACAGGAAGACGTATTTTGGAATTCTGAGGGAGGTTTCTCTTCATAAAATGTCCAGCTACAATAAACTATCTCACTTTATTCATAAGTGTTTTCAGTTGGAATATACTAAGCTTTCATTGAGACCCTACTTTCAGAAAACGGATTTTTCCTGTTTGCCACGTGTTTTTCAAGGACAGTTTCTGGACAGCTGGAGGAATGTTTTAAAGAAACCAGGAGAGGTTTTTGTTCTGGACAACATGGGCTACAAAAACCTCCTTCAGTTTCATAAAATATGTCATGGATGAAGAGATAAAGGCTCTGTCCCACGTGCCAATTTTCAGGGATCTAAACCTAAAAACAGGGAAACATGTTCCCTAATTTCTAGGGTTTGTCTTCAGCAGTCAAATGACCACGTGGGAGGCTTCATCAAATTCGACTTCTTGAGGTTGCAAGTTGTCAAATAATGCTTTAAATGCTCAGATAAGGTTGTTGAATCATGATAAGGAGTTACACTCCTAGTTGCATTAGGTCTCTAGGACTGCTAGTTAGGTGTCATTTGCATTTAATAATTAGTTTTATGTATCAATAGGTGTCATAGTAGGATGAATTCGAATTCCCCTCATGCTGGAGGAGGAATATCAGTTATGTAAAGAGCTCTATATATAGAAGAAGATCTATTGTACAAAGGGTTGGAAATTTTATGAAAAAAGCTTGCATTTGGCCTATGTAAGACTCAGCTTCAGTAATACATGCTTGACTTTACTTCTCAGGATTCATGAGGGATTTTTCATGTTTAGAATATGTGATGTTGTCCTTTTCTTATTTCTTACAGTGGTATGGATGTATAATCACTCAGAATTCACTGAATGTGCTCTGACTTCCTGTATACATTTATAAACTATGTTGTCCCATATGAGTTTATGTTCTGAATGTTTAAATGCTGAATGCCCTGACTTCCATGTAAGGTTGAGTTCATTGTTATATTGAGGTGTTGTTGACTCCATAAGCCCAATGGATAGTTGTTTAATGTATTTCCATCATTCATATTTTTCACAGTTGTTCTATAAGAGTTAGCCATCTTATCTTTAATCAAAATCATTAATCCTTTTGAGAGAGCCCTCTCAGGTTGAGGAGGCTAAGCCTCAGCCTAAAGTAGGTCTGAAATAGTTACTTAGAGTCAACCTGACCAGCATCCTATCAGGATCTGATTTTGAGATAACACAGACAAAGGAACCTATCAAGAGCAAGAAAAAGGAACACATGTATGCAACCACCTCTCAAGACCAAATATCATTGAATACCCCGCATCATCAAGCTATGCGGAGGAGAAGAGAAAGCATATCCAAGAACACATCTATCACTTAGCAGCAACAATGACTTGACATTGCCACATCATCAAGCTAGTCCATGTCAGTAGTGTCATGTCAAGTCGTGTCATGATTTTTCAAAGGCCACATCACTATTATGGGCCATGTATATTGTAAATAAAATGTATTGTAAAGTGGAAGTCCAATGGACACACATGAATATGAAGAGTCATGTCAGTTGAAAATTCATAGGAAGTTGAACAGTCATGAGGGTAGTCAAAGAGTCACAAGGGTCAAGCATCACCCCTTGGTTATATATACCCCCTCATTGTATGAGCAAAGTAATTTTTACCTTGGCTCCTCCCGCAAAGCATTAGAGAGATCAGTCAGTTATTTGAGGAGCAAGGAGTGGCTCCAATGTCCCACTATTGGGACTAGTGATGTACAATGTAAATATGTGTCTTCTATGAACATTTGTATTTCATGTTTGCTTTCACATGTACTAAGATAGTTGAGCTATTTTGGGTTTTTTAGTGCTTATCTTGTTGGGAATGTGTTGTAATGGTTTTCACTGCAATCTCATCCTTGTGGACTATTCCACAGGATACTAGACAGGCCTTTCTTTAATTATCGGTTATAACGACTGTCATATCCGTTGTGGACTATTCCTCTAGATGGTATATGGATCTTCTATTTTTCATTGGTTTTAACAACTATCGTGACTGTTGTGGACTATTCCACTAGATGTTGGACAAGCATTTCTAGTTCATGTGTGTCTCTTCCTGGGTGGTACTATTACCTCTCACTTAGAGGTTCATTTTTCTCCTGCCTTTTGCAGTAAGAGAACCTAGACACAATTACGTTGCACACTCACTAGACACATTCACCTTGCTTTTTGAAGATACCACTACATCACTTTCTTTTGCTGACAAAAAGAGCTGATGAAAATATTTAAGTATTTGGAAACTGGGCCATTATACGAGACGAGACTCCTACACCAAATGATGTGAGGTCTGATTGGGACTTCATATCAGGGAGATCCCCTAAATGTTGGTGGGTCTAGCACCATCAACGTGTACTTTTTTTATCTCATGCAAGAAAGTCATAACTAGTACCTTGACTATAAGACTCCATGAGTAGTGTAGTGGAGCACGTCAAACCATTACTTGGCCATAAGACTCCATGCATGTCATTAGAACATCCTAGAATGATACTTGGCTATAACACTCTAATGATCACCCCATGTAGGAAATCCCTTAAACATGTAGATTGTTTGGAATGGGGGTTTCATAGGACCTGAAGGGTACGTGACTCATGAGGACCCCATGTAGGAAAGCATTTGGCCAAGTAGACTACCTGCAATGGGGGTTGCTTGGGCCCGCAAAAGTGATTTATGGTATGACATATGTGTTATGTTGTTAGAGAAAACCAAAGGGACACATTGGCGGTAAATCACCATCAAGAACTCCTGGTGTGAGGAAGCCTTGCAAAGAATGAATAGCCTAGAGGAATGATGGAACAAAGAATGGGATCTCTGAACTTAGAAGGCGTGTGACTACACAGATGAGGAAACTTGAGTGAATTGGCTTTCAAATAATTATGTGCATACTCACTAGGATCAGAAATGAATTCAGTGTATCTTGGGAAGCAATGATTTGAGTTTGTTCCTCATGGAAGCCTTGAAGAGAAACAAACTACTAGGAAGAGACGTGTGTGAATGTCAAGTGGTCTAGAGGAAAATAGACTATGAAATATGAATGACATTACTCAAGTGACAACTCAAGATGTGGAAGATGTTGTTGATGTGAGATTCGTGTATATGTAAATCTCATGGATGTATTTTTTGTTTTATTTATAGAATATCAAGGAGGTGTTCCTTTAAGGGGGTGGGGTTTGCAACAACCATTTTTTCTACTCCCATGTAAATGTCACTATGAAACTTTATTTAGGTGAAATTATGTGAAAATGTAAAATATGGGTGAGATGAAGGTGTGGAAACATATGTAGAGCTTGAGGAGGAGGAGTTTCTTTTGCAATGTTTAAACCTAACCCAAGGCACTTCATTTATTCACCTACCTATATCCCTCACAGATTAAATGGTTTATTGGTGCAAGCACTAAAGCTGTGTATGGGCCACCTAAGTGATGGATGAACCCATAATATCCCTATTCTCATGGGACATGTTGAGGAAGTCAAAATGCAAGATAGGGACAAGGGAAGGGACGTGAAAAAAAGAGGGTGCATGTAGAGAATGAAGGGGGGATGGGGAGTGAAAGGGTGTGCAATGTTAGAAAATGTAACTAGTTTCGGTTTTCATAATTGTCAATGTACTCATGTCATTACGTATATTTTATCTTACAAGAAAAATAACAAAGAAAAATACTATTTTAAGTATGGGTTTCATGATCCATTTTGATGATCATTTAGGTCAAGCATGTTCTTCATTCTTCTAGGGTTTATCATGTCAAAAGAATATTTTTCTTGAGTCAAGAAAGTCCTTGTCAATTATATAAGACCATATTGGGCAAGTTGTAACATGTAAAATATATTAATTATTAGTTTACAAAGTCCTTTCAGCCTCCAAGCACAAGTTGGCCATGTCAGTGACAAGTTAGCCTAGAAGAGGATATTCAACCTCATGGAAAGGCTATAAATACAAGCAACTTTGACCTCATTTGGCACCAATTTGATAATCTCAAGAAATAAGTTTGATCTGAGGCAAGGAATAAGGAAGAAGGTAGAGTGAAGATCAATAACGAAAGGATTCAAGAAAGTCTGTTTTTGGGCCTTATTCTCTCACACGTGTGAAGGTTAGGGTGTATGCAACTTCTGGGAGGCCGAGAATTACAAGTCCAAATTACAGGAAGCCAAATTGCACATCTAAGCTGCAAAAGGGCGGAATACTTTGAATTGACCTAGTTTGACTCTCATTAACCTTGGATATGTTGAATTACTTAAAGGAAGAACTCTTTAAGGATCGACACATGCCATAAATTAGGGTTTCTACAACTACTACAAGGCAGAAGATTACATGTCAAAGTTCAATGATCGAAGCTAGGGGCCAAAGTTGAAGTTGGAAGCTGGTTGAAGTAGGAGTGTCCTATGTTGACTTGGTGAAATTTTTACCTAATTAGAAAGGTCTCTTTTAAAGTTGAATTGGTGCTTAGAGGAAGACTTGGTCTAGGGTTTTGGGTCTTGGTTTTCTCATTTGAAGTAGATTCCATAAGAAGAGAAGAGATTCTATCTGGGTTTTCCCTTTGGAGTGGTATTTCCTAGGATTGGAGCCTATATCTTGTGTCTATTGTCTTTATTGCTTTCCTCTTGATAATTTTTTGATTAAAAGATCTAATAAAGAAACACAAGAAGATAACTAAAGTTCACAAGTAATTATTATGGTTAAGGAGAATGTTTTTTAATAACTTCCCTAGTGCATTCTCCAACATGATTTTAGAGCTAAGGTGAACAAGAGAAGGCAAATGGAAGATCATCTTAAAGGGTTTTCTTGTCAAGGGAAATCATTTTCAAAAGGACACAAGGCAAGAAGAAGAAGATATCATCATGAAACTCTCATTGAAGGAAGGAAGGACAAGCTTTCATTAAAGATTCTCTAGTACATCATCTTGAAGAAGAGGAAGTGTGGTGACGTAAAATTATAAGTAAGGACACAAACAAATTCCTCTAGCCCGATAATGGGTCTAGCCACAGCCAATTAAGAGGGCCTACCTCTTAGTACGCTTATCTCGTTTGATGATGTCCTTGTTCGCTCGCTTGAGCTATCTCTTGCTTCCTTCTTCAAGCACCTGAAACAAGTAAACAACGGAAAACAACAACCGTGATAATAGACAAATTGTAATTCAACCTACTTAACAAGTCAAGAAACATTAAGCCATGAATATGTAAGATGAAAAAACATGTAGTAAATCAATCGATAATTGCATATATATTGAATCAAAGAGAGATTACAACCATTGTCTTGACATTGTTGTTCTCCTTTGAAAAGACCAGGTTCCCACACACTTCTACTAGCATTCCATGATGGCCTCAATCAACAATAGTTTTAAAGCTCTTCCCTTTATGCTTCACTCCAAACCAAATCACACTTCTCCCTCACAGAACTAGATAGCTACAACTATGAATAGCTTGTTATTTTACTCCAAACCAAAATAGCACTAGCACACCAACATTAACACTCCAACACTAACACTAGCTTGTGCTTGGTAAAAATGGAGGTTTATATAGCATGAATGGATGGGAGATGGATCCTCTTCTCATGAAAGAAGGTCTTATCCCTTGATTTAATTCCATCATTATAGGGGAAAGGAGCCCAAACTAACATCCTCGACCCCATCTGGCCAAACCATTTACCAGACTTCCGTTACGAAGCTTCTAGAGCTGGAAGCTTTAGCTCTTAATTCAAAAATAATAGGACCAGTGCGACTAGAACATAGCTCAGTCACTCCAGTTGACACTAGGGACAGTTTTAATCTCTGCACATCAGTGCGAGGAAGATAATGGTCATTAGCGCTAGTCTTGTCAACTGGACAAAATAGAAGTTTCAAGGGAAATGGTGCAATAGGGAATTGATCTGGTCATGAAGAGGGACACAATGAGGGTTTCTTCATGAAGGGGAAGCATGTAGGGTTCACTGTAGAGGTCCTCCAGGATCAAGGGATGGGGAGTACAGGGACAGTGACAAAATGTTTTGTAACAGATGCCCCCTAAAGCGTGAAGGCCGAACTAGAGTGAGGGATGAAATGCTTTATGAATCAGTGTGGGGACCTATAGTCTGCCATTGGAAAACCTGCAAGCAAGTATAGATACATATACATAACTGAGAACTCTATCAAATGATACATGAATCATGGCATGCATGCAGCCATCCAGAGAATGATAAATGGATCCAGGTATGGGCGTAGCCATCCATTAAAGAGGACCATAATGAAACCAAGGTATGGTCGCAGCCACCCAATAATGAGAAGAATCACATATGATAACTCATGGTATGGTTGCAACCATCCATCTGAAAGAGACATGCATATCAACTTAACCATGTCACATCACTTCACAACCTGAACTTTTGTAATTTGAGTCCAGATTCTTGTGCTCTAACACAACACAATCGAAGTACAAATTCTAACATGTGAATAGATGTGTTGACATCAAACATGCTAGAAAGTCGCTTGATTACCAATCAATGATGTAAATTGTTAACAAGCGTGAGAGAAACCACCAATAATGAAATGTTTCTCAAGGTAATAACATCACAATCCACGGAATGTGAATGGAGGAACTGAAGTCGAACACTCGTGAAATCACTCGATTGAAAACCAATGATGTGAACTTGTCACTGAGTGTGAAGAACTTGCCATTAGGGTGCGCAAGCTCTGAGGTACTGGAAGGGAGTCTCTCGGTCAACTTCTCAGATAATGAGCTGAAGTCGACGGAAAGTGACTGTGTCGAAGGAGGGCCATAATGTTTCCCACATCATTGACATGAGAGGAAAGGATGCAAAGTAATTTTGGATGATATAGATAATCAGAGGTAAGTATAATTGCAAAAGGACAACTCTTCAACATATTGGCAACACGACTGGAAGTTTGGCAGCTTTTGGATCCATAGGATCGGTGGTCATAATGATGTGGCAGAGATCAGATGGAAGGAAAAAATGAACAGCCCAACCCAAGAACGTCAATGATACGGAGGAGGATATCCCAATCCAACACGATGCAAAAAGTGTCATGTTCAAGAGTGAGCTTCCGACACAACTGATAGATTTCCAAGTTTTCCCCCACCATTTTTGGCAGGTACCCCAATTATTTTTTAATTGCAAGCTTGAAGGGGATAACATATGCTTGCACTGTAAGTTCATCCTTTGGACGAATCTGACCTAGTAAGTTTAACGAGCCCTAGGAAGGAGAAGGTCATGTTCGTCATGGTGATGAATCCAATGTTGTTTAGTATTTTAACGATTTCGACAAAGGTGTAACTCGATATCTTTTTCATGTTTAGAGAGGTGGAAAACGACATGGAAAAGAAAAATCCACATGCTCCCTTTTCGTACATTTGTGTCTCTCGAGCCCAAAAAGGTAGAAAATGATACTTGAGAGAACCGCTTGACCATTTCAGTCAAGGAGTACCTTTTCTGTAAATAGTGCCTCCCAGCGCGAAAAAGGGGTAAACTTATATTGGGTGCATGATGTTTTAGATCTGTTAACGAGATCGAAACAATAAGGGCTCAGACATATTTTCACTTTTAAAGGGTCGGAAAAGAGCATGAAGGTGGACCCCCCATTTTATTCTCTTTTACGAGTCAAAAGGGAAAAATACTCAGCAATCTTTTCATATGAGCTTAACGAGTCGAGAAAAGAGCTGAAAAGTGACTTGTCATCATTGTCAAACATCCATCACCTGTCACTATGCAAAAAGGTAATGTGTATTATCTAGTTCTTGAGGAAAAATAGGTTAAAATATTTACAAAAACATGATATTTTGATGAAAAAATGAATAAAAAGTAGAAAAGTAAATATTTTTTACCATTTACCATTTTACCTTGCTGTGAAAACTATTTACTCACTTTTTCCCTAACTGTTCGAGAGAAGATTGCAGGAGATCTGGGAGGTCATTCGCCAAGATGTCAGTTACAGGTAAGAGCCAAAGCCCTGAGCTCCATTTTCATGTCCTTTTCCCTATTTTTAACCATTTTTTTTGGATTTTTGAGGGGGTTTTGAAAAAAAAAATTCGCCCTCGGTCAGCGTGATTTCTAGGCACAGAATCCCATCAGCTGAGGATGACTAACAAAGCCAATCGAGTCATCAGTGCAACTGTTTTTAAAACAAGCGTGTTGGTGCTATGAATGCGGAAAAACCCTATTTCCTCAAAAAATGACTATTAAAACTCAAAATTTATCAGCCAAGCATGATTGTTGACTCAAATTAATGGCTTTTGTAGGAAAGAATCGTCGAAAATGGTGGACTGGAAAGAACAGGAACATGAGGACGTTGACACCCAGGCAATGAATGATCCAAGATGCCTAGAAGCTTTGAGGGTTTGCGGTCTCCTCAAATTCTTTCTTATGCCAGGGACGCGGGCCCAACCCGAGTAACTTCGGTACCTGATTAGTCTTTGGGACATTAATCAGGAAATATTTGTCATTGGTGACCAGGAGCTAGAGTTGGAAACTTCAGATATATACTTCATCACTGGACTATCCCGAAGAGGGGAACTAGTGAACCTATATGGATCACGACTGATTGGGGCAAGCATATCTTCATTGCTTCCTAAACCCTGCCCTGAGGCCCTGAAATCCAAGAGTGGGAAGATAGAGATTTCCAGTGTTCGGTATTTGACACTGAAAGTGCTTCTCTTGACCATCAATAGAGTGGTGGGGTCCCAGGCGGAACATGAGACCAACAAGTCGAAATTCCTGTATGATATCGATTGTACAGCTCCTATAATCTTCAACTAGGCCAAGGCCATGAAGACAAACATAAAGCACTAATTGTCCAAAGCTAAGGTGGGGAATCTGAAGCAATTTTTCTTTGGATCTGTGCTCGTGACCTTTTTCTTGGAACGGGTGCCACTGTTCTAGTATCAGCTGACTGAGGTGGATCCTCCTATGCCACGCGATCCGCGAATGACTTGCTGGAGTCGTTTGATGCCCAGGATCACTAGGGGTCAACACATGTCATACCAACCTGCATTCTTTTCATGGCTACGATGATAGAAGATCATCGTGGAGGACTGGCCATATATTGGCTTCGACTTCCGTGGAGATTTGGATATGCCGTTACCAAATGAGGAGGATTTTGACGATGAAGGTAAAAAAATCAACTTTTTAATTTTGATATTTTTTAATAATTTTTGGTATATATGTGCTTATAACATTTCTCTTATTTATGCAGACGTTGGACCAGAGAGGCCTACTGGGATGTCCCCAATAGCTAGGTATGCCCCCCGCTTGATTGATGTTGTCGCTCCTTATCAAGAGGTGAGTGACAATGAGGAGGAGATCACGAGGAACCTTTAGTGTTGACTCGTGGTATCCTGGAGTATGCTCAGGTAGGAGACATTCCACGTTAGTACCAGAGACACACTGTGGGAGTCTCGGATCAGATCTGATGATTGTTGACTCGTGTTGCACGAGCCGTATCATGCTACCATGATCACCATGCTGATTAGTTCCTAGGTCCAACACCTATATTTTTTAGGCCTGCTTTGCACAGATATATGACGCCTGTGAGTCACCGATGTTATTTTGGACACACATATTATTTTTTGGGGTTCTGATGTATCAAACATTATCACCATATATTTTTATGTTGTATTTTCTTGTCTACTATGATACAAATGGTTTGTTTTACCTTTTCACATGTTTCGTAAATGTCTATCCAACACATAATTAGATAATGCATCTGTCAATGTATTCATGCATCTAGGAATATGATGATATGTAATGTCTTTCTAGTAGACGAATACGAAGATACATTCTTAATATTTGAGGGTTTCTGATGGAATATTGCCAGTAGACTTGAAGGATGACACGCTGTGAATCTAGATTGACAGCCAACTCTCTAATGTCAAGAGCAATGACTTCTGACAATAGTTCGATGACCACACTGTATTCAGCAATGTTGTTAGTTGTGTGACCTAGACAGATACCTTGAAGGTCAATCAACTCACCATTAGGGTCATAAATAGCCCATGTCGCGGATGATAGGTTCTAGGTACTATAGCAAGCACCATTAGTGAAACTGATGTGAGGAGTCGCAGACATCTACAAAGCAAGAAAAGCATAGTAAATAGGAAAGATGTTTGAAAACTAACACACAAAACTACACTGCACAAAAATGAATGACACACTAATGTACATAAGTAACCATGCAGGATTACCTAAGCATAGTACTTCATGAGATAGGAGTCCATGTTGGGACTTGGGTAATCAATCAACACAGAAGGACATGGGATTTTTACTGTTGCCATGATGAGTAAGTGTTGACTCAGCCAAATAATGGAGTAGGACTCATATAAGGCTTTGCCCCCATGTCCCTTGGGCAAGGGAGGGTTACGAGTTAGATGAAAACCCCATTGCAATAATGCATAAGCGGTACAAACTCGGGGAGGGAGAAAAATCCTAAATCCATGAAGGGATAAAGGTGCCCATAGTTGAAATATCTTGACCATGTCAGGACAAACTAACATGTCAATAGATAACTGAGAAGAAAATTGCTCAAGACACAGAGACATGATCGCTGAGTTAGGCAAGAACGAGGAATGATAATGAGTATCGGTCCAAGGTGGTTCCTTGAGAGACAAGACTTCCATGATACCTTCATCAGCAAGGAAGGTCTCAGCTAAAGGATTAGGTGATTCCAAAGTGCCAAGCCACAGGGATTAAGAGTACGTATTGAGAGAGCTCTTCAAAATAGAAGAACCAGAGGATGTGGAACTTGGAGCTAAGATAATTTCCATGTAATTGATTTCGGTGGAACTAAGTGACATAACCTTGCCCCAGGTATCAACAAGCTCTAGTGACCGTATGACCCAATGATCAGATTTAACTGAGACCATGTTGATGGAGGCAACATGAGGAGTGGGAGCAGAAAAATTCCCATTAAGGCAGAATATTTAAAAAGACTTGCCCCCACACTCTCATAGGGAGCGCAAGTGTGCGTAACGCATGGAACATTTCCATCCGAGGAGGAAGAGGAAAAGAAAGATAGCTTGTCGACAGTGACAATCTTCCCTTGATGGGGAAAACATATCACGTGAAATAAAGAGGAGGCTATGGCATGCATAGCATGGGTCCAACTTTGTTCAAGTAGAATATTATAATTGAGATTGGCGTCAACAATCTCTACTTCGACTTGCATTGTCTTGCCTTCCAGAGTGATGGCAAGCTTAGGTAATACACTGAAGGGTCGCAAATCGCTCCCATCGAAACCTTCCAAAGTGTTCAGAGATTGGTTTAAAGCAGGAGAACCAATAGCCTTCCAACATGCGGTTGACGTGATGCAGGTGGAAGCACCTTCATCTATGACAATTCGGTGGATGGTATTCTCATTGATGATTACCTGAATGAGAAAGGAAATCTAATGAGGGAGGCACGAAACATGGTTCTCTAGATCAAAACATATCAAATTGGAATTGGTGGGATCGATGCCCTTAATAGCTAACAACAAATATTTTTGCTGTGATGGGTAGCCTTGGAGCACCTCGAGAGCCGACATAGCTGACAGCACCTAAACCAAATCCTCAACAATATTATAGTGATGAGCATCTTAGGTGTTAGGATTGTACGAGGATTTCCGCAGCACACCTCGATAGGGTGGTCGTATAGCGGAATCAGGGTTAGGGCACTCAATATGAAGACTGCCAGAAATTAGGGTAGAAGAAGAAGGTGCAGCTTCTTTCTCTTTTCCAACTACTAAAACAGAAGTTTGATAATCTTTTGATCTATTAGCCACATTAATAGGCATACTCATCTTTAACACTTGAGATCCTAAGGAAGTAGATGATTGGGGTTAGTCTACCATTTAGGTCTGCTGAGATGGAAATGGCTCTTTGAGGACAGTGGGGGTCCGTTTGAGCAAGCGACTAACTTCGGATTGTCGGGGACAATCCTTAGTGTAGTGATCTTCTTCACAAATGACGCAGGGATTCTTAAATCCCCTACTGTAGGGCCAAAATCCTTACTAGTAGGGATGGGCTCCTCCATTCGGACCTGCTTATCGACCTCCTATGCCTTTTAACACCCAATTGCCATTCTTGGCCACACTCGAGTTGTCAGATGTATCTCACCTTACGAATGATCGAATCCTTCATTCGCCGTATTGGGTCTACAGACATGGAAATGTCTCTTTGAGGACAACAGGGCTCCCTTTGAGTAAGTGAATGACTTCAAACCATCGGGGACAATCGTTAGTGTAGTGATCTTCATTGAAAATGAGGCAGGGATACTTAGGTTTCCATTGCGAAGATTCACCAACAGATGATTTTGGAGGACCCTGTTTTAGGGCATCAGCTTTACCCTTGCCTTTGCCTTTATTCTTACCTTTCGAGGATTCGTCCGCTGCGGTAGACTAGACAGTGTGGACCTCTGAGGTTTTACCAGGTCCAAGTGGATTATTGGAAGAACTATTAGGAATATCATTTGAGACTGACTTATGTTTGGAAGAAGATTTAGCAAGGGTCTGGGATACTGAACCAATAACTCCATCGACGGGAGGTACAACTTGTGACTTTGACGCTGTAGGATCAGATGATGGCTGCAACACATCGAGTAGTAACTCATACAAAGTGTCAAATTGAGAGTAAACTAAATACAAGTACTGGGCACGAGCGATCGCTTGACCTTCAGTGATGCATCCACTCATAGCTATATCATGAGAAATTGGGGCCAAAAATGATTTGGTGAACCATTCAATGAGAAACTGATTAGCAATCTCAAATTTTATCAGGCGACATATACGTCTCCATTCATGGATATGATTGGAGATGTGCATCGTCATATCTTGCTTAAGAGATGTGAGCAAATAGGTGCCAGTTTCATAGGGAACTAGCAGGTGAAAATGCATGAGGAAACCCATGGCTAAAGAGTTAAATTCATGGTAAGTACTTCAAGGAAGCTCGATGTACCACTTGGCTGCAGCGCCCATGAGGGTTCGTTGGAAAAAATGGAGATGAATGGAATCATCAACATACAAGTTCAGCAAGCACCACAGGTGATATGTCATCACATGGGCCTGAGGATCTTCTTTAGCTTTCCCATCAAACTTGGGACAATCGCTTGGTATTTTGGATGGCACCAAAGGCCAGTATGGCGAATGAAGGATTGGATCATTCGTAAGGCGAGATACATCTGGAAACTCGAGTGTGGCAAGAATGGTAATTGCCTGTTAAAAGGCATAGCAGGTCGATAAGCGGGTCAGAACGGGGGAGCCCATCCCTGCTGGTAAGAATTTTGGCCCCAAAGTGGGGGATTTTGGCCATATGGCATCTGAGGCTACCCCCATTGTGGATTACCTTGACCATATGGAGGATTTTGACCTTGAATACCTTGGAACTGTCTAGTCATAGCTTACTGATAAGTAACGTATGGGTTAAAAGGTTGTTGAGCCTATGGACCTTAGACATATGGATATTGGACCTGTTGTCCTTGAACATACCGGTGATGAACCTGTTGTCCCTGAACAAGAGGATTTTGGACCTGGTGTCCTTGGGCATAATGTTGATCCACTTGTTTCCCTTGGACATAGGTATTTTGTACCTACTGCCCTTGACCAAAATGACTTTGAACCTGTTGACCTAGGGAATTATGGTTCTGTACCTCATGCCCTTGGCTGGAAGGATTATGGACTTGTTGACCTTGGACATTAGGATTTTGGGCCTGCTACTACAGGAGTTGACCTAGGCCCTGCCCTTGCAAGGGTTACCCTTGCTAATATGTATACAAGGGTTGCTATTGTCCTTGTTGGTTTTGCTATTGCAAGGGCTAACCTTGCAGTTGAAAAATTTGTCCCTAAGGCTGTAGAGGTTGGCCTTGCAAGGACATGGGCTGGGAGGTGTACGGAGCATATTGCATCTGCTGCTATATGGTTTTCTACAATTGTTGCAATGGTTGACCTTGCGATTGTTGCAGTTGATCTTGCTGCAGGATCATTTTCCCTTTTGGTTATGTGGATAGCCCTTGTTGCAACAAAGGTTTCCCTTGTGGTAACAAAGGTTGCCCTTGTTGTTGTAGAGGTTGTCCTTATTGTTGCAAGGGTACTTGAATAGTGCTCAGGAAATTACCGAACTAAAATTGGCCATAGCCACCGTGGAAGGTGGATGAGCCAGGCTGAATGTACTACCCAAACTGAAGCGTGTAAGGTTGATTAATCATTCCTTGAGAACCATATGGAATGTAAGGAGTTTGGTATTGGACCTAATCCCCATAGGGCTACTGATACTGAACATTTCTTTATCCAAATGGACCAACGTGATTCTAAACTTCTTGGTACTAGACATTGCTCGATCCAATTAGATCAACAAGGTTATGAATGACACCAGAAGAGGCCTGATTCATACCAACCATGTGAGCTTGTGAGCCACTCACATTGGTGGCACCTGACACCATAGAAACACTTAGGTTTTTCCCCCCAGGCGGTAGTACAACTTGGCCACTGACTAAAGGGATGGAGGAACTGACAGAGACATTCTTCGTAACTATCGGTTGTGCTTGACGTGTAACTAGTATTGATGATGCAAGGGTATTCGGAATGGTGGGTTGCATCGGGATTGAGGTAACAACCTATTGGGAAGTCATGTTTGCAACAAACGGACCTGAAGTAGGCATGGTTCTTGACACCCAAACAGGGTTATGGTAAAGTGATGAGGCACTAGGTGTACTTGAAACCAATTGTGCCAAAGACACATAGTTGGGCATAAAATTGGCAGGAATACCCCCGGTTTAGGGGAACCCTTAGGAGGAAAAGGCTTCTCTTCCTCCTCAATAGTGTGTGGAGTGGAAACCTCGAACTCGTTCGGAGAGGTGACTGTAGCATCACCTTTGGGTTCCATGTCTGGAAACAAACGATGATGAATGGTTGAAGAAGTACGAGGGGATAGTTCCAAAGGAACACCTGGCTAGTCATACAAACTGTAAGGACACTGTGGCGATATCACAATAGGGTCAAACATAGGACTCAAAGGGTAGTTAACCAGTCTAAGCTAACTGTCAATGGTCGACGAGTTCTCAGGAGTTTGAACAGGTTTGTCCAGAGATTCCGAGCCAAGATCAGCAGATGACCCAATATCGAAAGTAGGCAAAGGATGAGATGAAAAAGGTTGAATGCTCAGAATAATTCTTAGTTCAACACCTTGGTCCTCGAGTGACTCCAGTAACTCAGGAAAAGGCTCCTCAGACAATCGTTCAGACGGAGGAGAGGAAGAGGAACTGGGTGAACCAGATGGTTTAGCCACAGTGACCTTGTCTTAGGTGACAGAAAAATTAACTTCAAGGCTTTAAAATTTTCTTTAAAGGAAACTCACAATTTGGTCTCATAAAAGACTAACATGGTGTTATCAAATCATGGGAAATCAATTATTAAGACACATAAAACACTAGTGCTCTTTCATTTTTTAAGAGTTGAAAAAGAAATAAAGATGACTCTATCACTTTCGATTTGAAACAAGCTCGAAAGGACAAGCGCTCGAATGATATTTCAAGTTTAATGAGTCAAAAAGATCAAATGATTGTTCTAGATGATCTAGGTAAATAAGATTACCAAGCAATTGTGAATTGTAGAATACCTCCTAACAAACCGAGAAGTATGAGCAGGAAATCTCCCCAAATGATGTGTTCGGTGTATCACATTCACAACGTGGCCGACTCGACTTCCTAAGGATAAAGGATTATAGCCTAGAGGGGTCTCCCGTTATATACTCGATGGTAAAGGGAGCACAAATCCTTACTAGTGTTGTCTAATGCCAAAGCTAACGACAACTACTAGGTTTAAAGACACTGGAACACGTCTCTAGCCTAGACCTTATAGATATGATCGTTAAGTGTCAAATGTGCCTTAGGATAATTGAATTCATTTTAAAGTTGATCTTGAGTTATGTTTCAATTTTCAGGTCTTAGCGATGCGAATCAAAAAATATAAAATGCAACTAAACGGGAAAAGACACTTTCAATTCGATGAAATGCCTACATTAGAGAGGGTAGAAACTTCACAATCAAATGCAAACAACCAAGCAACTGAAAGCAAAATGATCTTTCACTACCTTACTTTTTGGAAAAATAAACTAATGGAAAATGCATTCCAATTCCTAATTTCCTAACAAGCACATATCTAATAGTCCTTTCGAAAGAAAAAGAGTTCTTTTCCTTTTTCAAATGCCAATGCATTTCTATTATTTTAATGAGGCAAGCTATTGTAGCATAATAATGCAAGAAACTAGAATTTCATACTTTTTCATGAAACAACAAAATAAACTTTTCGCATGCAACACTTCAATGAAATTTTTTTTCGAGACAACCAGCTCTTCAAGCAAATGACAAAATGAAAAAGAGAGGCTCATTCAGACTAATGAAGTACCGATTTTATCAACAACAAGACAAGTAATGTAATCCATGCCGGAAAAGCAACATTTAGACAAGCAAACAAAAACGTTTCAAACTTGTGCAATAGAGTTCAAAGTCGTAAAGCGACCGCAAATGAAATGCAAGGAGTAAACACACCTACAACTCGATTTTCTGAGTTCACAAATAGTTGAATGGATGACAAACTAGATGCCCTAGTGTCACTGACCACCCAATGACTCAAGAAATCAAGCAAAAAGATGATAAGCCAACAAGCAAACAAAACCAAATGAAAAGCAGCTTTCTAGTAAAGGAGAAAATGATCTAAAAGGCTTACGGGATCAAAATCATAAGATAAAAACACACTGGCCAAGACTGGGGACAGACACTCATCTTCATATACAAGTATTGGTGTGACTGCCTAGCTGAAAACAAGCACCAGATGCTGGTCGGCACGACTGTTTCTCAGCAACTTGCACTAATCAGCACGACTGTCAGCGGATTAAGCACGCTGATTAAGGGAGCCAAAAAAATAAATAAAAAGAGATTGAAATAGGGATCAGATTTGCTACTATGAATTTCATACTTAAGCCAGTAAGCAGGAGAAAAGACACAGAACCAAAAGGAAAAATTGGAACTAGGAAAGTTCACACGAAATCATGAAATCCAAGGTAAACAAAAGGATTGGTTCCCCAGCATAGTCGCCAATTTGTGGTGAAGTAAAATTATAAGTGCGAACACAAACAAATACCTCTAGCCCAATAATGGGTCTAGCCACAATAGATACATTCTATGGAAGATTTCCTTAGGTTAGAACCAATTAAGAGGGCCTATCTCTTAGTACACTTATCATGTTTGATGATGTCCTTGCTTACTCGCTCTAGCTATCTATCGCTTCCTTCTTCAAGCACCTGAAACAAATAAACAACAGAAAACAACAACTATGATAATAGACAAATTGTAATTCAACCTACTTAACCAGTCAAGAAACATTAATCCTTGAATATGTAAGATGAAAAAACATGTAGGAAATCAATCAGTAGTTGCATATATATTGAATCAAAGAGAGATTACAACCATTGTCTTGACGTTGCCATTCTCCTTTGACAAGACCAAGTTCCCACACACTTCTGCTAGCATTCCATGATGGCCTCAATAAACAATAGTTTTAAAGATCTTACCTTTAGGCTTCACTCCAAACCAAATCACACTTCTCCCTCACACAACTAGATAGCTACAACTATGAATAGCTTGTTGTTTTACGCCAAACCAAAATTGCACTAGCAAACCAACATTAACACTCCAACACTAACACTAGCTTATGCTTGGGAAAAATTGAGGTTTATATAGCATGAATGGATGGGAGATGGATCATCTTCTCATGGGAGGAGGTATTATCCCTTGAAGTAGTTCCATCATTATAGGGGAAAGGAGCCCAAACTGACATCCTTGACCCCATCCAGCCAAACCATTTACCAGACTTCTTTTATGAAGCTTCTAGAGCTGGAGGCTTCAGCTCTTAATTTAAAAAACTTTCCATAACAGGACCGGTGCGATTGGAACACAGCTCGGTCACTCTGGTCGACGCTAGGGACACTGTTAATCTCTATACATTGGCACAAGAAAGACAAGGGTCATTCGTGCCGGTCTTGTAAACTGGGAAAAATAGAAGTTTCAGGGGAAATGGTGCAAAAGGGAATTGAACTGCTCATGAAGAGGGGCACAATGATGGTTTCTTCATGAAGGGGAAGCATGTAGGGTTCACTGTAGAGGTCCTCCAGGATCAAGGAATAGGGATTATAGAGACAGTGACAAAATGTTGTGTAGCAGGAAGCATCAAGGAATCTTGGGATAATCATTCACTCTTTGAACTTCTTCAAAGACACCATTATTGAAAGAATTCTTGAAATCATCATCCAAGGGAATATTTGAAGTCTCCTTGGAGGTCTTGAAAATATCAAGATAGTTGATACATTATTAAAAGAAAGGAATCTTGGTTGACAAGGAAGTATCATAGTGTTTTCTATGTCTCAATTTGTAGATCATATGGCTACATTTTGCAAGGAAAGAAACAATCTTGTTGGATCAACAAACTTCCTTACATGGAAGAAAATGATTGACTTGGGACTGACAAAAAATGAAGTCATGGAACATGTCCTTGGTGAAGTAGTTGTACCAGACAAAGAGAAGACTCAAGTGTTATCAAAATACAGGAAGGGAGAAGGAAGGGCATAAATAATTATTGTTGAATGTATAAAATATCATCTTGTTCCCTTTCTTGCTAATTTGAAGACATCCAAGGCTATGTATGATAAGTTGGTAAAGTTGTACTTTATAAGTACATCAAGTCAAAATTATTTCCTTGAGGAATCAACTATATAGAATAACGAAGCCAAATGATGAAGACATGGTCACTTATCTCATAAATATCTCATAGATAAGGGATCAATTGCAAAGGCTTGGGGAAATTGCTTTTGACCCTAAAATGATCATTCGTGTATTAAATGATTTTCCACCTCATTGGAGAAGTTTTGCAACTAGCATCTACTCTAAGAAGGATACTGCCTCGTTTGATGATTTATGGGCTCAATGTATCTTGGAATAATCCAAGATTGAGACAAAGGATGACATTGAATAAAAAGAAAGGTCTCAAGCCTTTGTTACAAGGACCAAGAATATGAAGAAAAGGAAGTTTAGAAAGTCCAAAATAAAGCTAGTCATGTCTAAGATTCAATGCTTTGAATACAATGAGTATGGACACTTTAAGAGGGATTGTCCAAACAAGAAATATAACAAAAGAAAGGAAAGAAGTTAAGCCCATATAGCTAAAGAAAAGGGAGAACCTCAGAGAATTCAAAAGAAGAAGATACCAGGGATCTTTACTATTGAAGGAAGCTCCGTTTACATCAGGTTATTTATGAAATTTGTCTTTTTTTTATTAAGTAGAAAGTAGAGTAGCATGCATTGTTACATTTTCTAGAAGAAGTCGTTTTGTAAAAGCATGGCATCATAGATAGAAGTATATGATAGTAGAGAAATTAGAGTCTACTTGATTAAGTTTCTTTGGTAGGAATTATATAGCTTTCAAGAATGAGAAGATTGGGACCATATTGCATATTATACTTCATCCAAGAGTATTCTAACATAATGTTAGAGGTAGTCATTTTGTGAAGAGGGATCATCAAGATCCTATAAGAACCATCATTTTGAAATGTTCTTGGAAATAAAATTATGGCATGAATAGTATATATTCCATCTAGTATGGAAATAATACTTCTGAAGGATGAAGGAATGCAAATGGTCAAGTTGCAGTATTGTTATGTGGAATAAACAACTGCGAACAACATTATATTCCCTAGGCTTGGTGGACTGACCTAGAACAACATAAAGAGAAAGGGGCTAATTTTTTCCTTAAATTAAATAGATAATCTGATGAATCCTACCTGTAATATGTTGTATGCTTCACTCCTTCATTGGCTTGAATGCTCCAATCCTAGCTCTAAACGCTATTATTAGAACCCGCATAGTCAGATAACACAAGCCAATGATCCATAGAATCTATGCATCATCATCTAATCACTTTATTCAATAGATCAACATGGTATTGAAATATATGAAACCATAGCATTGTATATATGAAAACAAAGAACTCTTTGCATTAATAGAAATGGAGTGAGTTACAACCCAAAATAGGTGTTGATCTTGTAGAAGATCTCCTCCAAGTTGACTTTTCCTTTCCTTGTCACAAAGTGCACTTCTAATCACCCTAATGCTTGGAAATATATCTCTCACATCAACAGAATAAGGGTAGGATCACTCCCCAAAATCCATCCCCTTGCCTATGGATGGCAGTAAATATATAGGTGAAGGAGGTAGTTCATGAATTCTTATCCCTTTACCAATCTGGGTTTGAGTTCCACTCTTGATGGGAGGATGAGTTCAAGGGATAATGGATGAAAACTCCAAGGTAGTATAGGATAGTATTCAAGACTTTTATCTGTGATAAATGGTTACAACAAATCCCAAAATCTTTTGGAAGAGGAAGGTTCAAGATTCTTTCTCTTTTTCACAAATTTCTAGAATCAATGCATCCCCAACATTGAGAAACTTGCTGGTGATCAACGCAAGTGCAAAGTAGGGAAACCTGGTAGTAAGCACTGGCCAGTAAGAGACCATGGTGTGTTGGTCCTTAAAATGACTGAAACAAGGTTTTTTCAGGTAGAGACTTGGGGTTTATAATGAGTCATGGTTAGGAATTTATGCAAGGATGGTGAAAAAGAGCTCAAAGGATGTTGATTGATCCAATTGAAGGCCCATTCACAAGATGTGACAAGATGGCCTATAACAGGTTATCCCCTAAAGCACAAAGTAAAAAATGATAGCTGGTGACTGAAGTGCTTTACCTTGTGACAATTTGGGATCAAGAATAATCAGCGAGAACATCATCCTTTACAATACATTTACACCATGACATTTTTTTTTAGGGAGGCATACCCATACTCATCACAAAATCTAACATTACATGTATAATGATAAAAAGACATGTCCACAGATGACTAATGGTTGACCCATGATTCGTTGAATGTCTATATGATCATAGCCATCATACATTGGATCTTGTATTACTCCTAAAATTGCAGCCTAGATGGATGGATCTAGATCAAGGGTATTCTATCTCGTTCACACGACCGATTAATGTACTATTCTAACCATGTGAATCAATGAGCTGACGTCGGACATGGTAGACACCATATGATATCTAGCCAATGATGTAAACCCTTAATAGACGTGATAGAAACCACTGATGATGTTAATGGCTCTCAAGGTACTCTAGTACAATCTGTATGGTGTGAATGAATGAGTTGATGTCATACACCACACATAATCTTTCAATGGAAAGATAATGGTGTAAATATGTCACCGAGAACAAGGAAACTTTCCATTGATGTATGCAAGCACCAAGGTACCAAGGGGTGCTCCTAATTCAACTTCCTGGATAATGAGATGATGTCAACAGGAAGTGACTCGTTGCAGGAGGGCCTTGATGTATCCCCCATCAACAACAAGAAACATGTATGATGATTTGAGACAATGTTGGGTCCCTATAATACTAGTGATTACCCCATTACTATTGTAGTTATACCCCTTATTAATATTGTTGTGCCCCTATTGTCCCCATATTGTTATTATTGTGGCCCATAGAATCCCTCTATTGTTATTTTTGTGGCTTTATATTATTATTGTTAGGTCGGTTGGGTTATATTGTGACTCCTTAGACTCCTATATATAGGAAGGAGGTTTTGGCATTTGAATCATCCAAGAATTGTTCATTTGTGTAATGTAAAAGAGGTTTCCCCCTCGAAGAGGCTGAATTCTAAGGCGTTGATCTATCTTTTCTTGAGCTGGTTTCATAACATTTGGTATCAGAGCTTTGGATTCTAGGGTTTCGCTGTTCGAAACAGGTCATCGTGGAATTTTCGCTATAACTTTTTTCTGCGATGTTTCAGAAGTTGAAAAAAAAACCCATTTGAGAATACATCGCGCTAAATCTCAGGTCCGAATTTCAGGGCCTTTTGCACTATATTTGCGGAGATATGATCAGAGGAAGTTGGTCTTTTTGCAAACTCCTGAATTACATTCCAAACAGGTGACCTGGGGAAAATCGTCATAACTTTTTCTCTGAGCATTGGATTGAAATTTAGTAAGAAGGTGAAGAAAGAGGACAGACTTTAGTTTCTTCTATATATTTTTCAGAGCTAAAGGTCGAAACAGTGACTCGTGGCACGTCGTACAAGTTCGCTCTACTGAACTAATCTATAATCAGGTCACTGTTGGAGATTTCACATAACTCTTCCTTCGAGAATCCAATTTGGATCAGATTGGTGGCATTGGAAAGAGGACATAGAGAGCTACCATAGGTCATAATTTCAGAACTGCATGTTCTGAAAGTATAGAGATACATCAGAGGCAATATCGAGCTCCTACAAAGTGAAAAAAAGGTGTGTAGATTCTTTCAAATTTTTTCTTAAGATTGGTTTGAAAATTTATTTTGAAGGAATTCAAAGGGCTAGTAGAGCATTATTATCGGTAACGGATGCCCTGAGGAAAGAAAATTCAAACACCTAGTAAGGAACCTGAAAGCTCTAGCATGACTCATGAAGAAGAGGAAGAAATGCTACATGATATATCAAAATTACAAGCACAAGTGCAACAAATGTCACGCTCACAAAAGTTAACAGAAGCTAAGATAAATGGCGTGGAAGCTAAGATGAATGGTGTGGAAGCTAAGATGGACAATTTGAAGATAGATTTGAACACAAATTTGAAGACAGGCATGGTAGATTTGAAGACAGATTTGACAAATTTTCTACAAGAAATACTTACTAATGGTGAAAAGGTAGTAAAGGAAACTCATGATGCGAACAAAAGAAATGTTAATCATGATATCATAGACTCTAATGTGGGATCGAAGACCCACCATATTCCAAAAATCGATATGAGGAAGTTTGATGGCAAGGATCCTGCAACATGGATATTACAGATGGAGCAATTTTTTGATCTCAATAATGTGAAAAACACACAAAAGGTACGTATTGCAACTTTATATTTGGAACCAAATCAGTTTGTATGGTATCAATGGCTTTTCTCTCGTAAACAATTTATCACTTGGGCAATTTTTATGGAAGAATTGATAGCACATTATGAGGATACCAAAAGCAACACTTTTTTTTAGTCAATTGATAAGTCTCAAACAAAAGGGTTCAATAATGGAGCACATTGAGGAGTTCCAAAAATTGAACATAAGGGTAAAAGATATTCCAGAGGAGCATAGGATTGATGTGTTCATAGGGTCTTTAAAGGATAATATCCAACATGATGTTCACCTTTGGGAACCTGATTCATTAGAGAAGGCATTCAGGTTAGCAAGAAAAATGGAAAGCAAAATTATGGCAACCAGGAAGCATACCACTCACAACTATAAAGACGGAAGTGTTGTTGCCCCTAGTCTTCCACAACCTATAAGGTTGACACCACAACAATTGGAAGAAAAAAGAGCAAAAGGGCTTTGTTACAGTTGTGATAAAAAATACACTAAAGGTCATAGTTGTGCTGAGAAGAAATTATTCTACATAGATTGTGAAGAGGAAGAAGAAAAGGAGCAAGAAAGGTCAAAAGAAGAGGATATACTCCAAGAACAAAGCCTAGATAAAGAAGAAATGAATCCGACCATATCTTGTAATGCATTGGCTGGAATTACCACTCCTCAAACCATCAATATAGAAGGACAAATCAAGAAGAAAAAGGTAATAGTGTTGATTGATTCAGGAAGCACCCACAATTTTATTCATTGTAAGGTAGCAAAAGAATTGAATTGCTTCCTATATCCAACACCAGAGTGTCAAGTGATGATTGCAAATGGAGGAACAATAAATTGCTCTGGAAAGTGCCATAATATCAAGCTATCCATGGGAGAATATGTATTGACTAGCCCAATGCTTTCCATTCCAATGGGAGGTGCTGATGTTGTACTAGGAGTCCAATGGCTACAATCCCTGGGTACAATAGCTTTTAATTTTCAAGAACTTTTCATCAAATTTTCTGCAGAAGGAAAGGAAGTTGAATTAAGGGGTATTGCAGGGAAACCAGGAAAGATAATCAGCTCTAATGGTATGACAAAGCTTCTAAAAAAGGAACAAGGAGGTGTAATTGCACAATTATGTTCGCTAGATGTTTCCACATCGGAATCATCTATTTCTCCAGATCTCCAAAAAGTCCTGGACAATCATTCCAAGGTATTTGAGACTCCCAAAGGTCTCCCACCTATGCGTGATCATGATCATGCTATTCATCTGATTCCAGGAAGTGTTCCTCCAAACATCAGGCCGTACAGATATCCCTATGCCCAAAAGAGTGAAATTGAACGTATGGTTGCAGAAATGCTAGAGGCTGGTATAATTCAATTGAGTCAAAGTTCTTTCTCTGCTCCAGTAGTATTGGTGCACAAGAAGGATGGATCATGGTGCATGTGTCCAGATTATAGGGAGCTCAACAAGCTCACTATTAAAGATAAGTTTCCCATTCCTGTCATTGATGAATTACTGGATGAATTGCATGGATCAATTTACTTCACCAAGTTGGATCTTCGTTCCGGATATCATCAAATCAGAATGAAGATTGAAGACATTCTGAAAACAACATTTAGAACTCATGAGGGTCATTATGAATTTTTGGTCATGCCTTTTGGCCTTACCAATGCACCTTCAACATTTCAAGGTTTGATGAATTCAATTTTCAAACCATTCCTTAGAAAATTTGTGTTAGTATTTTTTGATGATATACTAATCTACAACAAGTCTTGGAAGGATCATGTTGAACATGTTGACAGGGTGCTACAACTATTGGAGGAGAAACAATTATATGCAAAAAGATCCAAATGTTTCTTTGGAGTCCAAGAGGTGGAATATCTGGGTCATATTGTATCTCATGAAGGAGTTAAGGTAGACCCTAGCAAAATTAAAGCCATTAAGGAATGGAAAATCCCCACATCCATAAAGCATCTGCGAGGATTTCTCAGGTTGACAGGGTATTATCGCAAGTTTGTTAAGAATTATGGGAGAATAGCAACACCTCTAAAAAAATTATTGAAGAAAGATGCATTTTCATGGACTCCGGAAGCAAAAAAGGCCTTCGAACATCTTAAAGAGGCAATGTGCCAAGCACCAGTCTTAGCTACACCGGACTTCACAAAAACCTTTATTGTGGAATGTGATGCTTTAGGAAATGGAATTGGTGCTGTTCTAATGCAAGATGAAAGACCCATTGCTTTTGAAAGTCATCCAATCAAGGGAAAGTTTTTACACAAAGCTATTTATGAGAAGGAAATGTTGGCAATACTCCATGCACTTAAGAAATGGCGACCCTACCTAATGGGAAGACACTTCAAGGTAAAAACGGATCATGATAGCCTTAAATACTTTTTAGAACAAAGATTATCCTCTGAAGAGCAACAAAAGTGGGTCACAAAGATGTTGGGTTATGACTTTGAAATCATCTACAAAAAAGGGAAGCAAAATGTGGTGGCAGATGCACTCTCAAGAAAGGATGAGGATATGGAAGCATTGTTGTGCACCATTTCTATTATCCAACCAGATTGGATAAACAAAGCAAGGGAGGAATGGAAGAATGAAGAAGAAGTGTGGGCACTTATTCGAAAGTTACAACAAGATTCCAGTACGTCTGATACATTTAGCTGGCAAAATGATTCGTTATGGTACAAAGATCGCTTATACCTCTGTAAGAATTCCCAGCTAAAACAAAAGATTCTTATGGAATTGCACACTTCTCCCTTAGGAGGGCACTCAGGATTTTTAAAAACTTACCACAGGGTTAAGAAGGAATTTTTTTGGGATGGCCTTAAATCAGATATTCAAAAGTTTGTGGCTGATTGTTTGGTTTTCCAACAAAATAAAGTTCAAACAATTAAGACACCGGGTCTATTACAACCTTTATCCATTCCAAGCCAACGTTGGGAGGAGGTTTCAATGGATTTTATCACAAGTTTACCCAAGTCTGAGGGAAAGAGTGTCATCATGGTGGTAGTTGATAGACTTACCAAGTACGCAAACTTTTGTGCATTATCACATCCATTTAAAGCCAGTACAGTTTCTATTGCATTTATGGAAACAATTCAAAAGATACATGGAAACCCAAAGATTATTGTAAGTGACAGAGATCCCATTTTCACTGGAAAATTTTGGACAGAATTATTTTCTTGTCTTGGTACTTAGTTAGCTCATAGCTCATCTTATCATCCTCAATCTGATGGGAAAAATGAGATAGTAAACAAATGTTTGGAAGGATATCTTCGTTGCTTTGTAACTGATAAACAGACACAATGGGTCAAATGGTTGCCTCTGGCTGAATGGTGGTATAACACTTCCTTCCATACAGCAACAAAAATGACCCCATTTATGGCACTTTATGGGTATCAGCCACCATCCATCACATCATATTTAAGAGAAAATTCTAAGGTTCAGGCAGTGGAACATCACATCGAACATCAACAACAAGTCCTCCAACTCTTAAAGGATAACCTCGTGTTGGCACAGAATAGAATGAAACAATAGGCAGATCAACATCGTAGCGAAAGAAGTTTTGATGTAGGTGATTGGGTATTCCTACGGCTACAACCATATAAGCAAATGTCTCTCAAGCAAGCTAAGAAGGATAATAAATTATCACCAAAGTATTATGGTCTATACAAGGTGTTGCAAAAGATTGGTACTATGGCATACAAATTGGAGCTTCCTGCAGCTTCTCGATTGCACCCAGTTTTCCATGTTTCATGTTTAAAGAAGGTTATAGGCGACAAGCTCCCAGTTCAAACAATATTGCCAGAACTTGACGAGGAAGGAAAAATTATATTGGAACCAGAAGCAGTCACAGAAACAAGAACTTGACAGCTACGAAATCGATCAATTTCGGAGTATCTTATCAAGTGGAAGAACTTATCCGCTGAAGATTCCACATGGGAGGATGAGAATTTTATATAGAAGTATCCAGAACTACTCAAGCGTTGAGGACAACACTTTTTTGAAGGAGAGGGGCATGTTGGGTCCCTATAATACTAGTGATTACCCCATTACTATTGTAGTTATACACCTTATTAATATTGTTGTGCCCCTACTATCCCCATATTGTTATTATTGTGGCCCATAGAATCCCTCTATTGTTATTTTTGTGGCTTTATATTATTATTGTTAGGTCGACTGGGTTATATTGTGACTCCTTAGACTCCTATATATAGAAAGTAGGTTTTGTCATTTGAATCATCCAAGAATTGTTCATTTATGTAATGTAAAGGAGGTTGCCCCCTCGAAGACGCTGAATTGTAAGGCGTTGATCTATCTTTTCTATCTTTTCTTAAGCTGGTTTCATAACAGACAAAATAATCAGAATGATGCTTATACAGAACTAGATCAAGAAAGGCATACAAGGAATGAAGGATTAAGAGTATTATAGCTGATATTAACTAAATGACTTCTCTTGAACATAATGGCGACACTAAAATGGAGTTGGCATCATTGACACAAAACCAAAAGCAGAGACTTTGAAATGGTATGATAAACCAAAGGGAAAGCATATTTCCCAACCTAATAGCCACGTAGATGAGGTGGAAGAGTGTCATGTGTAAGAGTGACTCACTACCATTAACAAATGGAGTACCCTATTTTCCCAATTTCCTCAACCATACTGGTCAGTACCTCTTTATTTTTTTTTAACAAGCTTGAGCAAGATAACATATGCTCAATCTATAAGTTCATTATTCAGATGAATCCATCTGAGAATATTTAGTGAACCCTGATAAGGGGTGGTTTGGTCTTGTCATGAACGATGAGTTCATCATTGTTTTATGCTTTGACGAGTCCAACGAAGGTATAAATCAACATGTTTTTCATGTTTAGAGAGTTTGAAAGAGAGGCGGAAAAGAAAACTCTAGATGTTCTTTTTTGTAGATAGTCCCGTAGGTCTGAAAAGGTATAAAATAATACCCAAGAGAATCTCTTAGCCATATTCGACTAAGGTATTCCATTTTCATAGTTAGTCTATCCCAGTCTAGAAAAGGGTTAAACTTATACAGAGTATATGTATTTTCATTTACTTTAACAATTTCGAAAAAACAAGTACTTGACGATCTTTTCATATTTTGGGAGTCTAAAAAGAGATGAAAGAGGACTCTGCCTGGAGGAATGAGTGGTATAAACGGTAGCAATTGGTTCCTATCATGATGGAACTTTTCAAAACATGCAAATTTCAAGAAGTTGGCTAATAAGACCACTCATCGCAGTTGTTCCCTAGGTAAGGCTATAAACAACCTAGTGAAAGCATATGATTGGCCAAGCAGATGGTGACGATGGAATCAGAAAACCAATGATCATATTAGAAAAATAGGCTGATAAAAATGGAAATCACGAGAACATGATGAGAATGGTTTCATTTTTACAAAGGCTTGGAACATGGGAAACTATCCTTGAAATTGGTTTCATTTTTACACAAGCTTGAAACAGAGAAAAGACTTTTCTTGAGATTATTTTTCATGCCCCCAACATAATGACTCAATTTGAGGTACATGCCCCCCCAAGCTTCATTTCATTCACCAATGTAGACTACCGGTTACTAACAAGTGGATGGAATGAAGGTTCATTTACGAGATCAAGTGAAAGACTCTACTGGGAATTTATGAGATCTAATAAGAGACTCGAAACAAAAGGGGATTTGTTTCATTTTTTAATGAGCTTGAAACAGGAAAATAACTATGCTCATGACGCCTTATTTCATTTTTTACCGAGCTTGACACAATACAAGGAACTCTACTCGTGGACCTTGTTTAACTTTTTAATGAGCATGACACAAGAAAATGAACTGTGCTCCGAGAACCTTGTTTCGTTTTTTAAGGAGCTTGACACAAGAAAAGCAACTTTGCTCTAGAGAATATTCATCATGACCTCCAGAAGGCCATGGCTTCCAAGAGGTTCTCATCAGATGGGAGAACAATACTCTGGAATGGATACATCAAGGGATCTAATGGAAATATTAGGCTCCAATGCCTCTGCTAAATGATTAACCATATCACCTACTGGATCTAGGTTGAAAGATGTTGAGCATACAGTAAAAGGCTCATCTTCATTAGTAGGTATGTGAATGGAATATGTTGCCACATAATTAACATGTGATGGCGAAGATACCACTTGCACATTTGGAATGCTTAATGAAGTAGGATGATTGGCCATCAAATTAGGACCAACAAATGAAAGCAGATTGATAGCCACAATCCTTCCATAATGTGGGAAGCAAATCACTCAAAAGAGTGTGTATACAAAAAAATTCATAGCATACATGTAGTCTCGCCCCATGAGAAAATTGAAGTCCAAAGGGTCTATGACAACCATAACATGAATACATATTTTTTTCCTCCCAAAGTAACAGGAAACTGAGGACAAATTCTTAAGGGTTGATTGGTTCTTCTGTTAAAATCTAACAAATACGAAGCAACAGACACAAGTTGTGGGGAACCCAAATATTACCAAGCAATGGAGGATAGAATACTAAAATAATATCCCTCATTTATAATAGTGTGATGGATGTTCTTATCATAAGCCTTTACCATGATATTAAAAGGCATGTAAGAAGGGAGACGAGGTTTTGTCAATTGACTCCAATCAAAGGAAATCATGTTTTTTCTTCGAGGGGGTTTTGTGGGAATGGGAGAAATTCCCCCTTGTCTATTAGAATCAGTAAAATCAAGAATAACCTGAGCAGTATGATCCTCACCCTCTACAGGGAAAGTACAATCGACTAAAGGTTGAATTGGTTCAACCATTTTCTCAACCAATGGTTGGTCGAGAATAGACTCATGGGATTCAAGTTTAGAGGGAGTGGGATTGATTGGATTATGATTCTGATCAATGACTTCATCAACTAGAGGAGGATTGGGAGAAAGCTTTCGATAACTGTTGAGTCAAATTATAGACTTATAATTTGATTAACATAAATCATCAACCCAGGGTAGGTAAGCTTGTGAGATGTTGCACAAAATATATGTAGGCTTAACATTGTGAGTGATGACTAATCTAACTAGTCAATCATACAAACTAATGCCTCTTTTTTGCATCAACATTTAGCAGCAAAAGCTATGGAGTGGATTGAAACATCCCTCTACAGCTCTTAGTATTGCTGATGTTGATTAGGAAAAGATAGAAAAATAAAACTTACAACAAATTAAGAAATTTACTCAACATTATAAATAAAATCTTGATTAAATGAAATCCACACATTAACATGAAACTTATTCATTCAATCATTTGCTCTTGATATATTAGAAAGATTACATTAGCTGTAAGAATGGATTATTACTACATAATAGAAATAGAATGCATACACACTAAACTACGGGAGTTGTGAGCAAAGGGGGCCCTCCCTTACTCACAACCCCTTCATATTAGAAGAGCTTGCTCAGTGAAATAGAAAGAACATATAATATTGTATTAATCTGAAAATGTAACAGTCAAGTACAATCTAATATACAATATCAACTGAAGCCAACCCAACAACCCCCTACCATATAAACTAGAACCAAATTTATACAAATACAAAAGCCCATATGTGGCTCGAAGTAAGGAAAACTGCTAATCTGAGCCATTGGCTAACAGTCCTGTTACAAAATATAAAATTTAGCTATACTGAGTCTAATCCATGACTGAAAGCATGGATTGGATGAAATTCGTTACATGGTTGTAGCTTTCCTCCATACTGCCAATGAGAGAATGTCTGCAAAATTGGGCGGTTTCATTGGCGAATCTGAAATGGCCAATAGGACAACATCCATATGTGATAGATTCCCCATAAAACCCATGTTCTTGTTTGATTTAGAAATTGATGGAACATAGCTAACCGACAATTTTGCTGCATGAAATCTGGGCAGTTGCAGGAAATGTACGTCTGCAAGAATTCTAGAGCGTCTGTAGGAAATAGGATCACACAAGCTGTCTGCAGGAAATGTGGGCCTATTTCGAATCAAAACAAATATGCACAAGAACTCTAGATTATTTGGCATGATAATTCAATAAATAATAGCTAGCTTTAAGGAATGCTTAAGGTTAAGGTAAAAGACGCTTTTTCATGTTAATTTGCATACCTGCAACATATGGTACCCTTTTGGAAAAAACCTAGGTATTATAACTGAAATAGGCATAATAGGGGTTAAAGATAGTTCAAAATGGGAGAGGTAAAGTCTAGAACCTAGGTATTATAACTGAAATAGGCATAATAGGGGTTAAAGATAGTTCAAAATGGGAGAGGTAAAGTCTAGAAAGGTGTCAAATTTGGGAAAAACCAAGCCCCAACATCTCCCCCACACGTAGCTTCTTGCATGCCCCTTATGCAAGTAAAAATGTTGCACCTTCCGCAAAAAGAAAAAGAAAAAGGAAATCATTCCTTGTCCTGAGCTACATTTGCTGAAACCAACTGATTTGCTACCTTTGCCAACTAGTCCAACTGGCTACCACTAGATTTTGCAAGAATTTGACCCTTGTCTAATTCATTCTTCTTTTTTAGGCAATCAATCCGAGCCTGCTTATTTTTCGTAATTCGGGCTGCTTTCTAAACCCACTCCTCATGTTCTTTTTTGTATACGCAGGTTTTTCTCTTTCAGGCTCTTGTTTTCCTTTCTCAAAGCTCATTTCGAAATGGTGAGCTTGGTGATGATTTCCTCCAATTCCTGCAGAGACCACTTCTTTTGGGGAGTTACCTCCTCTTCGTGATGTCCTTGGAGGGACTGAGGCAAACCAAGGTCCTCGTTTTCTTACTGTTCTCCTGTTGTGTCATTCCCGCTTCCACGTAGTAGGGAATCTTGGAAGGACATCGCTTCTTTGCTGATGAACTCAATTGACTCTATATTCTCCTTACATTTGGGTGGGCCATAATGTTTCTCCTTATTTTTTTCAAGTGTCTCGGGCAACACCTCTTCTTCTGCAGTATCCTTTATAGCCAGTTGAACAGCCTGGTTCCTGGTAAATCTCTTAGTGGAGGTGGAAGTGCCATTCTTTGACTTAGGCTTTTTTCCCACAGTCTCCCATGTCACCACCGCTTCTTCATCCCTTTCTTCTTCCTTTGTCTATAGCCCAAGGATCTAAGGCTTCTTCTTCTTTGGTTTTCTTATAGGCTTCTTCTCGATGAGCTATAGAGAATCAAGGTCATCTTTTCCTTCCTTCTTTACCAGTGGCCCACAAGTCCATGGCTTCTTCTTCGATTTTTCTATTGGTTTTTCCTCTGTAGACTCTGAAGGGTCAGAGCCTTTATCTTCCTATTTTTCCTTTATCTGTAGCCCAAGTTTCCACAGTTTTTTCTTTGATTTTTCTGTTGGTGTTTCCTCCATGGAATCTGAGGAATCAGAGTCCTCATTCTCTACAAAGTAATTCTCGGTCAGGAACTCCTCCCATGTCTGCTTCTTATCTTTCAAAACCTCTACCAGGATGATTTTCACCAGCCCATGGTGATAAAGGTTTTCCTCTAAATTGGCCCCCCTCTCCTTGGCAGCCGTTGACATTCTCAAATAATACAGAAAATTTAACGACTTGTCATGAAAATAGGTGAGGATCTGAATGTGAAACAAGAATGTGAGCCCAAAGTGACCTTCACACATTATATATTTATGCAGGAAAAATAACAAGTGTCAGTACTTACTTTTCAAGAAATCATGTGAAATCACCTTGCTCGAGTCAGGGTCCGAATGCTCTTTCCAGAGAAAAGGCGTGCACAAACCCTTGTTAAAACGTTGGCTTTTAAACCAGCACTCTCCCTGCTATGGAATTCCGCATGCTCGCACCACCAAACCCTCGGTCAACCTAAACTCGACATCCCCAACTTGAGCTTTTTCACCATTCAAATTTAGGGTGAAAGACTTTGTTACCTCCTAATTGTGGCAGATAAATCGTTGGAAAAATGACAGCCATCCTACTTTTTCCAGTCTCACCTTACTACGAGGGTCGACTTCCAGCAATTCAGGGCCTTGCAGCTCGAAACAGTCGAGGGCATGCAACTTTTACATGTTGAAAAATGGGAAGACAAGACACATGCACTTCTTCAAAAATATCATGTTAAGTTTTTGCAAAGGATTCGCATGACAAAGGAGGGCTTAATATGTAAAATTATCAAAAAGCAAGAGATTTTCGAGAGATAGGTCGTGATCATGATTATCATCATGATTCGATCTGCAGAAAGATATGGAGAGTACATCCATTGGTCATGTCAGAATCATGGAAATCGGGCGTGGAGCTGGAGTTATGATGCAACGGGTTACAACTGCGTTTTTTTGCAAGGGTAACCATAGCTAGAAATCATACAAATGTTAAAAAATTAAAGCGTCAATTATCCCTTACCTCAACTGTCCTGTCACCGGTTGTACTTTACCATTCTTACCTTCCAACGGTCTAGTCCTTGGATGACGTGTGCCTGTACTTGAAATGATAACCCACTTAATAGTTAAATTGGATGTATGACCTCATAATTCATGACCTCGACCAATAATTAAAATTTGTCAGTACTTTAAATCATTTAAGTTAATGTTCTATCTATGGCTTTTGTTTTTCAGAAAATCAGGGTGTCGCTACAGGAAATGGAACCATGACTCGCAAGCCTTCTACAGGAAATGGAACCGTGACTGTTGAGCCTTCCGTAGGAAATCAGACCATGACTTGCGGAGCTTCTGCAGGAGATCAAACCATCAAACAACACTTCTCCCTTATTTGTGTACAGTTCATTGCACATGAATAAAGGTGATGATCTTGAATGTGTAATGACCTCATTGGATTACTAGCCATTGAGGTCAATTGTTAACCAATCCGAGGCCCATCGCCTTTGATGAGAATGAGGACCAAGGTATCCTGATGCATCCTATTGGGTTTGAATTAATAAGTTGTTGTCGAACCCCCTTGTAGAATCCAACAGTCAAGGAGACATAGTGATTCCCCATTGTTGTTGGTGAGATAAATTGTCATTAGGGCATACAAGCTTCAATGCATCATAAGACTCTGATCTTGCACCTAGATAACTTGTTAATGTCGATGGGCCAAGATTGTTGGAAGGAGGGCCTTATGAAATCCCACATCAGTCCAACACGAGCAATCTAGGATTAACTGAAAACAAAAATTTATTGAGAGGATCCTAAAGGACCTATTGACCTGTAATTTTAATGAGATTGGGGCATTCCATGCTCGCCAGATTTCAATTTTAACGAGTCTAAAACACTTGGAAAATAAGACTCCGGGGGGCTCCTTTTCCATAACTAGTCCATTGGGCCTAGAAAAAGGAATAAACCTATACCCAATAAACATTCCTCTCATGGTTTACTGTTGGGAAATAGATCCCCCGCATAGTGAATTTTTGGGGCTTAAAGCCCAGCTTTGGGTCAATGTAACATAAAGACCCTACAAAATGTGGGCGTGAAGCATGAGAGTCTAGGGTTTTCTGCCATAAAATATTGTAATTTAATATAGAATGTGTCTGACTACCCTTGGTCCATGGATCATGGGAATGTATAAATAGAGCGAGGCTTTAAGTGTAGAAGATAATTTTTTAGTATTGATCTTAAGTGATATGGGTTTTTGAGTGGGACATTTGCTCTGAGTCTGTAAGTCTGAGTCTTGGGTCATAGTAGTAGAGAGAAGCTCTACAACTGAGTGCACAGAGGCCTAGTAGAGTCTGCAGCTATGTGCACGGACCCTTCTAGCTGAGTGTGCAGGGCGAAGCTGGGATTGTAACAAAACAGAAGTTTAATAAAATTTAAGTTGATTCTGAAATATTGTGCATCTGTTTGTAGATCTGTATGTTTATGCTTCTATTATATTTTTATGCATCTCTTTACATTCTATGATTGCGCACACTTGTTATGAATGTGAATGATTGTTAAGACTATTGGACCCACAAAATTAAGTCAGATCTATAATAATAACACAGTAAGGGTAAAGGATCTAGACAACACCTCTTTGCGCCCTGTACCAAAACTACATGAAGGTCAGACAACTGCGCGGGGTAGCACGAGCGCGTAGGATCAGGTCATGTACTGCCCATACCTCATCAAGACATCCCTAAGGTGCAGAAACCTAGTTCCAGCACCCTCCCATGCTACCTCGGGTGAGACCTCAATCTGCGCTCCGCACACTGTTGTCAAAAGTGCTGGTAGTTCGGGATTTGTTTGGCTAAATCACTTCTGAACCTGGGTCAAGCCCCAATAAGCCAACAAATGGTTCCGTTGTTGGGACCGGGATCTGCCTAAGGTATGTTTGATGTTAGAACACTAGAACCCTATGAAGAAGGAAATTGAAGAGTGGTTGGATTAGAAGCTTCACAAGTTCGTGACATAGGAAAAAAAAACTTTGTAGATATCCAAGAAGAGGTAGCTGGATCGCTATGTATATACGGAAATCCATGAGATCTTCTTTGTGTCCTTCTCTTAAAAGCTGTATGATTGGATCGTGAGGTTAGCCGATAGCCAGGGAAGGTGGAAGCTCGATCAACCGATGGTGTGGACTTCGGAATTAGTGAGCAGACTAGAGGCATTAGAAGATAATATCACATGGGCTATGGACCATTGGCTCAATCAGATAATAGGGGGGTTTATCACTGAGTTCGCGATAGACATGACTGTGAGCTATAGCAAAGTAGAACGACATTTTCTCAAGGGACCGTGAGGTAGGTACATCAAATCCCTGAATACCTGGATTAAGATGTTGTTATGTGAAAAGAGGGTTATGAAAATACATTAATGATTGGAACAGCGTGGAGTGGAAAGATCTACAAAGGGATCGAAGGGTTAGGGAACAGTTCTTTAATTTCACCTCCATTAGCGAGCGAGGAAGAGCGCGCTCGGGTTTCCTCAAGAACTGCAGTCAGTTTGATAAGGCAACGCATTCCGCAATTATCACCTCCACTTATGCCTTCACCCATTTCACCTATTGCACCTCCATTTTCACCCACCCCACCTCCACTAACCCCTCAGTTCATCATGGCAAGTGCGATCAAGCTACCCGTATTCAAAGGAGTAAGGAATGAGGATCCATACCAGTTCTGGTTCATGGTAAGAGCAGTGTTGGAAACACAAGGAATCACAGATGATAACATTAAGAAGGCCACATTGGTGAGCGCGCTACAGGATTGCGCACTGACATGGTGTATCAAGCACTTGAATGATCACCCAAATGCAGGAATAGTGGAGATCTAGAATGCACTGAATAGAGAATTTAGCTGGTTGAAATCAAAAACACAATCAATCATTGGATTTAAAGAGATCACGATGCTTCCAGGTGAGACCCCTAGGATCTGGATCAGAGACTGAAGAGTACGATCCGTGAGGCTAATATGACAGTAATGGATGCGTAGCACCACACATGGTTTGTGGTGTCTTTGACAACACACCTAAGGACGGTGCTATCACAGTAGAAGCTTTCAACCCAGGCCGAAGCATTGGAAATGGCGATGAGGTTGCATGAAACACTGATACAGGATCCAGGATTTGGAGTCCAACAGATCCTCGTGCAACTATAGAATCTATGCCTGGAAATGCAAAGCTTGAAGCAGGATAGGGCACCACAGCCAGAGGCGCGCGAAGAAGTGTGGTGCATAAAATGTAAAGGCCAGGGCCACAACAAGGATCACTATCCAGTATTCGCGAACTACTTGGCAGGAGGGGGACCAATGTTGTTGAGACCATAGGCATAGACGGGGCCAAGCGTGGCACCCGCACTCTGGTGCGCAGTCTGTCAGGTGAGAGGAAAGCACACGATGGACAACTGTAATTTGCTGCAGAAGTATACATAGACTCCCCAGTAGCTGTTTGGCAATTTTTGTAGATCGGTGGGCCACGACGAGTGTACTTTTCGTAGCTATGAGTTAATGATGGAGCGGACCCTAGCATATAGAATGCAGACGGAAACGCGAGGACTTGACCCAACCGCGGGGATGGCGCATGCTAGATTTCAAGGGCAAGGTCGAGGATGAGGTGGAATGGGGCCAGGAAGGGGCCGCGGACAGCTAATCTATTACAATTGCAGAGGACCAGGGTACTACGCTCGTGATTGTACCAATCTGATGAGACTCTCTTGTCCATATTGTGCTCAATTCGATCATGAAGCAGTAGATTGTCCTATGCTGATTACACAGATGCATGCGAAAGGGGTACTGCAGCCTACTTTGACTCAAAATATCCAAATAATGAGGTCTGAACTGCACAAAGAAGACCCCAACGTGAACATGGTACTCAGTAGCGGCGCGACCATAGGGGAAGATAAGGGGAAGCAGCCCGAGGAAGATACATGGGTTCACAAGGCTCCTACAAAGGAACCTGAATTTGACTTGGAACATGCAAAGGAGATGTTTATGGAAGCTAAGAAGAGCTTCATAGAGGTGTCTACTTCAAGTAGTAAGCATCAACCAGAGTCAGGAATGGATCCTTCTATGCTTACTACCATTTTAGAGACATGCATGAAGCTGCTACATGACAATAAGGCAGTTAAAGGACTATAAGAGTTGATCACTAGGTGCGCAGTGTCGTGTGAACCGCACATAGTCCAAAAACTAGGAAAGCATGCATTACGCATTGGGAGGGAAATGAGATTAACGACGCAGATTGGGGAATATGAATTGGATCAAGTAATCCTAGACCTGGGTTTAGACGTGAATGTGTTACCAAAGCAGACATGGGAATGCATGGGCAGGCCCGCATTATAGTGGTCCCTGATTCAATTATGCATGGCGAACTAACAAAATATCTTGCCCATGGGAAGGTTGCAAGGGGTAACAGTGGATATCGAAGGCACGAGCACACAAACGGACTTTGAAGTGAGAGAGATTGTTGATGACAACAATCCATATCTCGTGTTCCTAAGAATAGACTAGGCCACTGATATGAATGGAGTCATCAACCTAAAGAAGTAGAAGATGATATTTGAGGAAAAGTCTCTACGTGTAATAATTCCGCTAGGCCCTTCCGAAGGAGAGTGCTACATTGAACCCGTGTGCAATGATGACAGTGACGATGAGCCAGATTGCATTTACCAGATAACTGCACAAGACCAGGATCAGGTAAACTCGACAGCAGATGGGAGAATTTCATGGGAGCATGACAGTTCCTGTACTTCAGATTTAGATGAAGAAATAGAATGTTGGCAGTACAGGTTGCATGAAGTAACAACACTGAATTGCAACATGATGATTAGATCACTGCGGTGCATGACGACCGAAGCAAGGGAACTGCAAATAGATGATGGGGTAACAAGAGTGCATGAATCCTTAGACAAATTTAAAAGTGCAATACAAGAATAGTAGCAGTATGGTGCACTAGAATGGGTGTTGCGTGCAACACCCGCACGATGGGGGCATACACATCAGAAGACTATGGTGAACTGGTGTGAATGTAGAAGATAGATGTGCTTATGGTGTGGAAGTCCCTAGTGTCAAACACAAGATGGGTAGCCAGGGTGAAGTAGTTTTCGATGGGTGCAGACGTGTGTTGTACAAGCATACCCTAGACGAAGGATCAAAAATTAGAACCCGACGCAAGGAATGCGACGTAGGCCACAAAAATTCCACGTCGAAGCCTTCACAAAGCTATGTGGAATCATGAATAGAGTTTACCAGACAGGATGAACTGACTGGACCTGCACGTACCAGCGGTCCGATGGGCCTATAGGGCCATAAGCAAAAACCAGATCATGAAAATGACCCCAACACCGATGAGAAGAAATGAAACCAGGAAAGCACAGGAGAATCGCCAGACTGCAGCTCCCGTAGTTGGGACAAGACATGAGGATCTGGGTACAGGAATTAGGTAGTTACGGGAAGCCGTTTGGTGAGGGATCTTTAAGATTTGCAAACTCGACGAAGATTAGGCCCAGCTAAGGAAGAAAAGCGTGACATTGGATGAAGAAATCAGTGAACTGGAAACAGAAGTCACGCAAGTGAGCCGTGAGAAACTAAACATGCTGGGACTAAGTCTAGCTAGCCCTACTACTACATTAGAAGGATTTGTGACCTTGCTACCATGGCTGCGATTGCACTCTACTAAACAGGGGCACGTACCATGCAAAGACAAACGCGATGCACTAACAAACGCAAGATTGTTTGAAGAGTGCCCGCGGCTCGAGCTGGCAGGAAAATTGAGTCCTTGCACCATGGGTGCTACCACCTAACTATCTGTAAGAAGCACAGTCTCAGCACTCCAAGTGGTTGAAAGAGGGTGTGGGACTATAAATGAATCTACAGGAGAGTTGTGTGGGAAGGAGGTTCCATGCAGGGCTAGTATTTCACGAGAGTCGCGGTCACATGCAAGGGGCTGCGGTGTTGCATGGGTAGGCTGGAAGGTGATCGTTGATGTCATTGTTCATGAAAAGAGGTCCACTTTAAGGTAGAAAGGAGCAGGCGGCGGGCCATTAAGACAGGAATTAAGAACTTGATTCGGGACGATTTGCTACCAGAAAGGTATTAATGACCCAGAACTAGAGGGAATGGTCGAATTCAAATTCAAACATGACTATCAAAACCCTTGTGGTAGCTTCGAGGCAACACTTGGGTGTTTAAGATTTGCGCTAGTACAGAGCATTGAGCACCAAGCTACCTTGCCACCTGTGAGTACGCGACCGAGCAGATCCAGTATAGAAACAATGATGGCTGCAAGAACCAAAGTGAGATTCGCAGAGATTACCCCAGAGCCCCGTGTGACCTAGGAGGAGCCTGGAGAGGTGGCAGCTACACCAAAGGTTCCAAAGTCCCCACGCACACTACGACCATAGAAAGACAAGCAGACAATGGGGCCAGTCCGGGTATCACCATGGAACCCACGATTCAGTAAATTGTCAATGGCAGAGAAGGGAAAAGTTGTCACCATTGAAACCGAGGAGGAGGAGGAAGATTTGCAAGCCCTGATCGCTCAAATTGAAGCACAGGACAATGAGGCAGAAAATGTTTCCCAAGTACCTTCAACGATAAATTTACCCCTCTACATGCCCCCGTGGAAAGGGACAACCAAAATACCAAAGGACCTGGAGGCCACGAAGAGTGCACTCCAAACCCTGCTTCTTCCGAATGAAATAAGGTTTGATGGTCCGCCACTGGGATGGGTACCGAATATAAAGTTCAAAGACTGGGACCTCGCAGATAGCGAGAAGTTCCCATAGTTGGCCGCGGAGAAATTACTGCAACAAAAATGGTTACGCAGTGTGGAGAAGGCTGGGTTACTCCATCTGCGGTGGATACCCCACTACCACCGCACACCCATCACAATTTTTGTCATCCAGCAGCTACTGTGTCTAGTACATGATGGGTATCTCTGGCTGGATGAACTAATTCCCATCACAGCTGACTTAATTCACTGGATTTCTCGGCTTCCCATCAAAGGAAATAATCCCATAGCCATGGCAGGAAAGAGCAATGACTTGGGCCTCGTAGAAGCTATGAAGGCCAAATCTAAGCTAGAGAAGAGGAAGCGAGGGTATGTAATAGCAAGCATCAAGGATCGAGGCGTGTGCATCACCACCTAGCTGTTGGCTGGTAAGCTCATGAGGATATGTTGTGCAGACGAGGTGCCAGCATCTGTAATTGAATTGGCAGAGCAATGTGCAGAGGGGGTCCAGTTCAATTGGGTGCATTTTCTCTGTAATGAATTTTTGACAAATTGTAGGGAGGCCCAAGAGCAGGGTAAGACCTTCCACTACACGTGGTTGCTCTTATCCATCCTGTTGGTTGCAAGGGAGCTGCTGGAGGACAGCCAATTTCCCACCATTGAGAGGAACCTACCCGAAGCCGCGAGGTACACCTCGCTCTGGGTGATGAAAGACGTGACGAGGGTTCACGAGATCAAGGTGTTTTAGGTGTTCATGGAGGCGAGCATCTGAACATGGATCAACTGTAGGCTGCACTTGTCCCCAACAATATACAATAGTTTGCAAAGCGTGACCGAATTCAAGGCGGATATGCATAATCTGTATATCCAGGCGCGAAAGGATCCAGCCCGAACATGGGTGAAGCTTCTATTCATTGCCATGGATGATGCAATCTTCGATGTAATGGTGGCATGGTCTTCAGAGTGGCGTGCTCTAGACTTGGCAGAACTAGAAAAGATTGTAGTACAGCAGCGGAAGAAGGAAGCCAAGTTGTGCATCTCGAAGTCGGTAGACAAAAAGCACCAGGAACAAGAAGCGGCCATGCAGCGAAAGGCAGCTGAGGCAGCAGCGAAAGTGCAGAGGGCACAAACCACAACCGTGACCACCGAAGAGACTGAGGACAGCAAGGAAATGTCCAAGGAGTAGGACATACAGAGGGAGGCTAAGACAGAGGAATGCATGGACCCTACACCAAAATTGACCCAACTCAAGAGGCTACGCATCCAGGAGAAGCCCACCACACGGAAAATGACAAAGGAAATGAAGACCTCTGAGGGAGACCTTCTTGACAATGGTGAACCAGTCTGTGATGTCACTAAGGATGCTCTTGAAGAATTAATGACGAAGCAGACAACTGTGTTGGGGGCACTCAGAGCACAGTTGCAGGCGTTACAGGTGCAACACCCAGGAATGATGACACCAAACCTTGCAGAAGGTGCATTTGAAGCTGAACAGATGTTGTGAGCCTACACAGTGAACACCTTGGTGCTACCAGAAGGCATAGTCCTAGCAGAAGCCGAGGGTGACATGAGGGTCTGGGGGTTGAATTTGGCCACCCTTCCCAGAGAAACCCTATACCAGCTGCAAGATGGGGTAATTGTGGAGCTTCGCGGCAAGGAGGGTCGCACCCTCCAAGTCTTGAGTGAGCACAAGTTAAATTTAGAATAGCTCAGCCTGCAACATGACAACCTGATCACACAAAACTAGGGATTAGAATAGGCCATGGAGGAGGCTTGTAGTAGCATAATGGAGTTGGTCATTCCGACGACACTCCCCAACACGGAAAAGATTCACCACTTAGCAGCTGGAGTCCAAAAGACCTAGGAGGAGGCTGCGAAGGTTCAGTTGGAGTTGAACTTACATATCGTGGAGATGAGGTTGAAGATGCAGCCCTCTACACCCCCAGAAGTTAGAGAGAAGCACCACCACGCCATTCAATCGGGGTTGGAAGTGATAGAGCATGATGTATAGGACTACACGGGATTGTTGGATCAGTCCCTCCCTATGCTCACTTCACTGCAAGAAGACCCAACGTTGTAGTAGTTAAAGACAAAAGCGCGGGAGTTGCAGCAAGCCTATGACAATGTCCAGGGGACCACATAGATGGTCACCCTTACTCAGCAATTGGCCAAGATGAGGGAGGCTCAGGCTCTAAAGGAACAGGTGGACGCAGCGCGCCAGAAAGAAGCAGGGCTTAAAGCACGCTTCCAACCTTGGCTGGAGGAAGCATTCACAATTAATGCCACAATTGAGGGGAAGCTAGCCCAGATGCAGGATACATGTGCACTACGCCAAGAGGGTGCCTCTGACAACAATGCATCAAAAATTCACACACATTTGATACAACAGACAACGGAGGAATGAGTGGCAGAAGTCAATAAAGCATAGATGTTGTTGGATGGCCTTCGCACAAACATCACCACACCAATTGAGTGACTCAAGACGAGTCACGATGATTGTGTTGGGGTTCTGTTGGGTAACGGATCCCCCCATAGTGGATTTTTGGGGCTTAAAGCCCAGTTTTGTGTCAATGTAATGTAAATGCCCCGCAAAATGCGGGCGCAGAGCATGAGAGTCTAGGGTTGTCTGCCCTGAAATATTGTAATTTAATATAGAATGTGTCAGCCTACCATTGGTCCACAAACCATGGGAATGTATAAATAGAGAGAGGCTCTAAGTGTAGAAGAGAATTTTTGAGTATTGATCTTAAGTCATATGGGTTTTTGAGTGCGACATTCGCTCTGAGTCTGTAAGTTTGATTCTTGGGTCGTAGTAGTGGAGAGAGGCTCTGCAGCTGAGTGCAAAGAGGCCTGGTAGAGTCTACAACTGTGTGCGCGCACCCCTGTAGCTAAGTGCACAGGGCGGAGCTGGGATTGTAAGAGAACAGAAGTTTAATAAAAGCTAAGTTGATTATGAAATATTATGCATCTGTTCGTAGATCTGTATGTTTATGCTTTTGTTATATTTTTATGCATCTCTTTACATTCTATGATTGCGTGCACTTGTTATGAATGTGAATTATTGTTAAGACTAATGGACCCACAAAATTAAGTCATATCTATAATAATAACATAGTAAGGGTAAAGGATCTAGAAAGCACCTCTTTGTGCCCTGTACCAAAACTACGTAAAGGTTAGACAACTACGCGGGGTAGCACGGGCACGCAGAATCGGGTCGCGAACTTCCCCGACCTCATTAAGACATCCCTAGGGTGTGGAAACCTGGTTCCAGCACCCTCCCATACTACCTTGGGTGAGACCTCAGTTCGCACTCCGCGGACTGTTGTCGAAAGGGCCAATAGTTCAGGATTTGTTTAGCTAAATCACTTTTGAACCTGGGTCAGGCCCCAATAAGCCAACATTTACTTAGCATGAGGAGGAACAAAGTGAGCTCATTATTTCAGCATGCGATTAGGAAGAGATAGTGGAAGGAATGACTCCTCTCACCATCTCCAGCGCTCTTTTCTTTGCAATTTCTTCCACAAATTCCTCCTTGGATTGGGGTTTTTTATATAACTTGAGTTTGTGCCCATTTACCAAGAAGGTAACATACCCATCATCAATGGTTTTAACCTGAACAGATCCATTATCAAAACCTTTGGGAATTTCATAAGGGCCTAGCCAATGTGTGTTAAATTTTCCTCTAAAGTTCTTAAATTTTGAATCATACAACAATGCATAGTCTCCCTCTTTGAACTACTTCTTTCTAATGTATCTATTGTGCCATTTAACCCATTGTTGTTGAATCAAGTCAGTATGCTAAAAAGCATCTTACCTAATCTCATCCAGCTCATTGAGTTGCAGGATTCTCTACTGTTGAGCTTCATCAAGGTCTATACCCAAATCTGTTGCCATCTTAAAATTCCTTATCTGAAATTCAATTGGCAATAAAACTTGCTTTCCATACACCAATTCGTATGGAGAAAAGCTAGTGGTATTTATCCATGTGATCATGTAGGCCCATAATGCTTCAGGAAGTCGATCAGACCAATCCTTCTTATGTAATTGCACTGTCTTGGTAAGGATTGTCTCCAACACCTTATTTGTTGATTCCACCTACCCATTGGCCTGTGGATGATAAAGGGTGGACTTCTGATGAGTCATCTAATATTTCTACACAATTCCCTGCGTACGTTTTGACACAAACTGAGTACCTTGATCAGTGAATATCTCCCTAGGTACCCCAAATCTTACAAAAATATCAGAAAAAATAAAATCTACCACTGCTTTCTCTATTTCTCTAGGTAGTGCTCTTGCCTCCACCCACTTCGTAACATAATCAGTACAAACTAAAATATACTTTTTACCTCTGGACATAGGGTTGATGGGACCTACAAAATCAAGAGCCCACCTCTCAAAAGGTTCTATAAGAACTTGTGGTTACAAAGGAATCTCGTCTGATTGTACAGGTCGCCCTATTCTCTGGAAGTTTTCACACTTCCAGACATATTATTTTGCATCTTTAAAAGGACTTAGCCAATAGTAACCTGATCGAAGGATCTTGTAACTTGTCTTATTGTCTTCAAAGTGTCCTCCACATGGCTCATCGTGACAGGCTCTCAAAATGTCATATATCTCATTTTCCTTGACACACCTGTGGATAATCAAATCAGGTCCGGTGAAAAAAATATCTCCCTTAATCCAAGAGTAATCTGCACTTTTCCTAATAATTCTCTTTTTCTGATTAAATGAAAAGTAAGGGGGCAACTTTCTTATAGCAATGCAATTGGCCATCTCTACAAACCAAGGTGTTTTAATAAAAATAGCAAACAAATTTTCATCAGGAAAGCTATCATTAATAGGAACATCCTCACCCGCATGGTTCAGTCTAGATAAGAAATGAGCTACTTGATTTTTCTTTCCGAGCCTATCTAATACTGTGATGTCAAATTCCTATAGCAATAAAAGCCACATAGTAATCCTGCCATTGGTAACTGGTTTATTCATGAGATATCGAATGGCAGAGCGATCGGTGTGTACAAAATCTTCATAGCCCATGATGTAATTTCTAAACTTATTAATAACGTAAATTACAACAAGGAATTCTTTTTAGTTACCGTGTAATTCAATTCTGCAAGAGTTAAATTTTTAAAAACATAATAAATAGCATGGGTTACAGGATCCTCCTTTTGACCCAGTACTGCTCCTATGGCTAAAATTAGAGGCATCAATGGAAATATGAAAGGGCAATTTCCAATCTGGGCCTCTCAAGACCGGTGCTAAAGAAATTTTTTCCTTGGGTGTATCAAATGTAGCTTGACACTCATCATCCCAATGGAATTCAACTTCTTTAGTAACTAATTTAAATAAGGGAGAGGCTACCTTTGTAAAATTTTCAACAAACCTTCTATAGTAGCCTGCATGTCCAAGGAAACTTCAGACTCTCTTTTTATTGGTTGGTGGGGGCATCTTTTAAATAACTTCAATCTTTTCCTGATCAACTATAATTCTTGCAGTAGGAACATGATGACCCAAAACAATACCTTCATTCATAATCATAAAACATTTTCATTACTTAATGAGATATTAGTTTCTCTACATCTCTGTAAAACTTTCTCAAGATTATGTAAAGCCTCTTCAAAAGTATCACTCATAACTGTAAAGTCATCCATATAAACCTCTACGCAATCATGCAAAAGATGTTGGGTTGTGTTATATTATTTCCATGAGTAGCCCATGTAGTTAACTGGGGGTTAGAGGAGGGGAGGTCATAAAAAATTTTGGTTTTGGACCTTATGTTAGGTTGGGCGGACCCACCTAAGGTTTTGTGCATGAATTTTGCACATGTTTTTGGATGCGATGGTTTTCGGTCCATGGTATTTGATGCGATGGTTTTCAATCCATTTTATTGGATGCTTCAGCATGTAGAAATATGTATTATAACATTGAAAGGAAAATAATGAAAAATCAAGCTGGTAGTCCTAGTTTTGGGATCCAGGGGAAAATCTCTGTGTATATGTGTTTTATGTGTTATGCTCTCGTATTGTTTATTTTCTATGTTTTAGAATTCATAGTCTGGTAGTTTTTGTACGGGGTTAAAACCTACATTTGGAATCAGAGCAGTTTTGGCTTCAAGGGGACGCCTTTGTTGTTGACGAGTTTTGCTCGGGCCTGTGGTAGACCCTGTTCAGTGGGAGATCTACGAGATCGATTCTGGTGGTGAAAGAAGATGGTGAGCAGTGGAAAGATAGAGATCGAGAAATTTAATGGTCAGAGTTTTGAGTTGTGGAAACTCAAGATGGAGAATTTGTTGGTGGATAAAGATTAGTGGATTGCGGTAGATCCATGTACTAAACCAATGGGAGTGTCCGATGAAGAATGGAAGAAGTTGGATCAGAAGGCAAAGAGCACAATATGATTGTGTGTCTCAGATTCAATATTGTTGAACGTATCAGGGGAAGCTATGGCGAAGGCTTTGTGGGACAATTTAGGGACTGTGTACCAATCTAAGTCTCTGGTGAATAAACTGTTCCTATGGAAAAGACTATATAACCTGAGGATGAAAGATGTAGACTCAGTGACAGAGCATCTGAATGCATTTAATACTATGGTAAGCCAGTTAGCATCTATTGATATTAAAATTTCAGATGAGGATAAGTGCATCAGTTTGTTTTGTTCTCTACCAGATTCGTGGCATAGTCTCATTATTGCAATAGGTAGCAATGCAACTACCTTGCAGTTTTATGAAATAGTCTTTGCCTTGCTAACGGAGGAGATGAGACAGAAAAATATGGAGATCCAAAATGGTGATGCCTTGTCTGTAGTAGGACAGTCCCAGAACAGAAACAAAAATAAGTCATCGAGTGGGAGATCTAAATCTAGAGGGAGATCTAAATCTCCAGGATAACCTGTAAAGGTGGTGTGCTGGAAATGTAGAAAGGAAGGGCACTATAAAAGGGACTATAAATCTAAAGCTCCTGATAAAGGAAGGGGATATGATGATGCTCCTTCTGTAGAGGCATAAACCACCTTAGATGAAGGTGGGGATGTGTACTTGGCTTCTTCAAGTACACATGTAGATCATGAGGCATGGATGCTTGACTCAGCTGCATCCTTTCACTTCACTCCCAATAGAGAATGGTTCAGCGAGTATGAGAAATACGATGGTGGTGATGTCTTCTTAGGGGATGATAGGAAGGCTAGAATCATTGGTCACAGAAAAGTATGGTTGAAGTTGCAAGGTGGAAGGGTTAGAACACTTGTGGGTGTTTTGCATATTCCTGCATTGGCCAGAAATCTGATTTTTGTAAGCAAGCTGGATGATGCAGGTGTAAAAACAGTGCTTGAGAAGGATACCTACAAAATGGTTTGGGGAGCACTGGTATTGATGCAGGGAGTTTGAATTGGAACTTTGTACAAGCTGCAAGGTAGAATTGTTATTGATGCGTGCAACAGTTTTGTGGTTCCTGAAAGTGAATTAGAAAATCTAGTGGTCTCTGGAGAGAAGGCCATGTTATGGCATCAAAGGCTTGGACATATTGGAGAGAAGGGCCTTCGAATATTTCATGGTAAAGGTATGGTAGAAGGTATGAGTAATAGCTCTCTGGATTTTGATTTCTATGAAAATTGTGTATATAGGAAGAAAAATCGAGTGAGTTTCCCTTCTAGTAGTAAGAGGACGAAACAAATATTAGAACTTGTGCATAGTGATGTGTTTGGACCTGTGAAGGTTCCATCACTAGGTAAGTCTGTGTACTATGCATCATTTATAGATGACTTCTCAAGGAATACATGGATATATTTCCTTAAGAAGAAATCTGAAGCTTTTGACAGGTTTAAAGAATTTAAGGTTCTTCTGGAAAATCAGACAGAGAAGAAGATAAAGCTGCTGAGGACAAATAATGGTGGAGAGTTTTGCAGAAAGGAATTTGAAGAATTCTGTAAGAAATGTGGTATAGCACGACAGAAGACTACTCCATATACACCTCAGCAAAATGGAGCTACAGAAAGAATGAATAAGATGTTGTTGGAAAGGGAAAGAAGCATGCTCAATGGTGCTGGGTTAGGATAGGAATTCTGGGCAAAGGAAGTGGATATTGCATGTTACCTGGTCAACAGGTCAACTTCCTCAGCATTGGAGGATAAGACTCCACAAGAGGTATGGACTGGTAAGAAACCCTCTCTTTCACATCTGAGGGTATTTGGATGTGATGCATATGTACATGTTCCAAAGGAGAAATGAACCAAGTTGGATAGTAAATATGAAAAGTGCATGTTTATTGGGTATAAGGATGGTTTAAAGGGTTATAAGCTTTGGAACCCAGTCACATGAAAGGTTGTGTATAGCCAAGATGTGGTGTTCAAAGAGGTAAAAGATGTTATTAAACATGAAGTCCAACCAAAGGAACCTGAGAAGATAGAGTTTGAGCTTAAGGAGGAAGAATCATACTCTACAGTAGAGCAGGAATTGGAAGATGAAGAGCCATAAACTCCGTGTGTGAGAAGATCAATTCGAGAAAGAAGGCAGCTAGAAAGGTATAGTCCATCTGCTTTTTGTTCAAATTTTTCTTTATCTATGACTAATGATGATCCCAAAACTGTGAAGGAAGCAGTAGATTCAAAGGATGGAAAACTCTGGAAAGAGGCCATGGTTGATGAAATGGCATCTTTGCACAAAAATGAGGCTTGGGATCTGGTGGAGTTGTCGGCTGGAAGGAAACCCATTGGCAGCAAATGGGTGTTCAAGAAGAAGACAAATGCAAAAGGAAAGGTGGAGAAATACAAAGCTTGGTTGGCAGCAAAAGGTTATTCCTAGGTGTCGGGAATTGATTTTGGTGATATTTTTTTTCTCCTATTACCAAGGTAACTTCTATTAGATTACTTTTATCTATTTCTACTGCTTTTTATTTTGAGGTAGAATAGATGGATGTGAAAACATCATTTCTTCATGGGGATTTGGAAGAGGAAATATACATGAAGCAACCTGAAGGCTTTGTGGTGAAGGGTAAGAAAGAACTGGTATGTAAGTTAAAGAAGTCTCTATATGGGTTAAAATAGTAACCAAGGATGTGGTATCATAAATTTGATACCTTTATACAGGGATTTGGCTTCACTAGAAGCAAAGAAGATCACTGTGTGTATTTTAAATTAATTGGTGACCATCTTATTTATCTAGTCTTGTATGTGGATGATATGTTGCTGGTTGGAAATGACAAAGAAATTATCCAGGATTTGAAGACCCAATTGTCCTCCAAATTCGACATAAAAGATCTTGGTGCTACAAACTATATTTTGGGCATGGAAATTAAAAGAGATCGGGCAAAGAGGAAGCTCTGGTTAAACTAGAGGAAGTATGTCGAGACAATACTGTAGAGGTTTAATATGAAGGAAAGTAAACCAGTGAAGGTTCCTATTCCTGTAAGTGTGAGGTTATCTGCTGAACAGTGTCCCAAGACACAAGAAGAGGAAGAGGACATGTCCCGTGTGTTAGCCTCCTGTTGCAACAGGTTTCATATTTCATGATTGACAGTGGAAGTGCCAAAAATGTTCATCTTTTCCATGCTGCAAAGGTTCCATTTTTGAAAGGTTGCTCAGTTAATGGAAAGCCAAATAGCCTAAGTTTGGTTTCCCCAGGTTTAAATTTGTCTGCTTTAGAATTTAGAGAATATATCTGGGCAAACAGCTTAAGCTTGGCAGATGTGTACATAAATAGAGAATCTTGGGAGCTCAACAGTTTAAGCTGAGCCCCTGGCAGAAATAAGGGTAGTTTTAGATAGGAAGGTAGTTGAAAAGAAAAAGAAATCAGGGTTTGCAACTCTAAGTGCACCCTTCCTGAAGTAACAAAAAATGCTAGGTGTTGTAAAAAGGGTAGGTAGCCTGGGGTTGCAGAAACGACATTATCTTCATTTTTGGCTTTAACAAGCACAGCTCATCTCATCAATGGCAGAATTTTTGGAAGCATGTCTAACTTCCCTTCTCCTCCCCCTCAAAGTTCCTCACTAACATCCCCTTAAGGACCTTGGGATCTGCCCAAAAAGTCCTGATTCTGCTCCATTTCTATAAAGCATCAAGGTAATGTTGGCTTTCTTAAATGAAAAGAAGCCACATTTCTTGTCTAAAATCACTTTTTCACTTTCATTTGTCCCTACATCTAAGTTTTATTGTTGAAACTTAGCCTTCTGCTCTTCTTTCACCTCACAATCCATATTAACTCTTAAATTTATTATATAGCTCCCTAACCACTCCCCTATCCCTACTCACTACTAAAAACTATATAAAATCCCCAAAAAATATTAAATAGCCCTCCCTTGGCAATATAGTCATATGTTCTAAAGTCTGGGGAAATATCGAGTCCATCTGGGACTCATATTTAACCTTCCTCGTCTGTCCCTTGGGATCAGTTAACCTCTGGTGAACTGATAACCATTCCATCCCCCCTCCGTAGTCGTTTCCCACAGTTAATGTTTAAAATACCTCATTAAACATTAAGTTGTTCATTTCCCCCTCGCTTAAACCTTACCCGCAAAACCCATCTCTACAAAGTTCTAACCCCCAGCGCTCACACAAACCCAAATCCGCTTTATTAATGTTGTAACCCCCCCGCTGTATCAATAAATTAAATAAAATGCCGGGCGGGTCCCCGCCATAACCCACCGTCACATTGATTGTCCTGCCAGCCGTTAGATCTGGCCCACCCCAGATCTACGGTGGGCGACCTTTTCTATATGCAACACGCCCGAGCTTTAGCGTCCGGGAGTTCAGCGGTTTTGCCATCGTACTCCCACCACGCGTCAGGCTCTGGGGTGTGGCGGAGCCCCTCCCCCCAAAACTGCCTAGGTGCTAAGGCGGTGCACCCAAAACCGCTTATCGCCCTCCCTTGTGATGTAAGCCCCCACGTCACCTGCCGCGTCACCCCCCTGCTCAATCACCATGACACATCCCTTGCCACTATGTCCCTGCCATCGCATCACCATGTAACCCGTCCGTACATGATGACGTCATCTGCTGATGTCATCTTGCCACATCACCCATCCGTACCCCGGGACCCGTCGATGACGTCATGCTGACGTCATCCCGAAAAAGCGCCAAAAGCGCCAAATGTCAATTTTTTCGCTTAAAAGAGCGCGGACGACCGTTGTAATTCATTTTTATGGGTTCATTTGAACGCGTCGGCTCCCTGTTCCATTCATTCTCTCACTCCCGAAGCTTCAAAGCGACCAGGCAAGCTACTGCGGACTGCAATTCAGCTTCATCGTCTATCTGCGCACCAGTTTGTCCACTTTCGGCACAGTCTGAACCAGGTATTTGTCATATCCTCCTCTTTTTCGCTCCTGCTCGTTCATTTTATCCACTGCACTCACTGTAAACCTGTAAAGTTCCCCAATTCGTAGTTCTGCTGCGCCTGAGACTTCATTAAACCTGCTGGAGGCCCCTCACTTCAGAAAAATCTCAGAAACCTTATGCCCATTTACACTTTTGCGGGCGAATTCTGTTTAAAGCTCGGCCCCCAGTAAAAATTGCTCAGCAGCTCAGTATTGCCCAATTTTACCCCGTTCCGTTGTTCAAATCCATCCACTGAAACTGCAATTGCCCTCTACTCCCCTGCATTATTCCTCACAGTCTTCAACTCCAGAGAATTCACCAAAAAAAAAAGGGGGAGGTTGACCCAAAACTCCTCCAAGTTGGTCTCTTACAGCATAAGCTCTCAAGCCGTTCAACTACTATCACATTTGAAGTTCAGTTTGCCTACTCTTGCTGGTTGTTGCGAGCAAAATTGATAGCCGATTGTTTCATTAGCCCTCCTTTCAGCTCAAGCACTCAAAGTTGCATAATGGCTGCTCCATCTGCTCTGAATGTTACTCCCATCAACCCGCCAAGTAAAGAACTGGAGTCCATGACCTTGGCCGATACATATTACCTCATTCAAGACTTTGTTGCCAAAAGAAATCATCTATGCACCTATTACCAGCTGAGAAACAGCTTCCCAGATAAAACTGACAAGTATTACATATGGGAGTCCAATCTGCCTTATTATTTCCTCCCTTCTGTGAATATCTTTCCCGAGATTATTCATCTCTGTGCTGCAAATTATGAACCAAGTTAGAGGGCTGTCAAGTCTTCATCCGGAAGCATACTTTTCTATACTACTCCTGACTCCATCAACCAGATGTTGAACTTCAAAAGGACTGAGACACTATTGCCCTTCTCCATAAATAATTTGCTGCAAGAAGCCTCTTGGTTCCCTGGTACCAAGATTGAAATGGTTGCTGAGACATTCATGAGGATAGATTGCCAACCAAAGGAACCACCTCCATTTCCTTATGATCATTTCAATGAGGTGGGCAAATTACTGGTAGATATGATATCCTATGTGTTGGGATTCACATCGACTGAACTTGTAGACGAGATAGTGCTGGTTATATTGTCCCCTTTCAGCCAAGGACAGCCTCCCGCTGTCAAGTATAATTATGCCAGGTTCATATCAGACAAAATCCACGACCAGCTCACAAGACTAGATAGGCAGGGAATTTTCAAATATTCCTCCTATATCTATCATCTCCTCATGTTTTATCAATCTGACATCTTCCAATGCCCTATCAAGAAACTGGATTCAAGGGGAGAAAGGAGGTCTGTTGTCTTCTGGTCATCAGTTTTCAACCAGGTTAAAGACTCCCCTTATTCATACTGTGAGTTCATTGACTAGTTTGTATATCCTGTGTCCTGCCTCCTAATGAAGGTTCCTCCTCCTAGAATAACCTATGAAATGCAAAAAATCTTGCAGCTGTCTAAGAATTTCAAATTAGGTGATTGGTACCTATATCAAAACCATACTGTTATTAGAATTTATGGCTGTGAGTTGTGTCCTTATAGGCTTCCAAGATATGTGCCAATGAGGCTGTTCGCATTAGAATACTACAGGCAACTTATAAATTCAGATTTGACTCACTTCCACAGCACTAAGAAAAGGGCACAACTGAAATTCAGAGACCGCTTAGGCCCCTTTATCATGAACAAGAAAGATGGTTGGCAAGAGGTTGACCTAATACTCAAAGATCAATTTAAATTGAAGAGGAGTTTCTGGTGGGTCCCTTATGACCCGCTTGGTTTTATTAATGCCAGAAGGGTCAAGTATAGATTAACACCATATGACCACTGCAAAAACCCTCAAGTTGAACCATATTCCAATCAAGATGCTTGGGTACAAGGAACTTTAGTGGAAGAATTAACTCAAGAGGAAATTTTGGAACAAACTGCTAAGGATCTTGAAAAGACTCTTGACTTGGATTCTGATGACCAGGTATATTTTAGGGTGCCTTACCAAGTGGAAGAGGGCCCGTCTACAGCTGCATCTTCACAGATTGCCCAAGGAGCTTCTACATCAGCAACAGGTATAGCCAAAGGGAAGGAACCGATGGAAACAGAGCAAACAATCAGGGAATAGCCGGTCACCTCAACGGAGCAAACTCAAGGGAAAGCCCTTCCACAACAAACAGAAGCACTACAAGTGCCACCTTTGCAGACTCCTGCCCATGAAGAGAGAGGCAGGAAAAGAGACCGGGAAGCCTCCACACCTACCAGTGGGTCTACACAGCAGCCTGAGTCAAAAAGGCAAAGAGGGGACTCTCCAATTGAGGAGGAGGTCAGTGAAGAAGTTATAGAAAGCCCAAGAAGGGAACCAAGCCTGCATACACCAACAAGCTCTTTTCAGCAAGAGCAACAGAGACAACAAGAGCAAGATATACAACACAGATTGGAGGTATCTTCCTCCACACAGAAAGGCAAGAAACCAGCCAGCACCAAGGCTAGCTTCAAAGAAATCAAAGCTCAAAATGAGCAATTGAGAATGCAATTGTACGAACAATTCTTGAAAGCAACACCTGCCAAACAGGAAAGACTGATGGTAGCATTTGATATAAAGCAAGAAAAGATGTTTTTGACCCACTTCAAGCCCAAGGTTCAGCAGCCACAGTCGGCTGCAGACTTTGTTAAAACAAGGTTAGAGGTCCTGTCCAAAGATATTCAGCCCATGGACCAAATAGAGCTACACAAGCAGACAACCGAAATGCTTTATGCTACACTTGCTGAGAAGGCCACATTGGCTCATGAGTTAAATGAATCATTGAAGAATACCAACACTCAGTTGGATTTTGAAAGACTGTCTTCCACGGCCAAAGATAATAGAATTAAAACACTGGAGGAGATTATTGTGGACTTAGGACATGATCCTAAAGATCCTAAGGGTGTGAGGACCCTTATGAAAAAGAAAGACGATGACATTGATGCATTAAAGAAGAGATTGAGGTTGCTTCCTACTGAGCATCCTCAAACAGGGGAACTGCAGAAAGAAAAAGAAGCAGAGGATCAACTGGATTTGATCATGAAATTAAACCAAAGAGTGATTGATTTGGAAGGGGATTTGGAGAAGGCACTACAAGAAAAATAGGGAGAGTCGACCTCCCAACCGCCTCAAACACTTCCAACTAGTGTTGTTGTTCCTCCGGCACAAGCAACGGCCACCCCTCCAATTATTCCAACACCCACATCAACTACAGGTGCTACGACAGCAACAGTAGCAATTCCTGAGTCTAGCATGAGCATGGACGAATTAAAAAGGGCTATCAAAGAAGTAGAGCTTCAGGCAACAGAGATTAAACAAGCCAGAGAAAAATTGGCTGAGCTAGAAACAAAATATGACAAATCTAAAATGACAGTGGGTGAGCAATCAAGAGAAATCAAGACCCTGAAGGACAGAATCAAAACCTTGGAGAAAGAGCTGTCATTGGATAAGACTTTGGCTGAAGTAAAGAAGATCCTGTGGGCCAAAGTAAATCAGTCAATCACTGGCCAATGGAGGTCAATTCAGGCCATATATGAACAGGTGGAACTGCTTGGTCGTGCTAAGACTGAAAGCCAGAGAGCCAAGGCAGCGTTAGGAAATATGCCTGACCAGGCCAACAGAATGATCAATTTTCTGAATCATCAGACTAGGGAAGAGCTGGCAGCACTCCATATCATGAGCAGAATAGATGCCATACTGACCGCAAAAAGTGTGCTCACATTGAGAAGCCTGGTGCAAACTCTGGAGGCAAGATGTCGGGATATACAAAGAGATGTAGACAATTTTGACGTAAGGCTTGCAGCATTACAAACCAGGGGATTGCCCAGCCTGCTGACCAGTGCTGGAAAACTATTGACATGTGACCAGTATTCTACCAGGCTCAATAATTTTGTCAATAATCAGCTTACTGCTGCATCAAGTTCCGCAACAGAGGCAGGGCCACCTACAGGACAGACGCTCTACGACAAACTGGAAAGCTTATTTTACCTGGAGCACGAGGTCAATCATCTGTTTGAGATGCCGCCTAGTTATTACAAGTACACAGAGGCCGATGAAACACTTGTCAAAATACAAAGACATCAGTGGCCTTCTGAGAATTGGTGGCAAGCAATGCTGGCCGTATTGCCCAGGTGATTTCAGTTTTTCCCCCTTTTTGTTTATTTCAAAATCGCAAACAGCTGCAGGTCATCAGCGAGCACAGGTTAAGGCGAAGAATACGCTGAACAAAGTAAAGAAGGAATGAACAGGATAGGTGGGAGCAGGTACAAAGCAGTAACGCTGAGATGGCGAACCTAAGAGCGCGGATTTCTAAGAACGCAGCCCAGCTGACTCAAAGCAACTCATAAGTCAAACACTCATTGACAGAGAGAACAGCTATTGCATTTGTATTTACTTCAGCATTTACTTTTCATCAACCACTCCTTAGGAGTTGGTAGAGAAGTTATGAGCTATTAACTTCTCGTCTAGATATTTTTGTATTCAATTTTTGTATAAATACGACCCTCTGCATTGTTAGAAGGGTTGGTCGGCTAATGTATCTCAAGAGAGACTCGCACTATATGTCTGATATTTTTCTATAATCAAAGACTGCTCAAAAGTTTTGGAGAACAACGGTCTGCGCAGTGTTTAATGGTTGAAGATGTGAATGTGGAATTCTTGCGCTGCTGTATGAAACAATAAGTGTTCCTCATCTCTGTTATTTTCATCTCATATATGCTCAAATCACAGAAAGAAAGATTGGTTTAGAATTTGCATGCTTGCACTCTATGCTCAATTTCTGTGGTCTCTTAATGTTTTCCTCTTGACTTAGGCATGAATATGAATTCCTTTATGGCTCATATTTCACCTTTTCACATGTGAATGACTGTTAACTAGGAATTCTTAATTGCTCCTAGGTAGAGCTCATTCATCTTCCTTCTGCTAAACATGTTTGAGAGATTCTTAATTGCCTCTCATGCCTTAGCTTTCACTCCATCCTTTTAGCATAAAAGATTGTTTCGTATGCAGCTACCTTGCTCCATGTTTGTTTTGTGACCAAGAAAATGCACCAGCGGTCCTACTCTTTGACTCCATGCCCAATGGTTTGAAATTGACCAGATAATGTTTTGCCTCTCTACTTGAAAGCACCATCCTTCCCACCAAATAGAAGTTAAACCCCTGAACTCAATAGCTAGCCTAAAAATCCTTTTCAACAAAGCTAAATCATAAAGAGAGAGCCCTCTCTGATTGAAGGTGGGCTAGAACCTGCAATCCAAAGTTGGTTTGTGGTTACCTCAGCCGTATCCTTTCCGTAGCTTAAGGACAACCTGAGTGATAACATAATGGCGACTCCACTGGGGAACATCCTCAGATAATTTCACAAAGAAAGTTGGAAAGCTCCACTGGGAAGAACCAAACCTTCACAACCATTTTTTCAAGTCTAGTTCTGATCTTTGATGGTGGACAGAGATCAGGCACTCCAAAGTTGATCATCCACCTGGCGGCTCCACATTATCTGCATAATCAAGGCTCCACTAGAGGAGAAAACCTGAGAGAAAAAATTTAAAAGTTTTGAGCGGCTTTACAGCCAAATAATCCCATTCCACAATGTTAATAGTCAGGTCAAATGACTAGGTGTGGGGAAGATGAGGTTGAACAAGCTGTAAATGAATTCAGAAAGTTATTATCAGAATATGAGCTTGATGAAGATTTTGTTAGATCTGTGCTGTTAAAAGTCAAAACAATAGAGCAGCCCCAGATCAGAATGTGTTTTTTGGACCTAATGGTTGAAGAACATGAAAATGAGATTGAACTTTTGCATTCTCAAATCCAGTCCTATGATGTTCGTGATCCCAATTTTTTTCTTCTAGACCTTCCTTCTCCAAGTCATAAGGAAATTGTATTACCTACTGACTTACAGATTAAAGTTGATCACCCTTTCAAGAGAAAGAATGAAGTATTGGCTGCAGAGGTTGTAACTGAGGCTGCAGCTCTTCCATCAGACAAAGAAAGTCTAGAAGAAACTCTCACACATAATGCTTTTATAGATCCTGTAGCTGATTACATGGAGGATCTTTTCAACTCAAAATCTTTAACATATTGTCTCTATGAAGACCAAGACATTCAGCAAATACCTTCATATGTCACAATTTTGATTATGGGAGCACATGACCAGACAATGTTCCTGATTTCACCAACTATCAGTCAAACAGTGGGTTTTCTTCTACAAGTGCTAAAGTGGCTGCACTGGTTGTTTCATTTTACCTAGCCAGCAAACAAGTGCTGATTAGGGTAGGTAGGTAGGATTTGAGTTTTCTGTTTGTATAGCAGCTTGATGCAGTTGAAGCCCGAAGTGAAGGCCCTAAGCTCTTCAACCCTGTCGTGATATATAAAATAAAGCAGCCGGCGAAAGGAAAGTTTTAGGAGTACAGAAGCAGTTGAAAAGAAGGCAGTCTGACCTGCTGTTCTTGGCCTTCCACAAGGGAAGGCCATCCCCAAGTGGAGCCACTATTAGCCTCCTGTTGCAACAGGTTTCATATTTCATGATTAACAGTGGAAGTGCCAAAAATGTTCATCTTTTCCATGCTGCAAAGGTTCCATTTTTGAAAGGTTGCTCAGTTAATGGAAAGCCAAACAGCCTAAGCTTGGTTTCCCCAGGTTTAAATTTGTCTGCTTTAGAATTTAGAGAATATATCTGGCCAAATAGCTTAAGCTTGGAAGATGTGTACATAAATAGAAAATCTTGGGAGCTCAACAGTTTAAGCTGAGCCCCTGGCAGAAATAAGGGTAGTTTTAGATAGGAAGGCAGTTGAAAAGAAAAAGAAATCAGGGTTTGCAACTCTAAGCGCACCCTTCCTGAAGTAACAAAAAATGCTAGGTGTTGTAAAAGGGTCGGTAGCCTGGGGTTGCAGAAATGACATTATCTTCATTTTTGGCTTTAGCAAGCACAGCTCATCTCATCAATGGCAGAATTTTTGGAAGCATGTCTAACTTCCCTTCTCCTCCCCCTCAAAGTTCCTCACTAACATCCTCTCAAGGACCTTGGGATCTGCCCAAAAGTCCTGATTCTGCTCCATTTCTGTGAAGCATCAAGGTAATGTTGGCTTTCTTAAATGCAAAGAAGCCACATTTCTTGTCTAAAATCACTTTTTCACTTTCATTTGTCCCTACATCTAAGTTTTGCTGTTGAAACTTAGCCTTCTGCTCTTCTTTCACCTCACAATCCATATTAACTCTTAGATTTATTATATAGCTCCCTAACCACTCCCCTATCCCTACTCACTACTAAAAACTATATAAAATCCCCAAAAAATATTAAATAGCCCTCCCTTGGCAATATAGTCATATGTTCTAAAGTCTGGGGAAATATCGAGTCCATCTGGGACTCATATTTAACCTTCCTCGTCTGTCCCTTGGGATCAATTAACCTCTGGTGAACTGATAACCGTTTCATCCCCCCTCCGCAATCATTTCCCACAGTTAATGTTTAAAATACCTCATTAAACATTAAGTTGTTCATTTCCCCCTCGGTTAAACCTTACCCGCAAAACCCATCTCTGCAAAGTTCTAATCCCCAGCGCTCACACAAACCCAAGTCCGCTTTATTAATGTTGTAACCCCCCTCGCTGTATCAATAAATTAAATAAAATTCCGAGCGGGTCCCCGCCATAACCCACCGTCACATTGATTGTCCCGCCAGCCGTTAGATCTGGCCCGCCCCAGATCTACGGTGGGCGGGCTTTTCTATATGCAACACGCCCGAGCTTTAGCGTCCGGGAGTTCGGCGGTTTTGCCGTCGTACTCCCGCCACGCGTCAGGCTCTGGGGTGTGGCGGAGCCCCTCCCCCCAAAACCGCCCAGGCGCTAAGGCGGTGCGCCCAAAACCGCTTACCGCCCTCCCCTGTGACGTAAGCCCCACGTCACCTGCCGCGTCACCCCCCTGCTCAGTCACCATGACACGTCGCCTGCCACCGTGTCCCTGCCATCGCATCGCCACATAACCCATCCGTACATGATGACATCATCTGCTGATGTCATCCTGCCACATCACCCATCCGTACCCCGGGACCCGCCGATGACGTCATGCTGACGTCATCCCGAAAAAGCGCCAAAAGCGCCAAATGTCAATTTTTTCGCTTAAAAGAGCATAGACGACCATTGTAATTCATTTTTATGGGTTCATTTGAACGCGCCGACTCCCTGTTCCATTCATTCTCTCACTCCCGAAGCTTCAAAGCGACCAGGCAAGCTACTGCAGACTGCAATTCAGCTTCATCGTCTATCTGCGCACCAGTTTGTCCACTTTCGGCACAGTCTGAACCAGGTATTTGTCATATCCTCCTCTTTTTCGCTCCTGCTCATTCACTTTATCCCCTGCACTCACTGTAAACCTGTAAAGTTCCCCAATTCATAGTTCTGCTACGCCTGAGACTTCATTAAACCTGCTGGAGGCCCCTCACTTCAGAAAAATCTCAGAAACCTTATGCCCATTTACACTTTTGCGGGCGAATTCTATTTAAAGCTCGGCCCCCAGTAAAAATTGCTCAGCAGCTCAGTATTGCCCAATTTTACCCCGTTCCGCTGTTCAAATCCGTCCACTGAAACTGCAATTGCCCTCTGCTGCCCTGCATTGTTCCTCGCAGTCTTCAACTCCAGAGAATTCACCAAAAAAAAAAGGGGGAGGTTGACCCAAAACTCCTCCAAGTTGGTCTCTTACAGCATAAGCTCTCAAGCTGTTCAACTACTATCACATTTGAAGTTCAGTTTGCCTACTCTTGCTGGTTGTTGCAAGCAAACTTGATAGCCGATTGTTTCATTAGCCCTCCTTTCAGCTCAAGCACTCAAAGTTGCATAATGGCCGCTCCATCTGCTCTGAATGTTACTCCCATCAACCCGCCAAGTAAAGAACTGGAGTCCATGCCCTTGGCCGATACAGATTACCTCATTCAAGACTTTGTTGCCAAAAGAAATCATCTACGCACCTACTGCCAGCTGAGAAACAACTTCCTAGATAAAACTGACAAGTATTACATATGGGAGTCCAATCTGCCTTATTATTTCCTCCCTTCTGTGAATATCTTTCCCGAGGTTATTCATCTCTGTGCTGCAAATTATGAACCAAGTCAGAGGGCTGTCAAGTCTTCATCTGGAAGCATACTTTTCTACACTACTCCTGACTCCATCAACCAGATGTTGAACTTCAAAAGGACTGAGACACTATTGCCCTTCTCCATAAATAATTTGCTGCAAGAAGCCTCTTGGTTCCCTGGTACCAAGATTGAAATGGTTGCTGAGACATTTATGAGGGCAGATTGCCAACCAAAGGAACCACCTCCATTTCCTTATGATCATTTCAATGAGGTGGGAAAATTACTGGTAGATATGATATCCTATGTGTTGGGATTCACATCAACTGAACTTGTAGACGAGACAGTGTTGGTTATATTGTCTTCTTTCAGCCAAGGACAACCTCCCGCTATCAAGTATAATTATGCCAGGTTCATATCAGACAAAATCCACGACCAACTCACAAGACTAGATAGGCAGGGAATTTTCAAATATTCCTCCTATATCTATCATCTCTTCATGTTTTATCAATCTGACATCTTCCAATGCCCTATCAAGAAACTGGATTCAAGGGGAGAAAGGAGGTCTGTTGTCTTTTGGTCATCAGTTTTCCACCAGGTTCAAGACTCCCCTTATTCATACTGTGAGTTCATTGACCAGTTTGTATATCCTGTGTCCTGCCTCCTAATGAAGGTTCATCCTCCTAGAATAACCTATGAAATGCAAAAAATCTTGCAGTTGTCTAAGAATTTCAAATTAGGTGATTGGTACCTATATCAAAACCATATTGTTATCAGAATTTATGGCTATGAGCTGTGTCCTTATAGGCTTCCGAGATATGTGCCAATGAGGCTGTTCGCATTAGAATACTACAGGCAGCTTATAAATTCAGATTTGACTCACTTCCACAGCACTAAGAAAAGGGCACAACTGAAATTCAGAGACCGCTTAGGCCCCTTTATCATGAACAAGAAAGATGGTTGGCAAGAGGCTGACCTAATACTCAAAGATCAATTTAAATTGAAGAGGAGTTTCTGGTGGGTCCCTTATGACCCGCTTGGTTTTATTAATGCCAGAAGGGTCAAGTATAGATTGACACCATATGACCACTACAAAAACCCTCAAGTCGAACCATATGCTAATCAAGATGCTTGGGTACAAGGAACTTTAGTGGAAGAATTAACTCAAGAGGAAATTTTGGAACAAACTGCTAAGGATCTTGAAAAGACTCTTGACTTGGATTCTGATGACCAGGTATATTTCAGGCTGCCTTACCAAGTGGAAGAGGGCCCATCTACAGCTGCATCTTCACAGATTGCCCAAGGAGCTTCTACATCAGCAACAGGTACAGCCAAAGGGAAGGAACCGATGGAAACAGAGCAAACGATCAGGGAACAGCCGGTCACCTCAACGGAGCAAACTCAAGGGCAAGCCCTTCCACAACAAATAGAAGCACTACAAGTGCCACCTTTGCAGACTCCTACCCATGAAGAGAGAGGGAGGAAAAGAGACCGGGAAGCCTCCACACCTGCCAGTGGGTCTACATAGTAGCCTGAGTCAAAAAGGCAAAGAGGGGACTCTCCAATTGAGGAGGAGGTCAGTGAAGATGTTATAGAAAGACCAAGAAGGGAACCAAGCCTGCATACACCAACAAGCTCTTTTCAGCAAGAGCAAGATATACAACGCGGAGTGGAGGTATCTTCCTCCACACAGAAAGGCAAGAAACCAACCAGCACCAAGGCCAGCTTCAAAGAAATCAAATCTCAAAACGAGCAACTGAGAATGCAATTGTACGAACAATTCTTGAAAGCAACACCTGCCAAACAGGAAAGACTGAGCTATTAACTTCTCATCTAGATATTTTTGTATTCAATTTTTGTATAAATACGACCCTCTGCATTTTTAGAAGGGTTGTTCGGCTAATGTATCTCAAGAGAGACTCGCACTATATGTTTGATATTTTTCTATAATCAAAGACTGCTCAAAAGTTTTGGAGAACAACGATCTGCGCAGTGTTTAATGGTTGAAGATGTGAATGTGGAATTCTTGCGCTGCTGTATGAAACAATAAGTGTTCCTCATCTCTGTTATTTTCATCTCATATATGCTCAAATCACAGAAAGAAAGATTGGTTTAGAATTTGCATGCTTGCACTCTATCTCAATTTCTGTGGTCTCTTAATGTTTTCCTCTTAACTTAGGCATGAATATGAATTCCTTTATGGCTCATATTTCACCTTTTCACATGTGAATGACTGTTAACTAGGAATTCTTAATTTCTCCTAGGCAGAGCTCATTCATCTTCCTTCTGCTAAACATGTTTGAGAGATTCTTAATTGCCTCTCATGCCTTAGCTTTCACTCCATCCTTTTAGCATAAAAGATTGTTTCGTATGCAGCTACCTTGCTCCATGTTTGTTTTGTGACCAAGAAAATGCACCAACAGTCCTACTCTTTGACTCCATGCCCAATGGTTTGAAATTGACCAGATAATGTTTTGCCTCTCTACTTGAAAGCACCATCCTTCCCACCAAATAGAAGTTAAACCCCTGAACTCAATAGCTAGCCTAAAAATCCTTTTCAACAAAGCTAAATCATAAAGAGAGAGCCCTCTCTAATTGCAGGTGGGCTAGAACCTGCAGTCCAAAGTTGGTTGGTGGTTACCTCGGCCGTATCCTTTCTGGAGCTTAAGGACAACCTGAGTGATAACACCGTGTTCCATATGCAAGTGTAGTCGGTAGCCTGATGTATGAAATGGTCTGTACTAGACCAGACATTACACATGTAGTGGGAGTATTAACCAAGTTTATGTCAAAACCAGGGAAAGAGCATTGGACAGCAGTGAAGCAGTTTTCCAGGTATTTGCGTGGCACTACTGATTATGGTTTGTGCAACCAAGGGAAGATCAGGATTGGACAGAATGTTGGATATTCGTTGCCTTGTTGATGCAGACTGGGTTGGAGATCTGGATCAGATAAGATCTACAAGTGGGTATGTGTTTAACCTATTTAGAGGTGCAGTCAGTTGGATGAGTAAGAAACAATCTGTAGTGGCACTATCAACTACAGAGGCAGAATACATGGTAGCTACTCATGCAAGCAAGGAAGCAATTTGGTTGCAAAGATTGTGTTCAAGTATGGGATTAGTACAGGGAGCTATAAGGATAGAATGTGATAGCCAAAGTGAAATTTTCTTGGCAAAGAACCCCGCATATCATTCAAAGACAAAGCACATTGATGTTCAGTATCACTTTGTGAGGGATATGATAGAAGACAAAAAGGTGTTGCTGGTAAAGGTGGACACTTTGAAGAATACTGCAGATGCATTGACAAAATCTATCAGCTCTGAGAAGTTCTCTTCGTGTAGAGAGACAATGGGTGTTTCAGGGCTGGAAAAATCACTAAGCTCTCTTGTGGCCCCCTGTGGAAAGAAAACAACAAGTGGGAGAATGGTATCAAAGTAGTAGAAACATGATGACCCAAAACAATACCTTCATTCATAATCATAAAACATTTTTCATTACTTAATGAGATATTAGTTTCTCTACATCTTTTCAAAAATTTCTCAAGATTATGTAAAGCCTCTTCAAAATTATCACCCATAATTGTAAAGCCATCCATATAAACCTCTACGCAATCATGCAAAAGATTAGAGAAAATACCAAGGACCGCCTGCTAGAATGTGGTTGGTGCGTTGCATAGACCAAATGGTAATACCCTATATGCATAGGTACCCCAGGGACATGTGAATGTAGTCTTTTCCTATTCTTTTGGAGCTATCCTAATCTGATTGTACCCATTGAACCCATCTAGGAAGGAAAAATATTTTTTTCCTGCTAAAGTGTCCAGGAGTTAGTCTATAAAAGGAAAGGGAAAGTGTTCTTTCAAGGTAGCCTTAATTAGTTCCATGTAATCTACACACACTAGCCATTTACCATTCTTTTTGGGAACAATAACCAATGGAGATACCCACTAGTTATTCGAGATAGGATAGATTAACCCTACATTTAACAATTTTTGTAATTCATCTTTCACAATTTCCCTTAAAGTGGGGTTCATCCTCCTTCATGGTTGTCTCACAGCCCTAACTTTCTCTTCTATTTAAATATGATGAATGCATGTGTCTGGGTGAATGCATCTCGTATCTGTGTATTCCCAAGCAAAAGTGTCTGAAATTTTTTTCAATGCTTGAACTAACTATTTTCTTGTTCAAAGGCGAAGGTAGAATTAATATTCAAGGGTTTTCCAAGAAATATCTCAACTACCTTACTCCCCCATTCAGTCATGGAATATGTAGGAAACGCATATAATAGGGTTGAATGTAATTCGACTATTGTACTATGCTCATGAAAATCTTGCAGATCAGTAATGATATATAAATTATCACTAGACTTCCCTTTTTCTTGCTGCAAAAAATTAGGATTAGAAATACAACAATTTATCAAATTCCCTTTTGAATTTTATTTAAGCCTCATAACTTGGGCTATTGTCAAAACTAGTCGGATACATTCTGAATCATGGTCTTCTTCTTTAACCCAATATGTATTTTTTGATCTTAAGAGAGGCGTTAGTGAAAATATGAAAGGGCAATTTCCAATATGGGCCTCTCAAGACCGGTGCTGAAGAAAATTTTTCCTTGGGTGTATCAAATGCAGCTTGACACTCATCATCCCAATGGAATTCAACTTCTTTAGTAAATAATTTAAATAAGGGAGAGGCTATCTTTGTAAAATTTTCAACAAACCTTCTATAGTAGCCTGCATGTCCAAGGAAACTTCAGACTCCCTTTTGATTGGTTGGTGGGGGCATCTTTTAAATAACTTCAATCTTTGTCAGATCAACTTTAATTCTTGTAGTAGAAACATGATGAACCAAAACAATACCTTCATTCATAATCATAAAACATTTTTCATTACTTAATGAGATATTAGTTTCTCTACATCTCTGCAAAACTTTCTCAAGATTATGTAAAGCCTCTTCAAAAGTATCACCCATAACTGTAAACTCATCCATATAAACCTCTACGCAATCATGCAAAAGATTAGAGAAAATACCAAGGACTGCCCGCTGGAATGTCGTTGGTGTGTTGCATAGACCAAATGGTAATACCCTATATGCATAGGTACCCTAAGGACATGTGAATGTAGTCTTTTCCTAGTCTTCTGGAGCTATCCTAATCTGATTGTACCCGTTGAACCCATCTAGGAAGGAAAATTATTTTTTTCCTGCTAAAGTGTCCAGCACTTGTTCTATAAAAGGAAAGGGAAAGTGATCTTTCAAGGTATCCTTATTTAGTTCCATGTAATCTACACACACTCGCCATTTACCATTCTTTTTGGGAACAATAACCAATGGAGATACCCACTAGTTATCTGAGATAGGATAGATGAACCCTACATTTAAAAATTTCTGTAATTCATCTTTCACAATTTCCCTTAAAGTGGGGTTCATCCTCCTTCGTGGTTGTCTCACAGACCTAGCTTTCTATTCTATTCAAATATGATGAATGCATGTGTCTGGGTGAATGCCTCTCATATCTGTGTATTCCCAAGCAAAAGTGTCTGAAAAGTTTTTCAATGCTTGAACTAACTGTTTTTCCTATTCAGAGGCGAAGGTAGAATTAATATTCAAGGGCTTTCCAGGAAATATCTCAAATACCTTACTCCCCCATTCAGTCATGCAATATGTAGGAAATGCAGATAATATGGTTGAATGTAATTCGACTTTTGTACTATGCTCATGAAAATCCTGCGGACTAGTAATGATATATAAATTATGACTAGACTTCCATTTTTCTTGCTAAAAAAAATTAGGATTAGAAATACAACAATTTATCAAATTCTCTTCTGAATTTTCTTTAAGGTTCATAGCTTGGGCTATTGTCAAAACAGGTCGGGTACATTCTGAATCATGGTCTTCTTCTTCAACCCAATATGTATTTTTTGATCTTAAGAGAGGCGTCAGTGGAAATATGAAAGGGCAATTTCCAATCTGAGCCTCTCTAAACTGGTGCTAAAAAAAATTTTCCTTGGGTGTATCAAATGCAGCTTGACACTCATCATCCCAATGGAATTCAACTTCTTTAGGAAATAATTTAAATCAGGGAGAGGCTACCTTTGTAAAATTTTCAACAAACCTTCTATAGTAGCTTACATGTCCAAGGAAACTTCAGACTCCCTTTTGATTGGTTGGTGGGGGCATCCTTTAAATAACTTCAATCTTTGCCGAATCAACTTTAACTCTTTCAGTAGAAACATGATGACCCAAAACAATACCTTCATTCATAATCATAAAATATTTTTCATTACTTAATGAGATATTAGTTTCTCTACATCTCTGCAAAACTTTCTCAAGATTATGTAAAGCCTCTTCAAAAGCATCACCCATAACTGTAAAGTCATCCATATATACCTCTACGCAATCATGCAAAAGATTAGAGAAAATACCATGGACTGCCAGCTAGAATGTGGTTGGTGTCTTGCATAAACCAAATGGTAATACCCTATATGCATAGGTACCCCATGGACATGTGAATGTAGTGATTTCCTGGTCCTCTGGAGCTATCCTAATCTGATTGTACCTATTGAACCCATCTAGGAAGGAAAATTATTTTTTTTCCTACTAAAGTGTCCAGCACTTGGTCTATAAAAGGAAAGGGAAAGTGATCTTTCAAGGTAGCCTTATTTAGTTCCATGTAATCCACACACACTCACCATTTACCATTCTTTTTGGGAACAATAACCAATGGATATACCCACTGGTTATCCGAGCTAGGATAGATGAACCCTACATTTAAAATTTTTTTGTAATTCATCTTTCACAATTTCCTTTAAGGTGGGGTTCATCCTCCTTCGTGGTTGTCTCATAGGCCTAGCTTTCTCTTCTATTTAAATATGATGAATGCATGTGTCTGGGTGAATGCCTCTCATATATGTGTATTCCCAAGCAAAAGTGTCTGAAAAGTTTTTCAATGCTTGAACTAACTATTTTTCATGTTCAGAGGGAAGGAAGAATTAATATTCAAGAATTTTCCAGGAAATATCTCAACTACCTTACTCCCCCATTCAGTCATGGAATATGTAGGAAATGCAGATAATAGGGTTGAATGTAATTCGACTGTTGTACTATGCTCATGAAAATCCTGTAGATTAGTAATGATATATAAATTATGACTAGACTTCCCCTTTTCTTGCTTTAAAAAGTTAGGATTAGAAATAGAACAATTTATCAAATTCTCTTCTGAATTTTCTTTAAGGCTCATAGCTTGGGCTATTCTCAAAACTAGTTGGGTACATTTTGAATCATGGTCTTCTTCTTCAACCCAATATGTATCTTTTGATCTTAAGAAAGGTTCAGCAGGGGGATACAAATTAATGTGCTTTGTTTCAGCTCCATGAGTGATGGTCATGTTTCCAGACCTACACCCTATATAAGCATCTACCGTGGCTAACCATGGTCCCCCCAAGATCAAAGGATGCCCTCCTAAGTTCGTTTTGGGTTGAAGAATGTAAATTTTTTTAGGGTACTTCCAAGAATCTAATGAGATGACAATGACTTCTAATACCCCCTCTACATTTATCTTAGACCTATCAGCTAGCTTTAACATGGTAGGAGTAGGCAATAAGTCAAAGGTTCCTACTCGAGATAAGGTCTCCATAGTCATCACATTAATGGTCTGCATATTTTTTAGTAACAAATCTAGTAGGCATTAAATTTGCAATATTTCCACCTACTTGAACTGTTGAGAGTTCTCTCTTTTGTCTTCCTGGTCTCTTGGTACATAGCTCCCTTACTATTTTGGCATAGATTGGAATATCCTTAATTGCTTGTAGCAACAAGATCTTAGTGCATAAATTTCTCAGTTCAGACATAAGATCAAACTCAAGTTGTTTTAGTTTCATTTCCAACCTCTCTGGAAAAGGAGGTGGGACCGTATGGGATGAGGAAGGTTCTTGTCACCTTGAAGTAGGTTGTTCTACTAGTTCAGGTGTGGTTTCAACTTCAGGAATTTCTAGAGTGTCTTCCTCCACAATCTCTTCAATTCTTCCAGGTTGAGTCACCACTTTTCTGGATCTAACCTGGATTTCCTACAATGACACAGGAAATTCCTGTAACACAGGAACAAAAATTTCCTGTAGCGACTATGGTGCAATACAATAGGTAGGAAAATTGGGATAAGTGACCAATCCAATGTTGTGAGCGGATTTGATGGTTTTATTATTGGGTTTAGACACTGGCTGGGCAGGAAGTTGCATAGGACGAGGTTGATTCGGTGGGGCAGGTAACTGAAGTTGCCGCTGTTGTGGTTGAACCATTTTCTGTTGTGTGTGCTATGGTGGATAATGTTATACAACAAAATGACCTCCTCATCAACTCAGAGGTGAAAGACATGATGACTGAAGCAAAGACCACAATTGCAGGCCTTGATTCCACACTAACGCTGGTTGCACACTGAAAACCTGCTTTATAAAGCTTGTTACCAAGCCTAAGGGAGTGTTAGTGACCCCACTAACTCATGTTACTAGTGAAGGGGCAGCGTTAGTGAAACTAAGGGAAGTTCAATGGGTCAAGCCAACGAATTGACTCACAAATATCTAGATATTTATCCCTAAATTTGCTCAAGAAAAGCAAGGAAACATCCAAAATCAAGATATTTGGAGGATTTCTAATCTAAGAAAAGAAGGCAAATGGGAAAGAGCTGAAAAGTAGAGCAAGTTCATTACTTTTTCCCTAGTGAACTCTAGGAGGAGCTTGGCAACCCTAACTTGATTGCTATATAAGCAAAGTGAGGGTTATTGTGAAAGAGGTCAAAGCATTTGAAAGGATAGCCCACTAAGTTTTTGTGAACTGTCATACACTTGAAGAAGCGAGCTGAAAGAGAGAGAGAGATAAGAAGAAGAAGAAGGGGCAAGGGAAGACTAATACAATGGATGGTTGTAATCACTCTTTGATTATTAATATAGAACTGCAGTCGTGTTCCCTACTCCATAGTGTCGGTAACATTGTTCATTGAGTTGTTCATTTTGATACTTGTTTAGATGAGTGGTTTAGTTGTATGCAAATAGATGTTCATTGTGCATTCTTATATTAGTTTTCAAGGTTGTATGCTGTGATTGTGTTTGCCTTTCCTTTGTGCAAGAATTGATTTGGAGCGGGCTTTGAGGGAGTTCTTCTTGGCTGCATAGCGATCTCCAAACAAATCTAGAAGGAGACTTGAGGTAATCCTCTTCCCATACTTTGTTAACTTATATTTGATAGATGAATATGTGTATAAATTGGTAGCTTCTGTAGATAATCTGTCTATCGAAGGTCTCGGGAAGGCCTTTGAGGGTAGTTTTCATTCTCCATACACCGTGCATTTTACCGCATGGCAGAATTGGTGACTCCACTAGGGATTATACATCTAGTTCCCGGTTTACCCAAAATCTTCTTTGTTCTCTCTTCCTTCTAAGAGCTCCCTATTCTTCAGAAATCCTTTTCTGATCCACCAAATAACTTGCTGCATCCTACTAGTATAGATTCATCTCAGAAACTGATCTTGGAAACCCTTGTTGTGAAATATTTCCCACACTAACGCATGTTACCAGGCTACACAAAGCTTTATGAAGCACTGTGCCTATGTACAGGGAGCGTTAGTGACCCTACTAACTCTCTGTAACCATTGTTACAGAGCATTAGTCTCCCTTTTCCTTCATTTCCAGTATTATCTGTGGACCAAAAGGGATGGAAAATCTTCTCATGGGCTGAAATAAGATCTATAACTATATTATTTCAGCAAAATTGGTGTCCTAGAAATTTATTTTTAGGAAAAAGTTTTGGTTTTTCTCTCTTAAAAAACATTTTTCCTGAAAGAAAGACTGATATTTTGTATTCATCCTTCTATTTTAAATATTCGTGAGTTGCTTCATTTTGGTTTTCAGTAGTTGTTAGGAAATATTGGAAAAGAATCTTTTGGTTATGCATGTGTTGAAAGACTATAGATGCACAGACAAAACTATGAATATGTGAAAAATATGAATATGTAGAATAAAAGCTTTTTTGCATCAAATTGAAAAAATTTTGAGATATTTTATTGCTCTTTAAAAAATATAAACATCTCCGAGTATTTATTGTTGAGCTCGTTAAATCTATGCGACGATAGTTAGAGAACTTTTTGTGATATTTTATTGCTCTTTAAAAAATAGAAACATCTCCGAGATTTCATCGTTGCACGAAGTTAAATCCATACAAAAATGCTTTGAGCAACTCTTTTTTGATCTTTTTCTAGCTCATAAACTAAAAAAGACCAAAAGAACATTCTTTTTAGGCGCTTTTTTCTCGCTCTTTAAACTGAACAAAAAAAAAAAAATCCCGAGCTTAGTCTTTCTACTCGTTAAACTTGATGAAGATGACCTGAGCATTATTTTAGGTACTTTTCTCGCTCATTAAAACCGAAAAATCCTGATTTTTTGTTACCGGGCTCGTTAAAAATATACGGCAGCAGTAAGAGCACTTTCTTTTTTGGGACCGTTTCTCTCTCTTAAATCGAAAAATCCCCAAGTTTTTCCCCTCCTTCAAGCTTGTAAAACTATGAAGAAGGGATGAGCCATTCTTTTCCCTCTTTTTATCACTCACTAAACTGAAAAAGATACCCTACGTTTTCTTCATTTGAATCATTAAAAATTTTGATGAAGGTATTGAGTTTGTCGTCGTGTGACTCATTAAAAATTCACGACGAAAAACGAGTTTAGTCCGTCGCTTCGTACTCACAACAAAATGAGGTCAACATCTATTGAAAATAGGTTTCTCTTTATCCAAGTTCAATAGATTAACTTACAGAAAAGTAACTGATCTGGGTATACTATTAACCTTTTGTCACACCTGGTTAACAACTATGACAAAGGGACCACCATGGAGTCTCTCTTTATTATATTTTCAGACTCTCTAAATTTTGATGAAGGTATCGAGTTTGTCATTGTGTGACTCATTAAAATTCACGATGAAAAATGAGTTTAGTCCATCGCTTCGTACTCATAACAAAATGAGGTCAACATCTATCGAAAATAGGTTTCTCTTTATCCGGGTTCAATAGATTAACTTACAGAAAAGTAATCGATCCGGGTATACTATTAACCTTTTGTCACACCCGGTTAACAACTATGACAAAGGGACCACCATGGAGTCCCTCTTTACGATCTTTTCAGATTCTCTAAATATAAATATGAATATGCATGTGTTGAAAGACTATAGATGCACAAACGAAACTATGAATATGTGAAAAATATGAATATGTAGAATAAAAGCTTGTTTGCATCAAATTGAAAAAAAATTTCAAAGCATTGTTTTTGCATGATTTATTGAGTCAAGAGTCTCACCATATTTCATACATCAACACCCCTACCGAAGAAAAATAATCAAGTACACATAAAATTTACATTAAAATCAATCAGTTACTCTTTTGAGCAAACCAACATTAGCTAGGCTAGGATCTTGGGATAAGCATGTGAGTGAACTACCCAAGGTTGAAAACCAAAACTAATGTCGTTAATGAGCGAAAAATTCCTTCTGCACTCATATTACTTGGACCACTCCACTAACAACGGAGCAAAATATGAGACAACATCAGACTGTAATTGAAGGTAGCCCGCCTTGTCTTACAAATCCTTGGGCATTTTGTGTACTGGGGGTCCCTTCAAGGATTTCGAAACTGAATTGGGGACTCAGGTATCCTGCCCACACAGCATGCTGTCTACGACTATGTCCCCCTCGGTGATGTCTGTGATCTAAGGTATCTCTAGTGGCCAAACTTATAGGGACTTACACAAGGTGACTGGGACGGGCTGTCCTGGTACCTAACATAGACAAACCTACTTTATCTTCAGTTTTTTGGAGGGTGCTTGTCTTCACGAGAGTACTTGGCCCCTCAATCTGAGGTTTGGGCGAAGCTCTAAAGTAACTATAACTGTACATCTAGCCATCCTTCTTTGTTATTCATTAAAATACCAGGTTTCATCTCTGGTGATCGGTGCTTATCAGATGAGGTATTTTCCCTCTGATTGCTAATTGATAGACTTAGTGTATTTTTTATATTAGGTACCTAAGCGTTATCATTTTGAGACTTTAATGAACATCACGATAAAATTTATTGATAAAATTAATAGTCACCGTGACTACATCCGGCCCTCGTCGTCACTCTAGATGATTGTTAGGACTTCCTCCACTCATTGTGGAGAATCCGCTGAGCTTCAGTGAACCGAATTCCCCATCTTTGGGGAATCAGTCTCCCAGATCTCACACGAGATCTATTTGGACAACTGACAATTCAAGTTTGCCAGAGGATTTCTTCATGAAAGGATTTCTTCCTCATTTTAACCCTCCACTCACAAGTTAGTTGGACCCACTCTTGATTCTAGTGGCACCAGTACTTCCTGCTTCGATAGTTGGAACATTTCCATCTATCCAGTTGACGACTAATGGGTTGTGGAACTTTAGGGGCACTTTTGGTCCCTCACCACTCCCCCAGTCGACAGTCTCCACAACACTGGTAATGGCAAATCCCACTATCCTGTTTGTCCCAGGTATAACCACTCACATGACACCCTCTATGAGTGGAACCCAGTAGATGCCAGGTTCCACCCCTATGGTGCCACACTGCATACCTTCGACAAGTGCCACATATAGTGCTCCTTATAACACTCAATGCGGCACTATGGGCATGGTTCCTATTTACCAACAATATGGTCAGCCGCCAATGTATAGTTCAAACCCCCAGACTCATATACCTGGGTGGGTTCCCAATATGCACATGCCAGTAGCAAACGTAACAGTTCCCCCTTCGTTCTCAAGCATGCATGGTCAGTCACTAATTGACATGAGCATTTCCTCTGTCAATCAAGGACAAATGGGGGGCACCCTACTCACATACTCAAGGGGTTCCCAACCAGTCCATGGGGACACCCTACTCACATACTAAAATGGGTTAAGGGGGCACCACTTATACTGGGGGAAATTTCATACCCCAGTATCAAAATCCTCATGGAAGTCCACTCTACAACACCATACTGCAAAGCAACTGCTACACCATGCAACCCATGTACACTATGGGGAACCAAACGATGGGAGAAGCGCAAAGCTCGTCAAGTCATCTGTCATCACCATGGTCCGAGTCAGGGGCACCTAACTCTTTGCCTTTATTGGCAACGTTGGATATACCTAACTTATACAAGTTGACAAACGACCCCATCTATCACAACTTACAATGGCCACCGATCCTGCATAAAATACTAATGGACATCCAAAAGTTCGATGGAAAACAAGTGGAGGATCTGGGCACCCACATCACCACCTACCATCTCTAGTGTTTTTCAAACTCTATGGTGGATGATAGTGTCTGGTTACATGTTTTTCCCTACACCCTCACTGGCAACACAATGAAATGGTATATTGAGTTACCATGCACGTCAGTAAACACCTTTGACAATTTAGCGATGGAATTCCTAAAGCACTTCCAGTTACCTATCCACTATGAGATTGGGACAGAGCTCCTCACTTCATTTCATCAAGATACTGCCACCCACATCTCCAATCATATACATGAATGGAGACATAGGTGGAGGTTAGTCAAAGCTCCCCTCCCAGACTTTCTCTTAACGGACTGGTTCTGCAGGTCCTTACTTCCTCAAATCGCTAGATATGTCGCTCTAGGTGGTGCGGTCACAAAAGACCAATCCATACATCATGCCCAACACTTAGATTTGATATATTCATAGTCTGGCACTCTTTACGACATAATCCCCAATGCTCCTAGTAACCCCAATGCTTCCGCCACTCAGCACCCCGGAGTGCATGCCGACGAGATTGTCGACGCAACCTCTAGGGCCACTATAAAACAACTCAATGGTTCCATTGCCAAGATGGTAGTGGACCCCTCTACCAATACGACTTCTCTTCCTGCCACTATGATGAACTCTGTGCAGTCTACACAAAATCCCAGTGGTAAGAAAAACAAGAATAAGAAAAAGACCGCTCCTTCTGAGGAGCAATCAACAAAGCAGCCCAACCCAAAACAGAAGGTCGTTGTGCCTACTGCTGATGAAAAGGATACACCTACCAGATTTCCTTGCAAACTCTATGTTGAAGACCATGTAATCTGGCATTGTCCATGGCTTCAGGAATGCATAGATTACCTTGCAAGAAGGGATACTGGTAAGAACCCTTGCTGTCCTTAGGAATCCTTTTCCCACTCAGCAGCAGCAAAATCTTATTGAAAACGAACAACAACCCATGCCAGGGGGCAATGATGGTTCACAACATCCTTCAGCTGGTGAAGGATCTTCTACCATTTACACATTTGAAACGGTAGATCTCACCACAAGAACCAAATCTTATGGAGCTCCTGTCGCTCATGCAGTAGAACCATCCTCAGGTCAAAGCCCACCGCCACCTAACGATTTTCATATCGAAAGGTCGGTTGAGGACTTTGTAATTCAACCCCCAAAAGGGGCACTTCGATGCACAATGCACAATACAACTACACATGCAGCCCAACACTACAACATTGTAGAATATTTGGCACAAGTGCCATCGGCTATGTCGGTGCTCGATGTATTACAAACACGCCCAACACAATGAAAGGCTTTTCTTTTGGCCATTGGTGGTATCAACCCAAAGGATTCCACGCTTGCTATTTTTGACATGGACAAGTGTAAACCTCCCCTTTCTGACCAGCTTGAATTCCAGGTGCATATAACTTCGAAAGGTAAAGGTATACACAGAACTGTCATCGACGAAGGTACTTCGACCTACGTCATGTCAGCTTCATGTTGGCTCGCCCTGGGTTCTCCAACCCTAACCCCACTGTCGAACTCCCTGAAAGCTTTTGAAAGCCACACCTTTATCCCAAAAGGATACCTAGCCAGTTTCCCCATCAATGTTTGTGGGAAAACCGTAATGGTGGACGTAGAAGTCGTAGACAAAAAACTTGACTATAATCTCTTGCTGGGTCACAGTTGGACATATGCCATGGTGGTTGTCGTATCTACTGTCTTTCACATCATCCAATTCCCAGCGGATGGAAAGGTAGTTACAGTAGATTAGTTTTCTTTCTGCACCCATGATTATTCACCATTACCAAGTGGCTTCGTACCCATAGTAGGAGGTGGAACTGACTCTTATGTCAGTTTAGGTATCGGCCTACTAAAGGATTCTTCCCTCATGGGTTGTTTTCCTCTTCAGCTGCCGAAGGTTTCATAGATGGTCAATATGCTTTCATCTATTCCTCATGAATAGACCGATCCATGGATCCTACCAGCTCCTTCAGACATTGACACATACGGAGAGAAAATGTCACTGTCACCAGCTGAATTGGCTTACCAAGCCATTCAATTTGCATTTGAATCTCCAGTCACTTTGGTTTCAGCCAACAGTACCACTACCCCTCCCATAACCGCTCCTTCTTTCGATCCACTCAATCATGTCCTACCTAAGGATGAAGCTATTAAAGAGATCATGAGTTTAGAAGAGCGACCTTGGGAGGACTCGCACCATCATGTTTCGATATCTGATTCAGACATGATGCCTAATCAAATCATGTTACCCAATGCACATGAAATTGTTTCCTCAACCTATACGATCCTCCGAACTTTGGAGGTGGAAGGAAACATGGGAACTATTTCAAAAACATTGCTCACTAATATTTCCATCATGACAGGCATCATGGAAAACATACAGATTGGAGCCACTCACAATCCTGAGGAAACTGTGAGCTTCACCTACCTGTTTAGGGACTTCCGTGATGTTTTTCCTTGGTCTTATGAGGAAATGCATGGCATATACCCTTCTATTGTCAAGCATGAGATCAAGGAAGGTCGAGTGTTCTTTTTATGGTATTCTTGCTCATTAATCCGAAAAATCCTTAAGTCTTCTTCTTTAGGCTCGTTAAACTACCATGAAGAAGATTGAGTGTTCTTTTTATGGTATTTTTCTTGCTCGTCAATCTGAAAAACCCCAAGTCTCCTTCTTTGGGCTCGTTAAACTACTACAATGAAGAATAGAATAGAACACTTTTTGAGATATTTTATTGCTCTTTAAAAAATATAAACATCTACGATTTTTTATCGTTGAGCTCGTTAAATCTATGCGATGATAGTTAGAGCACTTTTTGTGATATTTTATTTCTCTTTAAAAAATATAAACATCTCCAAGTTTTCATTGTTGTGCTCGTTAAATCCATACAATGATGCTATGAGCAACTCTTTTTTGATCTTTTTCCAACTCATAAACTAAAAAAGACCAAAGGAGCATTCTTTTTAAGCGCTTTTTTCTCGCTCTATAAACTAAAAAAATCTTGAGCTTAGTCTTTCTGCTCGTCAAAATTGATGAAAATGACCCGAGCATTCTTTTAGGTACTTTTCTCACTCGTTAAAACCAAAAAATCCTAAGTTTTTGTTACCGGGCTCGTTAAAAATATATGGCAGCAACAAGAGCACTTTCTTTTTTGGGACCGTTTCTCGCTCTTAAATCGAAAAATTCCCGAGTTTTTCCCCTCCTTCGAGCTCATAAAACTATGAAGAAGGGATGAGCCGTTCTTTTCCCTCTTTTTCTCGCTCACTAAACTGAATAAGATACCATGAGTTTTCTTCATTTGACTCATTAAAAATTTTGATGAAGATATTGAGTTTGTCATCGCGTGACTCATTAAAAATTCACGATGCAAAACGAGTTTAGTCCATCGCTTCGTACTCATAACAAAATGAGGTCAACATATATTGAAAATAGGTTTCTCTTTATCCGGACTCAATAGATTAACTTACGGAAAAGTAACTGATCCGGGTATACTATTAACCTTTTGTCGCACCCCGTTAACAACTATGACAAAGGGACCACCACGTAGTCTCTCTTTATGATCTTTTCACACTCTCTAAATATGAAAAGACCACTGAGTTTTCTAGTTTGGACTCTTTAAATTACACAGACAAGATATAGAGTCGTTCTTTTTATGATACTTTTTAGACTCGTAAAACATGAAAAAATCGACGAGTTTGCCTGTCTGGACTCATTAAACTAATCAGATAGGGAAAAGAGTTGTTCATTTTGCGATCCTTTTCAGACTCTTTAAACATTAAAAGATCAATGATTTTACCTGTCTAGACTCATTAAATTAATCAGAAGGGGAAAGTGGACAATACAACTATATTTTGTATTAGAAAGAGTGGTTTGGCAACAGTGGTTCCCTTGAACATGGCACTCCCTCAGATAAACCTTCCTTTTGATGGCCTCTCAATATGAACCCTAAAATTCTATGAGTTTTAGCCTATATACCTTGATGTAATTGTGTCTCTGTATCCTAACACTCTGTAGTGTTCATGAGTCTAGTGATTTCTAGTTAAAACCGTTGTCGTGCCTTCTATTGTTCAAGGGTTACCCATTTGTTTCCTCCATCAACCGATCAAACATATCCTTTCATCATGCCCTTCATTGTTTAGACCCAAATGCTCAAAAGATTCCTAAAAAAGAAATCGTTCTTGTTTTGTTTCGTGTTGATTGATGTAGGACACATCATTGCCTACCTTTCGACAGGTTGCTTCCTATCGACTTCAACACTCTATCTAGGAAGATAACCCAGAAACACATTCAGTGCCTTGGTACTTGCAGCCATTAGTGGCAGGTTACCTTGTGTTTGATCAAGGGTTCTCATTATTGGCTCCTGGTTAAGCAATTCTACAGGTGTTCGATGACAAAGGAATATTTCACACTCACTAGTTTGTACTGTGCATCTTGGAGACCATCACCATTATCGGTGGCCTTCCTTGCATCTGTTAATGGTCACCATTATTGACTGGTAATCAGATGATTTCGTGCATGTTCGACATCAACACATATTTTTCACATGTATCGATCTAGGCTATTCATTGAAGCGGAAATCAAGACCTTGCCTAGAGGCTTGCATCATTCAGCCTTGTTTCCTCTCCCAAGCTGCGGATATAGTTTTATGGAGACAATTGTTTCAAGATGATTCTATTATGACACTGGATCTGCATTGTTCTTATCGGTGGCCAGCCTTGTTATATCTCTTTGGAGAAAATTACTCTAACAGAGCTACTGAGCATGGGAATGCCCAACTCGGGACATGATTTTAGCAGTTTTACATATATGTTTTGTATCAGGTTTTCCTTGCCACCCGAAGCTTCTTTGATAGGAAAAATTACAGTTTTGGTAAATTATTTCGGCCATCATCTATACCTCTGATCTCATACTTTAGGGGGCATCTATTATACAACAAAATGACCTCCTCATCAACTCAGAGGTGAAAGACATGATGACTGAAGCAAAGACCACAATTGCAAGCTTTGATTCCACACTAACGTTGGTTGCACACTAAAAACCTGCTTTATAAAGCTTGTTACCAAGCCTAAGGGAGTGTTAGTGATCCCACTAACTCATGTTACTAGTGAAGGGGCAGTGTTAGTGAATGTAAGGGAAGTTAAATGGGTCAAGCCAATGAATTGACTCACAAATATCTAGATATTTATCCCTAAATTTTCTCAATAAAAGCAAGGAAACATCAAAAATCAAGATATTTGGAGGATTTCTAATCTAATAAAAGAAGGCAAATGGGAAAGAGCTGAAAAGTGGAGCAAGTTCATTGCTTTTTCCCTAGTGAACTCTAGGAGGAGCTTGGAAACCCTAACTCGATTGCTATATAAGCAAAGTGAGGGTTATTGTGAAAGAGGTCAGAGCATTTGAAAGGATAGCCCACTAAGTTGTTGTGAATTGTCATACACTTGAAGAAGCAAGCTAAAGGAGAGAGAGAGAGAGAGAGAGAAGAAGAAGGGGCAAGGGAAGACTGATACAATGGATGGTTGTAATCACTCTTCCATTATTAATATAGAACTGCAGTTGTGTTCCCTACTCCATAGTGTCGGTAACATTGTTCATTGAGTTGTTCATTTCGATACTTGTTTAGATGAGTGGTTTAGTTGTATGCAAATAGATGTTCATTGTGCATTCTTATATTAGTTTTCAAGATTGTATGTTGTGATTGTGTTTGCCTTTCCTTTTCGGAGGAATTGATTTGGAGCTGGCTTTAAGGGAGTTCTTCTTGGATGCATAGCGATCTCCAAACAAATCTAGAAGGAGACTTGAGGTAATCCTCTTTCCATACTTTGTTAACTTATATTTGATAGATGAACATGTGTATAACTTGGTAGCCTCTGCAGATAATCTTACAGTTTGTCAAAGGTCCTGGGAAGGCCTTTGAGGGTATTTTTCATTCTCCATACATCGTGCATTTTACCCCATAGCAGATAAAAGTTTTGAGAAGGAAAATTATGTATGGTAGGGTAAGAAAAGTTCCCCTACCAAGGCTGTTGTGGAAGCCAAGACTGCCAAGGCATTGGAATATTCCACATCTGATTTTGAGTATAAGGAAATTGATAATGCAACTGAGACATACCTATAGCACGTGGTTTCCATGGTCTTTGAGGTGCCATTGAGTAAAGTGCATTGTCAACTCCTTGATATACTAGATATGTTGCTTGAATTTTAGGAAGTCAAAGACATTGAACAGTGGAATTCTTAGCTTCACAAATTTAGCATACCTCTATACTATCTGTAGGACATTCCCTAAAGGCATGCTTCTTCCTGAATTTCGAAGAGAACAGGGCCAGGGCTTTCTCTAGTTCCTCCTATTTTTCCTATTTTTTCTTAGCCTGCAAAGCATCTAATTGTGAAGATAACGTGCTAATAATATCAGTTTTAAAATTTTTAAATAAATTACCCATTTCAACTTTGGTTACTCCAGCTCCAGCAACTAACTTGACAAGCCTGGAAGAAGTATCTCTTGTTCCTCCTCCAACTTTAGAATTTCCTCTTGAATATCGTCAACATATCTCACATACCTCATCATAGCCCAACTTTGATATGTCACCTCCTCCCATTAAGTTCAAAATATCCAGAGATTCTAGTCTGATTTCTCTGAGAAAAAATGTTCTTTTAGTATTCTTGCTCAGTTGATTCATATTGGATATCTATATATTATACTAAAATATCTCCACCAAGTCCTCAAGACTCTCCCCCTCCTTCTGAGTCATGCCAAATATTTCTTCTCTGAGGTCCCTAGTCTTGCAATAATCTTGATATTTCTTCAAGAATACCTTTTTCATTTCATCCCAAGTTGTAATGGAGTTTGAAGCTAACCCCATAAATGACCTAAGAGTTGCATCCTTCAATGCTGCAGGAAACAACTTCAGCTTCTAAGCATTAGAAGAATAGTCATAGCTCCTGTATAACACATCGAACTCGAACAAAAAGGCATCAGGATCTTAATTGGGAACCCCACGAAAGTTAGGCAAGGCTTAGGGAGTAATATTCTTCATCTGAGTAGCTCCACCAGCCACCCTGATAGGGAATTTGAATGTAACCGGTTCTTCTTCCTTCGCATCATATCCATCTATGTCACCAATCCCCTCCTCATGAGCCATTCTAGACTAAAAGGAAATGGGGCTTTTGTAAACTACAAATTCTGTGGAATCAATGGTTTGAAATTCTAGTTCTTGAATAGGATTGACAAGGAATTCGTTTTCAGGCTGACCACTGAGAAAAGATGTTGTCTTTCTTGTGAGAGGATATTCAAAATGGGCAACAACATAATACTTTCCTGCAGAAGTTTCTCCTGTAGAAGTAGGAATATCTTCTGGCCTCTTTTCAGGACCACAGACCTCCTGTCCGGACTCTTCTTCCCTTGTTACCTTATATCTTGCAGACTTCTTTTTCCTTGCCAGTGTATTAGTAAGTGAAGTGGTGCTCACACCACCACAAAATACATTTGTAGATGTTGGACCCTATCATCTACTATACCAACAAATTCAAAGAAAATTACTTACCAAACAACCAGGACATGGCTTTGGCGAATTTTTGACCTCCACAGGTGCGTAGGCTTTGCCCTTCATCTTACCGCTTCGACTCCCCCAATCCTGAAAATTCCAAACAATACATGTGATACAAAAACACTTCAGTATTATCCCTTAGCACACCCCCAGAAACAATGCCAAAATGTTGAGTCAAATTATAGACTTATAATTTGATTAACATAAATCATCAACCTAAGGCAGGTAAGCTTGTGAGATGTTGCACAAAATATATGTAGGCTTAACATTGTGAGTGATGATTAATCTAACTAGTCAATCATACAAACTAATGCCTCTTTTTTGCATCAACATTTAGAAGCAAAGGCTATGGAGTGGATTGAAACATCCCTCTATAGCTCTTAGTATTGCTGATGTTGATTAGGAAAAGATAGAAAAATAAAACTTACAACAAATTAAGAAATTTACTCAACATTATAAATAAAATCTTGATTAAATGAAATCCACACATTCATATGAAATTTATTCATTCAATCATTTGCTCTTGATATATTAGAAAGATTATATTAGCTGTAAGAATAGGTTATTACTACATAATAGAAATAAAATTCATAAACACTAAACTACGGGAGTTGTGAGCAAAGGGGACCCTCCCTTACTCACAACCCCTTCAAATTAAAAGAGCTTGGACAGAACATATAATATTGTATTAATCTGAAAATGTAACAGTCAAGTACAATCTGATATACAATATCAGCTGAAGCCAACCCAACAACCCCCTACCATATAAACTAGAACCGAGTTTATACAAATATAAAGGCCCATATGTGGCTCAAAGTAAGGAAAACTGCTAATCTGAGCCATTGGCTAACAATCCTGTTACAAAATATCAAATTTAGTTATACTGAGTCTAATCCATGACTGAAAGCATGCATTAGATGAAATTCATTACATGGATGCAGCTTTCCTCCATACGGCCAATGAGAGGAGGTCTGCAAATATGGGCAGTTTCGTTGGCGGATTTGAAATGGCCAATAGGATAACATCCATATGTGATATATTCCCCACAAAACCCATGTTCTCATTTGATTTAGGAATTGATGGAACATAGTTAACCACCGATTTTGCTATAGGAAATCTGGGTGATTGTAGGAAATCCGCATCTGCAGGAATTCCGGAGCATCTACAGGAAATAGGATCACACAAGTTGTCTACAAGAAATGCGGCCCTGTTTCGAATCAAAACAAATCTACATAAGAAATCTAGATTAGTTGGCATGATAATTCAACAAATAACAACTAGCTTTAAGGAATGCTTAAGGTTAGGGTAAAATAGGCTTTTTCATGTTAATTTACAGACCTTCAGCATATGGTACACTTTTGGAAAAAAACCTAGGTATTATAACTGAAATAGGCATAATAGGGGTTAAAGATAGTTCAAAATGGGAGAGGTAAAGTCTAGAAAGGGTGTCAAAATTGGGCAAAACCAAGCCCCAACAATAACCAACTGAAAAATGAGGTTGAGAAGCTATAAGGTTTTCCAACACTTTCGAGGCTTCATCCATATAATGAAAAAGGTGAATAAGATGATTCCCTTCACATAGCTTACAGGGAAACTTTACTTTACCCTTTTTCCCATGGACCTTACTATCACTAGTGGATGTTTTATCACCAACATGATCTCTAGAGGCTGATGACAAAGGCCGAAGTGAGCCTGTGGGCCACACTTCTAATACCTTGGGAATACTAGGACAATATCTAAAAAGGAGATCACCCTTACAAAACATGAAAAGGAATTTAGCTTTGCAGGGCTAATTGGAAGGTTCCTCCATCCTAGTTGCATTCATAACAATGGTTTCTTGGTTGCTCCCCTGCTTATTTTTCTTCTTCTTAATCTTCCTTGTCTTCTTCTTCTTATCCAACTCGTTACTAACCTTGAGGATTTCACTAGAAAAAGAGGAAAACGAGGAACAAGAATGAACAGGTAAAGAAGGCAAAGGGTCAATTTTAGGATAAACTTGAGGTTGATGTTGTTCAGGTGGAGAAAAACTTTGTTGAGAAGCATTTTGGACATTTAGAACCAAATAGGTCAAAAATAACCAAACTGGTAAACCAATGGTAAATCCAGGAAGGGACAATGTTGCCATATAAGGGGGCAACAATATTTCCAAAAGAAGGAAAAGGGCTAGGATTCCCATCAGAGGGGTTTCCATGACTAGTAGAGTTTGGAAATGTTGCCATTAGTCTCAACCTAAGATCTACTAAGGAGTTGTTAGGTCCCTATAATACTAGTGATTACCCCATTACTATTGTAGTTATATCCCTTATTAATATTGTTGTACCCCTATTGTCCCCATATTGTTATTACCATGCCCCATAGAATCCCTCTATTGTTATTTTTGTGCCTTTATATTATTATTGTTAGGTCGACTAGGTTATATTGTGACTCCTTAGACTCTTGTATATAGTAAGGAGGTTTTGTCATTTGAATCATCAAAGAATCATTCATTTGTGTAATGTAAAGGAGGTTGCCCCTTCGCAGAGGCTGAATTCTAAGGCGTTGATCTATCTTTTCTATATTTTTGTGAGTTGGTTTCATAACATTTGGTATCAGAGCTTTGGATTCTAGGGTTTCGCTGCTCCAAATAGGTCATCGTGTCATTTTCACTATAACTTGTTTTATGTGATGTTTCAGAAGTGAAAAAAAAAAACCCCATTTGAGACAAAATTGCACTAAACCCTGGATCCAAATTTTAGAGCTTTTCGCGCTATATTTGCAAAGATATGATCTGAAGAAGTTGGTCTTTTTGCAAACTCCTGAATTACATTCCAAACAGGTGACCTGGGGAAGATCGTCGTAACTTTCACTCTGAGCATCAGATTGAAGTTTCGTAAAAAGGTACAAAAAAAAGATGGACTGTAGTTTCTTGTATATATTTGTTAGAGCCAAAGGTGGAAACAGGGACACGTGGCATGTCATACAAGTTCGCTCTACTGAACTAGTCTATAATCAGGTCACTGTGGGAGATTTGGCATAACTCTTCCTTGGAGAATACAATTTGGATCAGAATAGCGGTATTGGAAAGAGGACACAGAGCGCTACTGCAGGTGACAATTTTAGAACTAGATGATCTGAAATTACAGAGATACATCAAAGGCAATATCGAGCTCCTACAAAGTGAAAAAAGGTGTGTAGATTTTTTTAAATTTTTTCTTAAGCTTGGTTTGAAAAATTATTTTGAAGGAATTCAAAGGCAATAGTAAAGAATTATTATCGATAACTAATGCCCTGAGGAAAGAAAATGCAAACACCTAGTAAGCAACCTAAAAGCTCTAGCATGATTCATGAAGAAGAGGAAGAAATGCTACATGATATATCAAAATTACAAGACCAAGTGCAACAAATGTCACTCTCACAAAAGCTAATAGAAGCTAAGATAAATGGCATGGAATCTAAGATAAATGCCATGGAAGCAAAGATGAATGGCGTGGAAGCTAAGATTGATGATTTGAGGATAGATTTGAAGACAGATTTGAAGAGAGACATGGCAGATTTGAAGAGAGACATGGCAGATTTGAAGATAGATTTGACAAATTTTCTACAAGAAATACTTAGAAATGGTGAAAGGGTAGTAAAGGAAACTCATGATGCGAACAAAAGAAATGTTAATCATGATTTCATAGACTCTAATGCTAGATCAAAGACCCACCATATTCCAAACATCGATATGAGGAAGTTTGATGGCAAGGATCCCGCAACATGGATATTACAGATGGAGCAATTTTTCGATCTCAATAATGTGAAAAACTCACAAAAGGTACGTATTGCAACTTTATATTTGGAACCAAATCAATTTGTATGGTATCAATGACTTTGTTCTCGTAAAAAAATTATAACTTGGGCAATTTTTATGGAAGAATTGACAACACATTATGAGGATACAAAAAGCAACACTTTTTTTAGCCAATTGATAAGTCTCAAACAAAAGGGTTCAATAATGGAGCACATTGAAGAGTTCCAAAAATTGAACATAAGGGTAAATAATATTCCAGAGGAGCATAGGATTGATGTGTTCATAGGGACTTTAAAGGATAATATCCAACATGATGTTCACATTTGGGAACCTAATTCATTAGAGAAGGCATTTAGGTTAGCAAGAAAAATGGAAAGCAAAATTATGGAAACCAAGAAGCATACCACTCACAACTATAAAGATGGAAGTGTTGTTGCCCCTACTCTTCCACAACCTACAAGGTTGACACCACAATAATTGGAAGAAAAAAGAGCAAAAGGGCCTTGTTACAGTTGTGATAGCAAATACAATAAAGGTCATAAGTGTGCTGAGAAGAAATTATTCTACATAGATTGTGAAGAGGAAGAAGAAAAGGAGCAAGAAAGGTCAAAAGAAGAGGATATACTCCAGGAACAAAGCCTAGATAAAGAAGAGATGAATCCGACCATATCTTGTAATGCATTGGAGAGAATTACCACTCCTCAAACCATCAAGATAGAAGGACAAATCAAGAAGAAAAAGGTAATAGTGTTGATTGATTCAGGAAGTACCCACAATTTTATTCATTGTAAGGTAGCAAAAGAATTGAATTGCTTCCTATATCCAGCACTAGAGTGTCAAGTGATGGTTGCAAATGGAGGAACAATAAATTGCTCTGGAAAGTACCATAATATCAAGTTATCCATAGGAGAATATGTATTGACTAGCCCAATGCTTTCCATTCCAATGGGAGGTGCTGATGTTGTACTAGGAGTCCAATGGCTACAATCCTTGGGTACAATAGCTTTTAATTTTCACGAACTTTTCATGAAATTTTTTGTAGAAGGAAAGGAAGTTGAATTAAGGGGTATTGCAGGGAAACCGGGAAAGATAATCAGCTCTAAGGGTATGACAAAGCTTCTAAAAAAGGAACAAAGAGGTGTAATTGCACAATTATGGTCGCTAGATGTTTCCACATTGAAATCATCTATTTCTCCAGATCTCCAAAAAGTTTTGGACAATCATTCCAAGGTATTTGAGACTCCCAAAGGTCTCCCACCTATTCATGATCATGATCATGCTATTCATCTGATTCTAGGAAGTGTTCCTCCAAGGATCAGGCCGTACAGATATCCCTATGCCCAAAAGAGTGAAATTGAACGTATGGTTGCAGAAATGCTAGAGGCTAGTATAATTCAACCTAGTCAAAGTTCTTTCTCTGCTCCATTAGTATTGGTGCACAAGAAGGATGGATCATGGCGCATGTGTCCAGATTATAGGGAGCTAAACAAGCTCACTATTAAAGATAAGTTTCCCATTCCTGTCATTGATGAATTACTAGATGAATGGCATAGATCAATTTACTTCACCAAGTTGTATCTTCGTTCAGGATATCATCAAATCAGAATGAAGACTGAAGACATTCCAAAAATAGCATTTAGAACTCATGAGGGTCATTATGAATTTTTGGTCATGCTTTGGCCTTACCAATGCACCTTCTACATTTCAAGGTTTGATGAATTCCATTTTCAAACCCTTCCTTAGAAAATTTGTGTTAGTATTTTTTAATGATATACTAATCTACAGCAAGTCTTGGAAGGATCATGTTGAACATGTTGACAGGGTGCTACAACTATTGGAGGAGAAACAATTATATGCAAAAGGATCCAAATTTTTCTTTGGAGTACAAGAGGTGGAATATCTGGGTCATATTGTATCTCATGAAGGAGTTAAGGTAGACCCTAGCAAAATTAAAGCCATTAAGGAATGGAAAATCCCCACATCCATAAAGCATCTGCGAGGATTTCTCGGGTTGACAGGGTATTATTGCAAGTTTGTTAAAAATTATGGGAGAATAGCAGCACCTCTAACAACATTATTGAAGAAAGATGCATTTTCATGGACTCTGGAAGCAACAAAGGCCTTCGAACATATTAAAGAGGCAATGTGCCAAGCACCGGTCTTAGCTACACCAGACTTCACAAAACCCTTTATTTTGGAATGTGATGCTTCAGGAAATGGAATTGGTGCTATTTTAATGCAAGATGAAAGACCCATTGCTTTTGAAAGTCGTCCAATCAAGGGAAAGTTTTTACACAACGCCATTTATGAGAAGGAAATGTTGACAATACTACATGCACTTAAGAAATGGCGACCCTACCTAATGGGAAGACACTTCAAGGTTAAAACGGATCATGATAGCCTTAAATACTTTTTAGAACAAATATTATCCTCTGAAGAGAAACAAAAGTGGGTCACAAAGATGTTGGGTTATGACTTTGAAATCATCTACAAAAAAGGGAAGCAAAATGTGGTGGCAGATGCACTCTCAAGAAAGGATGAGGATGTGGAAGCATTGTTGTGTGCCATTTCTATTATCCAACCAGATTGGATAAATGAAGCAAGGGAGGAATGGAAGAATGATGAAGAAGTGTGGGCACTTATTCAAAAGTTACAACAAGATTCCAGTACATCTGATACATTTAGCTGGAAAAATGATTCGTTATGGTACAAAGATCTCTTATACCTCTGTAAGAATTCCCAACTCAAACAAAGTATTCTTATGGAATTGTGCACTTCTCCCTTAGGAGGGCACTCAGGATTTTTAAAAACTTACCACAGGGTTAAGAAGGAATTTTTCTGGGATGGCCTTAAATCGGATATTCAAAATTTTGTGGCAGAATGTTTGGTTTTCCAACAAAATAAAGTTGAAACAATTAAGACCCCGGGTCTATTACAAGCTTTATCCATTCCAAGCCAACATTGGGAGGAGGTTTCAATGGATTTTATCATAAGTTTACCTAAGTCTGAGGGAAAGAGTGTCATCATGGTGGTAGTTGACAGACTTACCAAGTATGCATTCTTTTGTGCATTATCACATCCATTTAAAGCCAGTACAGTTTCTGCTGCATTTATGGAAACAATTCAAAAGCTACATGGAAACCCAGAGATTATTGTAAGTGACAGAGGTCCCATTTTCACTGGAAATTTTTGGACATAATTACTTTCTTGTCTCGGTACTCAGTTAGCTCATATCTCATCTTATCATTCTCAATCTGATGGGAAAACTAAGATAGTAAGCAAATGTTTGGAAGGATATCTTCGTTTCTTTGTATCTGATAAACAGACACAATGGGTCAAATGGTTGCCTCTGGCTGAATGGTGGTATAACACATCCTTCCATACAGCAACAAAAATGACCCAATTTATGGCACTTTATGGATATCAGCCACCATCCATTACATCATATTTAAGAGAAAATTCTCAGGTTCAAGTAGTGGAACATCACATCGAGCATCAACAACAAGTCCTCCAACTCTTAAAGGATAACCTTGTGTTGGCGTAGAATAGAATGAAGCAACAGGAAAATCAACATCGTAGCAAAAGAAGTTTTAATGTAGGTGATTGGGTATTCCTACGGCTACAACCATATAAACAAATGTCCCTCAAGCAAGCTAAGAAGGATAGTAAATTATCACCAAAGTATTACGGTCCGTACAAGGTGTTGCAAAAGATTGGTACTATGGCATACAAATTGGAGCTTCTTGTAGCTTCTCGAGTGCACCCAGTTTTCCATGTTTCATGTTTAAAGAAGGTTATAGGTGACAAGCTCCTAGTTCAAACAATATTGCTAGAACTTGACGAGGAAGGAAAAATTTCATTGGATCCGGAAGTAGTCACAGAAACAAGAACTCCACAGCTACGAAATTGATCAATTTCAGAGTATCTCATCAAGTGGAAGAACTTATTCGCTGAAGATTCCACATGGGAGGATAAGAATTTTATACAGAAGCATCCAGAACTACTCAAGCGTTGAGGACAACACTTTTTTGAAGCAGAGGGGCATGTTAGGTCCCTATAATACTAGTGATTACCCCATTACTATTGTAGTTATATCCCTTATTAATATTGTTGTGCCCCTATTGTCCCCATATTGTTATTACTCTGCCCCATAGAATCCCTCTATTGTTATGTTAGTGCCTTTATATTACTATTGTTAGGTCGGCTAGGTTATATTGTGACTCCTTAGACTCCTATATATAGTAAGGAGGTTTTGTCATTTGAATCATCAAAGAATCATTCGTTTGTGTAATGTAAAGGAGGTTGCCCCCTCGAAGAGGCTGAATTCTATGACGTTGATCTATCTTTTCTATCTTTTTGTGAGCTGGTTTCATAACAACTAACCTTGGGGATTTCACTAGACAAAGAGGAAAAACAGGAACAAGATCGAACAGGTGAAGAAGGCAAAGGGTCAATTTTAGGATAATCTTAAGGTTGATGTTGGTTAGGTGGAGAAAAACTTTGTTGAGAAGCATTTTGGACATTCAGAACCAAAGAGGTCAAAAATAACCAAACTGGTAAACCAATGGTAAATCCAGGAAGGGACAACGTTGCCATATAAGGGGAAACAGTATTTCCAAAAGAAGGAAAAGGGCTAGGATTCCCATCAGAGGGTTTTCCATGACCAGTAGAGTTTGGAAATGTTTCCATTAGTCTCAACCTAAGATCTACTAAGGAGTTGTTCCATGGGGAGGATGTTGTTCTATGATCAATTAATTGATTTAGAAATTAATAACAAAAAAACAAACAAAGTGGTAACTAGGAAAAAGGGTTTACCAAGCAACTGTGAACTGCAATATGCACTTTCGTGAAACAAGGACTAATGTATGTGTAGGAAATCTCCCTGAATGTTGTGTTTGGTGTATCACGATATACAAGGCAGCCGACTCAATTACCTATGGCTAGGATAGAAACATATAGGGGACTTCCAAAATATTCTTGATGGTATGTGGAGGTGTAGTCTATAGTAGTGCTATCAAATGCATAATCATTTGATGAGAACATTCCCATATACTTTATTTGTCTAGAGCACCATCCAATATACCCAAAGGTACATGGAGAAATATCCTATACATTCACGTACATGAAATGAGATTTCACCCGTGGGATACAATGCTGGAAAACAACGATAGCTTCTACATTTAGCAACACCAAAACACGTCTCTAACCTAGACCTCTAGATGTTTTCATTCACTTTCAAATGCTCCTTAGGTTAATTGAGGTGAATTTTAAAGTTTATCTTGAATTATGTTTCAATTTCAAGGTTCAAAACTCAATGTCACCTGAACATGCCTATGATGCAACTAATATGACAAAAAATAACTATTTTGATTTTCGATGAAAGCTATCTAGTGTAGGGAAGAGGTGCAAACAATGATGCAACAACCCCACCTTACCTTCAGTCCCTAAAAGAACTTTTAGTAAGGATAAATTCCAATAACTTTATTCCTCGGTTAACATTAAATTTAGGAAAATCCTCAACAATTTATCTTAAAAATGATTGATTTATAAAAATTCAATTAGTAATATTTAGAAGACCCATTTAGTTTTATTATTATATCACATGTTTTAAGTATTTTGCATTATTTATAACATTAATGTTAATACATAATATATTTAACATTATTAATCTTAATATTAGCAAAATTAATTAATACAAAAACTTTTACTAATGAACAAATAACATTATATCATTTAAAACATTATAATACTATAATGTCACATAAAATCATATTAGAATAGTAACATTAGGTATTAATTAATGTTATTAAAAATAACTAATACTAAAACTTTTAATTAATAACATTTTAACATTATAATATTACATGGTATTTTAAAAAAAATAAAATTATTAATTATTAATTAAACTAAATTCATTTCTTAACAAAATCAAAATTGTCGGCTACTTACATTACCAACCCATTTTTTCCTATATTTATTGCCCCAGCATTATCTGACTTCTTCACACATCTGATCCTGATGATGAACCACAGAGGTTGGTTCGAAACGTCGATACAATAAAACATGAATACGATAACTCCGTAAGACATCAATACACAAAATGATGCATCAATCAAATATGCAGCAAATGAAATCTTCCTAACTAGATATTTCAATTTCACTATTCCAAGTCAATTCAAATGAGCAAATGTAATCTATGCACTATCCCGTGAAAACTATGCAAATGTAATCTATGCACAATTTCCTTTGCTGTAGTGAAAATGAAAATTCTAACTACACAAATGTGATATATGCAAGATAATTCTTCAAAACAAACAAAAGAGGATTCCAATGAAATTAAATGTAATCTGATATTGCATGAATACATGGCTTAAACTGAGATTCGGTGAAATTTTCAAAACTCAAAAGAGATGACACTCAAAGGCAATTAACTCTCATACACAATTCATGCAATTTCATAATAGAGAATTTCACACTAGGGAATTCCAATTTCACACACAAAACCCTAGATGCAAATGCAAGCATATTTTTATTTTCAATTTTCTCATAATTTTCAAAATGAGAGAAAACTAAGATGCATGTCTGATCATTGATAAAAACAAGCTTTTCATAATGATGACTGGAACACCAATTCTTTCAAGTACTCGATGACCAAGAAAAATCATGTTTATAATGACCTGATGACAAGAACAAAGGAAAATCTAAACAAATTCTTGTCAAATGCAATCAAAACCACAAGAAAACCAAATGGAGGCTACAGAGATACCATAAGACACTCAAAGACTCAAGGAAGAGTAGCTGGAACAAGGTTGATCAGGGAGAAAATCAAGACATAAGAAAGTTTGTGCATGAACAGATGCCAACGTAGGTGAAAATGAGGCACCAGTGTTATGCAACGCAAGCATAGAGAAGGCTCAATTGAGTTGAAATTATTTGTCACAAGACCATAGGGTGTGTTGGTCTAGGGATGCAAAGTTCTGACACAAGGATTGTAATTGAGACTCAATGAAAGGTCTTCCTAGGAGCGTTCTTGATTGAACAAGATAGTAAAGGTCTGAAGAAGAGGTAAGACAAGCACAATGGACAAATAAACCACTAAGGGAATACACTATTCGCCGATATGGTTGCCAATCTGTTATGCAGAATCTACAACTGCGAACAAAAGTATCTTCCCTAGGCCTGGTGGACTAACCTAGAACAGCAAAAAGACAAAGGGACTAATGTTTTCCTTAAAGTAAATAGATAATAGGATGAAGCCTACTTGGAATCTATCATATGTTACGCTCTTTCTTTAGCTCGAGTGCTCCAATCACTATTATTAGAACCTACAAATTCAAATAACACAAGGCAATGATCCATAGAATCTATGTTGCATCATCTAATCACTTTATTCAATATATCAACATGGTATTGAAATATATGAAACCATGACATCATACATAGGAAAAAAAGAACTATTCATATTGATAGAAATGGAGTGAGTTACAACCAAAAATAGGTGTTGATCTTGTACAAGAGCTCCTCCAAGTTGACTTGTCCTTTCCTTGTCACAAACTTCACCTCTAATCACCCTAATGAATGGAAATATATCTCTCACATCACCGACATAAGGGTAGAATCACTCTCCAAAATCCAACTTGTTGCCTATGGATGGCAGTAAATATATAGGTGGCGATGGTAGTTCATGAATTTTTATCCTTTATTAATCTAGGCTTGAGATCCACTCTTGATGGGAGGATTATCTCAAGGAATAAGGTATGAAAAATCCAAGGTAGTATAGGATAGGATTCGAGACTTTTATTTGAGGTAAATGGTTACAACAGATCCCAAAAACTTCTAGAAGAGGAAGCTTTGGGATTCTTTCTCTTTTTCCTGGATTTCTAGAATCATTGCACCCCCAACATTGAGCAACCTATTGGTGATCAGCGCAGGTGCAGAGTAGGGAAACCTGGTAGCCAACGTTGGCTAGTAAGAGACCAGGGTGTGTTGGTCCTTAAAATGATAGAAACAAAGGTGTTTTTAGGCAGAAACTCAGGGTTTAGAATGAGTCATGCTTAGGGATTTGTACAGGGATGATGAAAAGGAGGTCACGGGATGTTGATTGATCTAGTTGAAGGCCTATTGACCAGATGTGACAAAATGGCCTATAACAAGAATGAAGTGCATAATGAAAGTGTTTCTACTCTTAGAAAAAGGAACCTATCTTCGACAAAAAGCAATCTCGTTCAAGAAAGGATGGCTAGATGATTACATGGAAGAAAAGTTATGCATATTTGAAGTAGCTCTTCTACAGGGTAAGGTTCATATCTACAAGAACCTTGGAGGAACAGTTGGATATAAAAGTGTGCTTGGTAAGTCTTGCATATGGATGCATGATTCTCAAAAGAGGAAATTTGACATGATTTGGAAAGGCTAGTGATTAAGAACCTCACACAAGATTTCATGACATAAATATAAAAATATTGATTAACATGAAGTACAGTATCTGGACGAAAGAAAGTGAGTTAACAATGACAACTCCAAGAAAGATATTATGGCTTGGTAATCAAGTTTGATCCATTGGCACCTAGATTAGGATGAATGCATGGAGAAGGATTCTTGTACAATATGGAGATGGATCATGCGAAAAGATATTAATATTGAAAGAATCAAGTAAGTTAATACTTTGATGAGAGCGCCATCATGCTAAGGTAAGTTTGAAATTAATATTTTAATATTGGTTGTTTGGTTGACATATTATTTTTCTACTTGAAGGATATTGCATAAATGCATAATGGCAGTTGAGGAAAGATCAACTATTCATATTGAACTCGATTCAAGGAACATATGGCTTGTGTGAATGATTTTTCTCATGTAGTCAAGATGTTTATATTATCATCTTGGAATTGAAAGGTGTAAGTATAACAAGGTAATCTTATGTTCATGAAGATCACTTTCATGTTTAAGAGGTATCTATGGTTAACTCTAATTTAGAAGGCTCAATACAGTGCCTTCATTAATTATGACTAGAGGAAAGTGATATGAAAGTTTGATGACCTCAATATTGTCACAAGATTGAATGAAAAGGATGGCTCTATAACATCCAGGAAGAAATAAGCGCAATATGATGAGATACAAAGGAAAGAAGGATCCATGCAACTATCTCCATGAAGAAGTAGTAGTTGATACATATGGAAAAAAGATAGAAAGTTTGTGTTTACGGGTTCCCAATTGAAAGGAAGTGAAAGTATCTCCTCTATACTTTTGATAGAGTATGAAGTCTCCTTAATATTTCTGAAGGAGAAAGGATCTATTCCCTAAATCAATTGGGAATATGGATATCCTCTCTAGTGGAGAGGGATTGATTATAAACATCACATTTGTATTCCCTTCTTCATGTCATGCACTAGGCCAGGACTAACAACTGTATGCCTAAGTGAAGGCCATGGAGAAAGAATGGTGGATGAACAATTTCATAAGAATATGTGATTTCCTTGAGGATAGAAAATCCAAGATAGGAAGTGGACCAACACTCTTTGAGGATTGGACAGGTATCCAAGACAAGGGTGGTCAAAGAGGACCAATATTCTTTGAGGATTGGGATTCCTAGACAAGAATATTCATAAAAGGACATACCTAGTGAACATCCAGATGGGGTATGTGCCTTGTAGAGGTAATGTGGTATCTAACGTAAATCCTCCTAATGTTGTGCTCTTGTATAATAAATAGCTTCTCAAGTTAAGGTCTACTATGTTGACAATGTTGGTCATGATGTTGATGCTTAAAGATGGCTTACCAATCTGAATCTTCTTATGAGAACTCTTCAATTTGAGAATAACCTTGTACCAGTTGTATAATTATGAATACCTCCCTAGTTAAAAGGTAGTGTTGGAAAATGTAACTAGTTTCGGTCTTCATAATTGTCAATGTACTCAAGTCATTATGTATGTTTTATGTTACAAGAAAAAGAAGAAAGAAAAATATTATTTTAAGCTTGGGTTTCATGCCCCATTCTGATGGTCAGCTAGGTCAAGCATGTTCTTCATGATTATAAGGTTTTTCATGTCAAAATAATATTTTTCTTGAGTCAAGAAAGTTCTTGTCAATTGTATAAGACCCTATTGGGCAAGTTGTAACATGTAAAAGATATTAATTATGATTCTAGAAAGTACTTTGTGCTGCCAAGCACAATTCAGCCATGTCAGTGAAAAATTGGCCTAAAAGAGGATATTCAACCTCATGAAAAGGCTATAAATGCAAGTAGCTTCGACCTAATTTCACACCAATTTTATCATATCCAGAAGGAAGTTTGATTTTAGACAAGGAACAAGGAAGAAGCTAGAGAGAAGATCAAGGAAGAAAGAATGAGTCAAGAAAGATTGTTGTTGGGCTTTATTCTCTCACACGTGTGAAGGTTAGGGTTTTTGTACCTTCTAGGAGGCCAAGGATTGCAAGTCCGAATTGCAGGAAGCCAAATTGTAGATCTAAGTTGAAAGAGGGATGAATACTTTGAGTTGACCTAGTTTGACTCTCGCTGACCTTGGAGATATTGACTTGCTTAGAGGAAGAACTCTTGAAGGATAGACACATTCCAAAAATTAGGGTTTCTACAACTATTACAGGGTTGAATATTGCAGGTCGAAGCTGCAGGATCAAAGCTGGGGGTTGAAGTTGAAGGTAGAAGCTAGTTGAAAAAGGAGTGTCCTTTGTTGACTTCATGAACATTTGATCTAATTAGAAATTTCTCTTGAAGGGTTGACTTGGTCCTTGGAGGAGGAATTTGTCTAGGGTTTTGGGTCTTTGTTTTCTCATTTGAAGTAGATTCTATAAGAAGTCAAGAGGTTCTTTCTGGGTTTTCCCCTTGGAGGGGTTTTGCACTGGCATGGAGCCTATATCTTGTGTTCATTGTCTTTATTGTTTTTCTCTTGATAATTGTTTGATGAAAATATCTAATAAAGAAACATAAGAAGATAAAAAAAGTTCACAAGAAATTATTAAGGTTAAGGAGAATTTGTTTTAATAGTTTCTCTATTGCATTCTCCAACATGCAAGAGAAAGCAAGCGAAGCATATGCGGAGGAGTGGAAGCTTTTAGGAGAAACAATGTTACAGAAAGCCTTTGTTGTTTGATTGAAAAATTATTCCTGGTGTTATAGTGTGACCCAATGCATGTATCAAAGTTGAAATTAGCTGAGAAGACCAAATTGAGATATTGATTCACTTGATGCTTTCCTTAGGGCTAAGAAACTGCCCTTGGAGTTAGATCATACTCCTAGGTTGAGAAAACCTTCATTGAACCTTGGGTGAATCCCTGTGATTGATTTCTAAGAGATAGAGAGATTCAATTGCAAAACTTCTTACTACCTTAGAGTATTGGATAAACTACCTAGATAGTGGAATTCTCTTCTTGATTATATGTCTGACTAATTATTGGTGTGAATTCCCTTTAGCACTCAACTCCTCAAAATATGAATCCAAATCAGGGCTAGTCAACTGCAAGAAAGGTTGCAGTATAGCTAACCTATGATTGGGTGGAGAGATGAAGTCCCTCTAGTTTCCGTCCAGTTCAATCTATTTAGATAAGTATTCTTGGTTGTGCTTGTTATACTATAGGTTGTGATATGCCTCATTGTACTTATGGACAATGATTAATCTTGTGCCATTTACGTAAGAATGCCTAATTCACTATCTAATCAAGGTTGAGTAGCTAATTGGTATTTTTATTATTATTGTGAGTTGTTTGAGTTATCAGGGTAGAGCCAAGAGAAATTAGAAGAAGAAGAAACACGGTGAAGCTAAGAGAAGCGAATAGAGGGAGATATACTCTTCTCTTAAAATGTTTCATTTTTCTCATTTTTTAACATAAGGAAATTACTCACTGTAATGTTATTGTTGAAAAGACAATAACCATATCACAAGAATCCCAAATCAAAACTCATAATGAAAATTTGAGATAAATGGTATTGTGCAACAATTAATTAATGTTGCAAAGTAGACAGCTCTTGAAGTAATTATGATATTTGGAAACACTCAATTAATGTTTCAAAGTAGATGGTATTTGGAAGTAATTTAATTAATTCTACAAAGGTTTCACATACAAGGCCACTAATACCCACCTTGTTAGACAAAATTTAATACTACTAGAAGGTGGATATGTATCATCAGATTATTAGTAAAATGTTGCCTAAAGGTGAATGTTGATATTTTTTCAAGAGAGAAAAATCAAATAGGAATTTATATTAAAGAAAGGTCATGTTTACATATGACTAATATACATGATATATCAAAAATTTTGATCATCCATAGGAAAAGCAATATTAGCATATCAAGAGAAAAAAAAATATGTCTCATATGTTCATCAAAATAAATAGATATAAGCCAAAAATACCTATGAATTAAGATTCACTTAATCATAACCTTATGTTTTAGTAGCAACAACCACCCTCCAAGATTTTGGCCTACACCAATTTCGGAGCCTCCCTTGAAGAGTTTCACTTGATGACTGCACACACTCGGGTTCACTCCGTGAGCTTGTGTGAATCTTTACATTCACCTTGATTGTTTATTGCACTCAAGTCTCTGCATGTTGATGTCTAAGTTATGATTGTGACCGTGTTTTGGTTATGTTCAAAGCCTTTGCTTCGTATGTGTTTGTTGTGTTTGCCATGAAAGCATCTGTCGCACTCACACACGGAGTCACATTCACTATCACGCAAGTGTCATCTCAATCATGAATGGTCAATCACGAGTGTCACCCTTGTCACTTGCATCATCAGTCAGTCATGTTGAACATGTGTGTTTGGATGGTTTGGTCGATTTGTTGTAAAGTCATGTGAGTGTGTGTTCATATGATCACCTATGCATCTTTCAACTATTCATGCACTTAGTCATTTTTGTTGAAATTCTGACGACCAGACTCATCACTAACAACTAGACCATTAACCTACTTTCGACTTGATCGACTGTCAACCAGAACAGCACAAAAGCACCAAGCTACTTCTTTCAAGCTACATTGCCTGCAAGCAACTCAAGCAGCACTCATGCTGGGCACCCAGACAGTCGATTGGCTGTTCATCTCAGAAATTGTGCAGGGCTCATGAGCAGGCCTCCTGCTACCCATCAGTCATTTCAGCTCAAAAATTGTGCAAAGATGATTAGCAGGTCGACCTCCTGGCCTTAGTGCACTTTTCCCATCTAGCAGCTCCCTGCAATAGACTGCCTATTCCCTCTAGGAATTGCGCAGTTTCTACTACCAGTAAATGAGAAGCCAAGTGGCAGTTCCCTCTGGGGTTTACACAATTTTGGATGCCAGTGACTGAGTAGCCAACTGGAAATTCCCTCTATGAATTGCACAGTTCTGGCTACTAGTGACTGAGCAGCCAACTGGCAATTCCCTCTAGGAATTATGCAGTTTTGGCTACCAGTGACCCCAGCAGCCAACTGGAAGTTCCCTCTGGGAATTGCACAGTTCTGGTTGCCTATGACCCTAGCAGCCAACTGGAAGTTCCCTCTAGGAATTGTGTAGTTCTGGCTGCCAGTCTCCTAGGCAATTCCCCAGAAAAATTGTACAATCGCTGCCTGCTGGCCCTTCATGCAGCCTAGCCCATTCCTCTGTAAAACTGCACAAATCTGGCTATCTAGCCCTTGCTGACTGTCTATTTTGGGAAATGTGCAGAGCATGCCTACCTTGCCCTCCTACAACCCAAACTGTCCCTCCCAAAATTTGCACAATTTTTCCTCCCAGCCGAGCCTGACCTTGCAGACAGTCATTGTTGACTCCAATTGTTTGACTCCATCTCTCAGTGACTCTTGTGCAGTTTTCATCAGTAGTTGCCCAGAACCATCATCCCACATCACAACCATGCTGCCTCTCCTGGTCACCTACATCTGAATGATCATATATCATGGTAGACTAGGAGCTTTTGGATTTGATGTCGTCTCATCATGAGTGACTATAGGTACGGGTACACCAACAAACATGTCAAGACAATGAACAGGATGAACGAAGGGAGCACATGTAGATGGACAGGTTCACCAACAGACAAATGAACGAAGCATGCGAAGCGGATGAACACGATGAACATGCACCTTCATGAACAAGAGAGCATGTCAAGCCTTCCAGCATGAAAGTAAGGAACAACATGCTAAATCTTCATCAAGCGAACCAAGGACCATCAAAGACTCTGCACACTTCACCATGCAAAGGTGAAGCTATGATACACCATGAAGACATCCATCACTCAGCAACACTATAGCTCGACATGCACTGCAGTAGCAGCACAAATGCACTAGGATTGTCTTTTCAAGTCATGTCGATTCAAGTCATGAGTCATGTTTCCCACATCTCCATTATGGGCTTGTTGTCAATTAACGTGATGTAATGTGGAAGTCCAAGAGACCCACTTGTTGAACAGAGATTCATGTAAGTCGGAAAGTCATGGAAGTCGAACGGTCATGAGGGTAGTCGAACATCCAGAAGAGTTAGTTTCACCCTTGGCTATAAATACCCCCCTCATTTGCACATGAAAGGACTTTTCACCTCAACTCCTCCCACATAGCCAAAAGAGCCTGTAATATTTTCTTTGAGGAGTAAGTAGTGGCTCCAATGCCCCGCTGACGGGGTTAGTGATGTATGGTGTAATGATGTGTCTTGGAACTTTCACTTAATTCAGAAGCATGTTAATAGGCCAACACATATTCACACATGTATTGTATTTGTTGTAACACTGATCTTTAACACTTGTAATGCATGTTGCTTTAACCATGTGTTCTACATCTAAACTAATTCATTTGTTGTAATGCATAATCTATTAATGGAAATGTGTTGTATATGTTGTTAATTTGTCTCGTGCATGTCGACTAATCTATAAAACATTAGATAGACCTTTCACATGAACCTTGCTGTAACAACCATTGCACTCATTTCGCACTTATCCGTGAGCGTTGTATGTGTTATCTTACCTTGTATGTTGTGACTGCCGCATCCGAGTGGACTGCTCCACCAAAAGTTGTGTATGTCCTTTTGTGTTATGTATTCCTATCCGAGTTGGGACTGATCTCTTTCAACTTGGAACTCATCTTCACTCTCTTCCCCTCACAATGAAAGAACCATTGACACAAGTACACTTACACTCACCAAACATGTGAACCTCACTTCCCGAAGACAAAGAATACCACTCTCCTATGCTGACAAGTAAGAGTTGAGGCAAATCCTTAAGACAATGGCAATCGGGCCATCATACCAGATGGGACTCACACACCAAATGGTGTGAGGTCTAGTTGGGACTTCATACCAAGCTGATCCCCTTAATGTTGGTGGTGTTAGAGTCAGTTTGTTTAGCCCTCCGTGAAAGATCAAAATCTCGTTTATTGTATTTCATCTTAGGTGTCTCATTCAGTCCTATCATCTACATTCCATTAGGAGCATCAATCTTCTGATGGAAGGGTCTTGTCTCCATATTTCCCTCATGTAATGTACCTGTTGGTTCGTGTCTGATCATCAAAGTTCATCAAAGTCAATTTTACAGTCATTAGGGATGGTCTTTGGTCAGCCAAGAGTCATATCAGTCATTAGGTCTAGGGTTTCGCAAATTTTTGTCTTCAAAGTGTCCAATAATGCCAGCAGGCACATGAGGATGTTCTTAATAAGTTTTCATTCCAAAATTTTCATTATTAATCATGCTTGAAAATGATTCTTCTTCAAAACTCTGTTTTGAAGAAGAAATCGTCAAATTTATTGTTTGTAATAAATATGTAATTTTTAAAGTTTTTCAGTCAAGGAGTATTTCAAGCATAGCCCTGGTCATCCCTTGCCGAAATCCAATGCCAAACATCCCTGCAAAAATTGACAAAGTTTCATCATTTAAGTCAAAAAGTCAAAATGGAAACAAAAAAAAAAATTGTATTAAAGGTGAAAAGTGCTAAACTCAAAACATAAGAAAGTGGGTTGTTGCAAAACAAAAATCAAATCCGTGACCATACAATATATTTTCACCATTCAAATGTCATTTGCACACAAGAAGTTGACAAAGACCCAAAGGAAAATCGTGGAGGAGTGAAAATTTGTGTTTGAGGCTGGGACTGTGTATTGGAGTGTTGCACGGCACGTTGGGAGGTAGTCGCGGCGCACTGGGTTATGCGCGCGGCGCACAGAGTCAACAACCAGTTTTGTCATTGCCTTCGCTCCCATTTGCCCCGAGTAAGTTCGATTGACCTTGCAATTGCTATTGAATAGTGTTTGGTGTGGTTTTGAAGTTTGACTTGGAGAATTTAAATGTTGAAATTCAAACCCTATCCTCTTATGAAAACTGCTCTTAGGGTTTGAATTTGAGTTTTGAAATTTGACTTTGGTGCCAAAATAATCTATCCCCTGTTTCCCTTTCCTATCACTGTAATCATATTATCATTTCCAATCCCCTATTCCCTTATGATCCCAAGTCACTCATTCCCCACTTGTCCCTATCCCTAAACCCTACAATTTCACTTTTCCATATCAAACCCCAGATTCCTAAATACAGTCAAGTGACTGTTATTACTTTGACTGTAATTACATACACCCGTTGTCCATATTTCCCACAGTCCTTTCCTATTTGGCACACATTTGGCAATTGGAAACAAAGCACCAAATTCTCATTTTCAACAAGTCAAACATTCACTTGGCATAGACTTGTAACACCATGACAGACACTGAGTCATCATATGAACAAGACAGTGATTCTACCATAGAACTTCATGCACCGAGGAGGCCTCGTAAGGGTGGCAGACATGTCAGAGAAGAGCCCACCTCATTGACTGAATTGCAGGCCTACCCACTTGCCATGGCTTGTTTCCAACAGCAGTCATGCTTTCAGTATTGTGAAATGATTGCTCAGATTCAGCATCATTATGAGTTGGCTCGGTTGTTTGTTTTACATTTGCATAATGGTCAGGTAACTCTTGCTAGTGTAAATTTCACCTTGACACCAGAGACCATTTCTCAAGCAACCGGAATACCGAATGTAGGTGAGGAGTGGAACAAAAGACAGTAGGTAGAAAAAGTACATTATGAACCATACATCAGGCCCAGCTATGTGAAACAGCTCAGCAGGGTGTTCCCATTCCAGTTTTTGAAAGAATCCTATGTGCCGTTGATGAGACTCATTATCAGATGCTTCAATTGTGAGTGCCGCTTATCATGCCTCTATGCATACCATATCATATTATTGATGCATTTCACGAGAGTGAAGATGATGAACATTCCATATTTCATGTGCCGAAACATCGAGAGGATGACTACTCTTGTGTAGAAGAAGACTCCTGAACAACAGTACAATAGCATTTACCATTATGTGCTCATTAAGATCATTGTTGTACATTAGCTTGGCTTGCAGGGTATCACATGGGAAGAATTTATTTCCCGTGAGTTCTTCACAGCTTCAGCAACTCATTAGGAGGTTGTCCATGATGCGGGTGAACCTTCACACCAGCATGGAGGTCGGGAGTCAAAGACTACTAGTGTGCCGACATATGTCTCCTATCAGAGAGGCATGAGAGGATTGTTTGCAGCAACCCAACAAGTACTATCTCCACCTGGGGTGGAAGGGGTCTCGTTGCCATCATCAGCAGCACAGGTACATGTAAAGGACAAAGGAAAGAAGCCTATGCAAGATGAGGGCCCTTCAGGAGGCCTAGACACTGATTTCATACTCATTGATGATGATGTGAGCTCTCCTTGCTCAAAGCTGAGGGAGATTATTCAGGAGCAGAAGGTCGAGATAGATGCATTGACCAACAAGTTGTAGAGAGCTCAATGGGTCATAAACTATTTCGAGCAATGAAACAAAAAACTGGAGGATCAGCATACAGTCATGGAGTTACAAAACATTCGGCAAAACCGCCAAGCTGCCCAAAGGAGGAGGATAGAGTTCACTTCATTGGAGCAGGAGATAGAGGCTGATCGAGAGATTTGGCTTGAGAGGGTCAATATTCATCTTGAGAAGCTATTGGTGAAGGCAAACAAAGACAAGGACATGCTCAGGCACATGAAAAATCATTATTGGGCATGAACTCATGTTTGCAAAGCAAGGATCAAAATCCTGAAGGCAAGACTAAGGAAGGCACTAAAACGACGCAAAAGGCATGATAGGCTCCAAATCTTGGCCAAAGCTTCTTTGGCTGAGCATGATACTTGATGATGGACCTTCAGTCCAAATTTCAACAAATTTGGAGAAAATTTTGTCAATTTTGAATTTTTGGCTTCAAAACAGATTTTCCTGCCCAACGCGTAGCGCCACTTGGCGCGCGCTTATAATTTTGAGATCCTCTGGAGGAAAACTTTGCATTTATGGATTTTTTATAAAAATTTATGCATGCTCATGAATTACCTAAGGATTTCATCAAGTTCTGGGTTGCCTAAAGGGTCAAAAACACACAAAAAATGACCTCTCTGCCACCTTTTGCACCCACAGGAAGTAGTGTTGGAAGATTGGATTTTTGAAGGGGCAAATGGACACCAAATCCAGAAATTCCACTTGGGTTGGAAATTAGACAGGCAGGGATTTCCAACGAGCTATCTTGAGCTCAATTTGGACTTCAAGAAGACCCTCAAAATAAGCCTCAAATTTGTGCTACGCATATAGGTTTCAGGCGTAGCGCATAGGGGAATTTGACCTATTTTTCACTCAGCAGCTCAGAATTTCGCCCAGTTTTGACTAGTTTCACTTTTTCATGTAACTTTTGACTTATCTTGATGTAAATTCATGACTTTGATGTAATTTTGGCACATTTATACTCATCCATGTAGATTCATTCACTAAAAGGTGAAAAGATAATGAATGAATTAGTTTCCTTTTATTTAGAGGCAAGTTGTTTCATTGCCTATTTTTTAGTTCCTTGTTTAGATATGGTTGAAACAACTCCTAGAATGATGAGCTCGACCCCTAGAAGCATGGGAAGGAGTTAGGCTTGTCTATATCATGTAATTTCTCAATCATTTTCAGGGTTGGATACTTGGGATTGCTTGGAACTCCATTGTACATTTGATTTCTGCATTTTTGGTAAAGGAAAGACAAGGGTTTGCAGTACTTTTTGGGATCCCTGTGGCTCTGTGTTTGGATGGGGTTTTCTCTATGTAATTTGTAAGCTCACTGATATTTGTGTGTACCATTTCCTTTCTATTTTGCTTCTGAAATTAAACAAATGAGTGAACAAAGGTAGAATTCATTAGATTACTGTGCTCTGCCTTTCGGTTTTGTTTAATTTTCAATGTTTTCTTCAGTTTGAAAAGGATTCTTGATGCCCTCTTTCCCTCTTTAGCTTCTCACTGATATGAACTCTCCACCTTTGCAAATCAAAGCATCAAAACGATTTCCTTTCTTGCCCCAATCAGAACTCTGCAAAACTGGCCTTCATCCCCGGACCCAAATTTGCCTTTCCCTTGATTCCAACAAAACTCCCAAAAAATCAAATCAAATTCTTGCATTTCATGCCTAGCCTAACATTAGAAGAAATTTCATTCATCTCAAGCCCCATAGATCATCATTTGCTGAGATTGACCCGGAGAGAGCCCTCTCCTGTCCTCGTAGGGCTAGCTACGAGGCTGAGCGTGGTTTGATGTTGGTCCTGGATCCTACCTTTTCAGCCTGAGGTAAATCTAGGCACTAATAGGTGGGTTCAGCACCATCAACATTTCTAGCACTAGAAGGAGGGCCTAATGACAAGTTGTGTCCTCTCATCTAGTTTTGAACCTTTTCATATCCTTCATGGAGTCTTGCACTCTTCTTCCCCAGTGATGTTTTTCGAATCATGAAGATGTCTCCATCTCGGGGAATATTTTCAATTTCTTGTCCACTTTCACATATGATGGTGAAGGTGAAGTGGCCTGGCCTGAGAACTTACATAACTTTCTTTCCATGATTCACGAGGAAGATGATTTTTCTGACGGACAGGCTGGTTTGTTGCTTGCATACACACTTCGTGAATCTCCATTTTGTTGGGTGCTCAGCCTACCAACTAACACCCTGCACTCATTTGAGTACTTATGTGATCTTACTGAAGACACATTCGATCATTTTGATCCAAACCATCTTGACTAAAAATTGTTACAACAATGGAGGGCTCCGCAGGAATTTGTTATTGATTTTTGACAGCGCTTCTGTGACTTGTAGTTTCAAGCTCCGGGGAGCTAGATGAAATTTGCTTATCTTTGGGACCAGTTTGAGTATTGCCTTAAGAAATCTTCTTGTCCAAAGAGAAAGTTTGAGATCAAGCCTCGCCCAACATTCTTCACTGATGGAGCTACAAAATCTCATGTGGATGTAGTCACTGTCTCTACTAATTGTCTGCCTCCCTCTCATTTAACAGCTCCACCACTGCCCAGTGATGTTGAGTCATGCTCACACACCAGTTCATCTTTCACACTCTCCTAACATCACTTCACTCAATTTTCACATAGATTTGGTTGTGAGTCCTTTGAGTCCTCATATGCATTCTTTTCTACAACCTCCGTCTTTGCACTCGGGTGCTCCTCCGAATGATGTTAAACACAACCAAGATTTGATAATGGGTGGGCATAGGTAGGGGTTTTGACTACTTACCCATTTTCCTTATGTTGAAGAAGGAGGATCACAAACCTCCTATGCCATTCTGTTAAGCCCTATATAAGCCCCATGTTTACCCTAAAACACCTTATAAAACCCTAGATATTGAGTGATTACATTTTTATTGTTATATTATTATGTAGGATATAACCTCTCATGGTCCTAGTTTATTATAATTGTAGCCTTTGTTTCTTCTATATATATATATATATATATATATATATATATATATATATATATATATATATATATATATATATATATATATATATATATAGATTGAGGAGACCTAGTGTTAAAATCATCAAATATTGTCTTACACATTGTATTCACTATAAAAGGAGGTTTTCCCCTTTAAGAGGACTATAATTATTGTTTTCTTATCATTTTTATGGCATAAGGTTCATAACATTTCATTGCAGAGCTCATGGCCCAAGGGTTTTGTTTCTTCAAACAAGTCATCGTAAAATTTTCTCTATAACTTTTATATCAGAGGTTTGAGAAGGTGAAACTTGGATAATATTGAGGAGAAATATGGATAATATATGACTCAAATTTTAAATATTGTTTCACTATATTTTTAGAGATATCCTCCAAGGAAGTTAGGGTTCTCAAATTCTCCTGAATTCAATCTCAAATAGGCCAGTTCAACATTTTTGCTATAACTTTTTTTTTGGAAGGTTTTAGATGGTGAAACTTAGGTAAAATTGAGGTGAAATCTCAATGAACATCTTGTTCAAATTTCAGATCCTGGTTATGTATAATTTCAAATATACCCTTCAAAAAAAATTTGGTTCCTTAATGCTCCTAAAATCATTTCCAACCATGTTAGTTTGGAATTTTTGCAATATAATTTTTTCTTGGAGGTTTAAGATAATGAAGCTTGGATCATCTTAAGGGGAAATCTTGAGGAACATCTAGTACAAATTTCAGAATTTGGTTAGATATACTTTTAGACTTATACCCTATGGAAGTTATGGTTTGTGAATAATCCCAAAATAAATTTTAAACATGTTAGCTTGATATTTTTGCTATATCTTATTTTCTTGGAATTTCCAGACAGTGAAATATTTAGGTATTTGAGTAGAGATACAAAAGTACATCATGTAAAAATTTCATAATTATATTTAAAGAATTGGAGGCGTGGAACACTATACAAGTTTGCTCGTGGGAAGAAGCAAAAAATAAGCAAGTTTTGGGAAAGTTACCATAACTTTCACTTGGCACACCAAATTATGTTCACACACTTGGAATTGCAAAAAAATACATATTAGAGTATTACAAACCAGCATTTTAGGTCCAAAAGGACTCAAATATCAAAGGTACAATGAAAAATACTGTAACCAGTGAGGTATTCTCTAGATTAAGGTACATAACTTTGAAGTGACCAAATTGTTGATTAGTGTAGAAATTCCACCTGTAGATCAACTGATAATACAATGTACTAAAGCAATATAATAGATCTACTTCTACAACAAACTTTGCAGAAGCTTAATCGATTATGAGCAAGATCAATCGGAACACATATAACAAAGAAAAAGAAATCATACACATGAAACAAAGAAGAATACTCTGGGGAAAGCCTCAGCCTAAAACCCCAATCTCTGTATTATCATACAAGTGGAAAACACTCTGGATTACACAAAGCCTTAGCTCGGAAGCTATTCATCTCTCAGTACAATCCCTCTGTTGCTCATAGTCAGTCAAAGGCTTCTCATAAACCTTCTCCTCTACCCTCCAAGCCTCCTATTTCCTTGCGCAGTTTTTCTTGGGGTCCAGTACTTCCACTTGTGTGAATTCCCACCTCACACTGCTCACTTGGCTCAGTAGTAACTGTGCAATCCTGAAGGAGATAATTCCTTCTGCATGGATGAGTTTCCTATATAGGAAAAATCCTCCAACTGATAGTACACTGTCCCTTCCTCTGATCTCAACTGGGTCTCTGACTGAACTGACATGCATGAGTTATTTATGAGAGAATATTCAGTTATCTGAAGTGCAGTAGTTACATCCATGCAAGCATTAACTAACTGAACTCATAATTAATTCTACAAACTGTTAGAACTAATCTAACTGGACTTAACTCAGTTAACTGAGCTAATTAATTACAACTCAAGGTACAACTCATCCTCATCTCCTTAACTAAGGGATAAATTCCTCAATCAATGGAGAAACTGTTGCATGTCTTCACATAGACTTCATGTTTGATTTTCTCCAACTAAATAACTCAATATGAATTAATTAATTATTTTTAAAACAAATGCTAAGATCAAATTCGAATTTTACTTCTCTATTTTAGTTCAGGGACTAACTAAAATAGGAAAGTATCTCGAAATGATATTTTAGCACTTCTATATTTAGCATTTCTTGTTGCTATGTCCAACACTGGTACCTGAACTACTACTTATAGCAACGTTATTTTTAGCATTTATTGTTTCCATTTTCAACACTCCCTCTCAATAATAAAGGCATTCAACTTGAACCCAATCCTGAACCTTTGGAATGTTTTGCATGCAACACTTCTCCCAAGTGTTGTTGCTCCAGCAACTCTAGGAACAAAAAAAACTCCCAACTGACCTCCATGTTGGGCTAGAAACAACCTCTAATGCTGAAGCTCCCTTTTCCACTGACAAGTGCTCCCTCTCTGACCTTTGAGCTTCTGCAACACTCCATGCATCTCGCACCATTGCACTCCTCTCTGTGCCATCTTGCACTGGTGCAACACTCCCATGCCTCTCGCATTGCTGCAGCTTGCTAGCTCTGCACAGTCTTGGGACTCCTGCACTGTAGCTTTCTCTGCCGCTCCATCTGCATCCATCTCTACCCACTCAGCTAGTCCTGCTACTCCTTGTTGAGGCTCTTGTAGCAAGGTCTAATCCCAAAGGCTAGGTACCTCGACGATCCTACCCCTATTTTAGCCTTCATGAGACTATCACTCCACATCGCCCCACCTCTCACCTGGAGGTATGGATGCATGTGATCCCTATGTCCACATGTCTCGAAATTTCCCCCTACTGGAGGTCTCTACATGAGTAGATGCCTCCACTCAGTCTCCTCTCAGCATCTCCAGTTGTGGTTGCACCACAACTTCCTGAAGCTGCTTCACCAATTGTGGCTCCTTCATAATTGTCTGAGACTTCTTCTGGGACTGCATGTTGAGAGGTAATTTACTCTCCCTCTCAACCACCAAGTCTCCAACAGTTGCCTTACTCCTCAAGGTTTTGCATGCATCTTGAACCTCAAGAGCATGCAGTTTCTTGACTCGTGAACCGATCTGCTTCACCTGTCTCGTGGTGATGTGTTGAAGGAAAACCTTTCCTTACTGAAGACTGCATCATAGCCCTTGTCTTACAGCATTGCAATCGAAACCAAATTTTTCCTCAGTCTTGGTACATACTTGACATCAGTCAAGGTAATGCAAGCTCCATGCTCCCTCTGAAAACCAACCGTGCCTACACCTGAGACACTATACTTTTCATCATTACCTATCGCTATGAGTATCTGGAGATCTTTCTCCTCCAAGGTACTGAACAAACTCTTGTTGCCGGTCAAGTGGAAAGAAGCTATACTGTCAAGAAAACAACCACATCCAACCATGGATGAAACCATGCATGCGATGAGTGTGAAATTCAACTCTAACTATGAGGCTAGTGCCTCACCTTCTGATCCTTCCAAGGATCCCTTCTTGGATTTAATTTGTGGACAATTCGTAGCATAATGGACCACCTCATGACAATGAAAGCATCACACTTTCGATTTGTGAAGCTTCTTCCCACCATGGAAATAACTGGATTTGGGATGAGAATCCTTCTCCTTCCCTTTCTTTGCCTTACTCTCTAAGGCACAATTTTCTTCATCCTCCTTGGATGGAGAAGATCCATATCTGGTGCTTCTCCATATCTCCTCCTGCATCAGATCTGACCAAGGTCATTCCCAATCTAGCAGTTTCTCTCTTCCATTTACCGAGTCTTGGTATATATGCTAGCTGTTAGGAAGACCGAGGAGAGCTAGACTCACCATGTCATCATCGGTTGTCATGATTCCTACACTTCCAAGCTCATCCCTACAAGTGGTGAGCTTATTCAAGAACGTAGAGATCGTGTCGCCCTTTTCACACTTGATTTTCTTAATCTTGTCTTTCAGCACCAGCTTCCTCTGATCACTGCTATTCTGATATAGATCTTTTAATGTTTTCCACATCAAAAACAGTGTCTCATTCCCATGGAGGCTTGAGACAATGTGGTTTGAAACTCCCTCCAAGAGGATTCTCCTTGCTCTAGCCACACATTTCTTTCATTCCGCCAATTCTTGGGCACTAGTTGCTATAGGCTTGGGGACTTCTTAATCAATGAAGTCCTTTAACCTGTTGTCCTTTAATACCACTTCCATGAGATCCTTCTAGGCTATATAATTTGAGATGCCATCAAGTGCATACTCAAGTCTCAAACTGTTGACCACCATTGATGAAATTGAGATGTGATAAGAACTCGATTTCTATAATCAGGAACTCTAAACTTCATACTTCTCCCTTCTTGTATACTATTCTTCGCTTTGATCAACTTTGCTCTGATACCATGTAGAAATTCCACCTGTAGATCAACTGATAATGCAATGTACTAAAGCAATATACTAGATCTACTTCTACAACAAACTTTGTGGAAGCTTAATCGATTATGAGCAAGATCAATCAAAACACATATAACAGAGAAGAAGAAATCATACACATGAAACACATAAGAATACTTCGGGGAAAGCCTCAACCTAAAACCCTAATCTATGTATTATCATACAAGTGGAAATTGTCTGGAGTACACAAAGCCTTAGCTCGGAAGCTATCCAACTCTCAGTACAATCCCTCTATTGCTCATAGATAGTCAAAGGCTTCTCACAAACCTTCTCCTCTGCCCTCCAAGCCTCCTATTTCCTTGCGCAGTTTTTCTTGGGGTCTAGTGCTACCACTTGTGTGAATTCCCACCTCACACTGCTCACTTGGCTTAGTGGTAACTGTGAAATCCTGAAGGAGATAATTTCTTCTGCATGGATGAGTTTCCTATATAGAAAAAATCCTCCAACTGATAGTACACTGTCCCTTCCTCTGATCTCAACTAGGTCTCTGACTGAAATGACATGCATGAGTTATTTATGAGAGAATATTCAGTTATCTAAAGTGCAATAGTTACATGCATGCAAGCATTAACTAAATGAACTCACAATTAACTCTACAAACTGTTAGAACTAATCTAACTGGACTTAAGTCAGTTAATTGAGCTAACTAATTACAACCCAGCATACAACTCATCCTCATCTCCTTAACTAAGGGATAAATTCCTCAATCAATGGAGAAATTGTTGCATGTCTTCACATAGACTTCATGTTTGATTTTCTCCAACTAATTAACTCAAGATGAATTAATTAATTATTTTTCAAACAACTGCTAAGATCAAATTTGAATTTTACTTCTCTATTTTAGTTCAGGGACTAACTAAAATAGGATGGTATCCCGAAATGCTATTTATAGCAATGCTATTTTTAGCATTTCTTGTTGCCATTTTCAACAATTAGAAGACCCTTTTTTTTGGTGACTCAAATTAGTGATAAAGAGGAATAATATTAATAGTTTCCAATATGCCTCCAAAGAAAGCTACTGCACTAATTAAATTCATTGACAACTCATCCTTATTTCATGAAGAAAGTGAAGACTTAGAATTTAGGTTGTCTCAACTAGAGAATAAAGTCAATGAAATGGATGGTAGTATGTTGAAAAATATGGTTTTATCAGGTTCTAAAGAAAGACATAAAATATAATTAGAAAAGAAGATGAATGAAGATAAGGACGAAATATAAAATAAGATGGATGCAAATAAGGAAGAAATGTAAAAATCCATCAAGGAAGAAATACAAGAATTACAAAACATTCCATTAAATGATCTCCCTAAAAGGGATGTGGAGATACAAGGAAAGCATGGACATAAGGAGAAGCATGGTTTTGAACATCAATCTCATATGGGGAGTATGATATCATAATTGGAGGGCACAAATATTGAATCACAGAACCATAATCATGATGTTTCAATCCAATATCCACAATATTAGGGCTTTTAGTCAACACCAAGGAACTACTATATTCTAAAGATCGATATGAGGAAGTTTTATGGTAATGATTCTATAACATGGATGTTTTAGATGGAGCAATATTTTGATCTACCCCAAGTGGCATCCTTAAATAAGGTAAATATTTCATCCACGGTTTTAGAACAAGACCAACATGTATGGTAGCAATGGGTTTGTGAAAGGAAAAATGATTTTTTCTTTTTTTATGTATTGGTCCATGTTTATATAGGAATTGATAGCACATTGTGGGGATATTAAGATAAATACATTCTTTAGTCAATTGTTAAATCCTCAATAAGAAGGTCCAATTATAGAACACATCCAATAATTCCAAAAGTTGATTCTCATAGTAAAGAATATTTCAAAGGATAATTTGTTAGACCTATTTAAGGTAACTTTAAAGGAAATCATCCAACATGAGGTGTGTCTCTTTGAAAATAAATATCTAGAGTATGATTTCATTCTAGCAAGGAAAATTGAAAGTAAAATTATGGTCACTAGAAAATTGGTCAGTAATAACTATAGAGAAAATTGTGCCCCCTCTCCTCAATCGACAAGGTTGACTCCTCAATAAATGGATGAAAGAAGAGCAAAGGGACTATGTTTAAACTATGAAAACAAGTATATCAAGGAGCATAAAGGAAATGAGAAGAATATGTTTCACATATATTGTGAAGATGAAGAAGTGGAAACTTCGCAAAATCGAGAGTTAGAATTGACTAGTCCAACAATCTCTTATCATGCACTGATTCACATCAATACTCCACAAAACCTCAAGATAGAAGGATATATCAAAAATAAAAAGGTAAGAATATTGATTGATTTAGGTTGTACCCATAACTTCATCAATTAAATATTGGAAAAACTTCTTAATTACTTTTTATATATGGCATTGAAATTTCGAGTAACAATTGTAGATGGCGGTACCATGCCATAATATTAAGTTGAATATTGGGGACTATTTGTTGGTTAGTACCATGATTGCAATCAAATGGATGGTGTTGATGTTGTGTTAGGGGTCCAATGGTTACAAACAATGGGAACAATGACCCTTAATTTTCAATATCTTTTCATAATATTTTTCTTGGAAGGATAGAAAATCGAACTTAGAGGAATTCATAGGAAATCTAGTAAAGTCATAAGTTCTAATGTTATGATAAAATTTCTAAAAAAGGGACACCAAGGTGTAATTGCAAAATTGTGTTCATTATACGTTCAAACATCTATATAATTTTCTCCAGTGGATGTCCAAAGAGTTATCAACAATCATTTTAAGGTATTTGGATAGATCCTAAGGGTCTTCCACATGCCAAGATCATGACCATGCTATTCATTTATAACTTGGAATTGTACCACCTAACGTTAGGACTTACAGGTATCCACATGCACAAAAGAGTGAGATTGAGCATATGATTCAAGAAATGTTAGAGGTGGGCATCATCCAACCTAACTATAGTGCTTTCTTTTCACTAGTGGTGATTTTTATTAAAAAATATGGTTCATGGCATATGTTTCCAGATTACAGACAACTCAAAAAAATGATAATCAAAGATAAGGTTCCTATTCTTGACATTAATGATTATTAGATGAATTGCATGAAGCAATTATATTTACTAATTTAGATCTTTGTTCAGGATATCATCACATCAAAATGAAGCAAGAAGACATTTCTGAAATACACTTTGGAACACATGAAGGTCATTATGTGTTTTTGGCTATGCCATTTGGACTTACAAACTCACCTTAAACATTTCAAGGCCTAATGAATTCTATTTTCATCATTACTTAGAAAATTCGTGTTAGTATTTTTTTTATGACTTACTTATCTACAACAAATCTTGAGAAGAGCATGTACACCATGTTGACAAGGTCTTAACTCTGTTGGAAGAGCAACAACCATATGCAAAGCCTTCCAAGTTTTCCTTTGGGGTTCAAGAAGTGGAATATTTGGGTCATATCATATCACATGAGGGTCATGTCAAGGTGGATCCTATCAAAACCAAAGCTATTAGGGAGTGTCCAATTCCTAATACCTTGAAGAAACTAGGAGTATTCTTAAGCTTGATAGCATATTAGTGCAATTTTGTAAAGAATTATGGTCAAATGGTAACACCTCTAACAAAATTATTGAATAAGGAAGAATTTTATTGGACTAAAGAAGAAATCAAATATTTTGAAGAAATTAAAGAGGCTATGAGTATAATTCTTGTCATTACAACATCTTACTTCATAAAAACCTTCATTATGGAGTATGATGCCCTAGGCCATGACATTGGTGTAATTTTGATGCAAGAAGGAAGGCCCCTTTCCTTTTAAAGTAGATAATTAAAGGAAATAACTTATTCAGACCCATCTATGAAGAAGAAATGTTGGATTGTAACAACTTCGGGTTAAAGTTCATGTAATAAAGGATAATGAAGGAAAAATAATACCATGGTCATGGGACATGTATTCCAAGTTTAATGTCAGGAAATCACTATAGTGGGCATCACTTTTAGTTTATTTATGGCTATGGAAATTGGAAAAGGGACTGGCAAAGGGAAAGAGGCAACAATTGACATTTAATTATGAGAAATAAGGAAAATATGAGAAAAGGAGGGTGAAGAGACACAAATCTAAATGCTAAGAAAATTAGAGGAAAAATGAAGAAAAATGAGACATCAATAATAAAAAGGCATCAAAGAAATAGTTCACAACTTTTGCTAGTTTAGATTTTTTAGTTTTTTCTTTAGAATATTTTTAGAGAGAGAAAAATATCCAAGAAGAGAAAGAAAACAAGCAAGCAAGTAAGAAACCAAAGGAGAGGAAGGAGAAGGTTGGATCAACAACTTCAACATGAGGGTTTTGCAAGTAACAGGTTGCATGTGTGATTTCCTAGCTAAGGTGTGAATGCATGGTTCATGCATTTGTTTATTTGGTTCATTTGTTGTCATTGGCTTGAGTTTTTCCTGGTTTGATAGTGGTTTAAGACTTACCTTACCATTTCCTGGATAGCCATGGTGTGATGGGATTTATTCTCAGTTGATATTTGGGTTGTTGAAAGTTTTTGGAACCAGGCGAGGTGGTCTTAGGAAAATTCCGAAGGGTTGGGGGTGGAGATGGTTTTCTTCGGGAAGCCCTTGATAGGTGGGTGGAGATAGGAAAATTCATCGAGGTATGGTGAAGAAATTCTAAGGCATCAAAGATTGGTTTGGTTTGTTATCTCGGGACTAGTTTAGGTGAGATCACGGTAGTTTGAGGGTGGAGGTGGTTTAACCTCTAGAGTCCTTGGTTGATTATGTCTTGGTTTATTCCATGAGATACCACATTCATGCTTGGAATATGACACGAGTGTGTTTGGATGAAAGAAATATTTGGTTTAGCTCAATCTATGGTTGGGTGGTAAGTGGAAGTCCCTAACTTGGTTGGCTTTTACATATATTAATAAGATTTATTTTCCTATTGTTATCTATGAGAACTTGCACTTGTTATTATGTTGATTTGATGGCTATTTTTTCATGGTTAATATTATGGTTATAAGCATGGTTCTATGATGTGCTCTAGATATGGATCTTATTCATGATTTAATAAGTAATTGAATGGCTAATGAATGCATGAGATAACAAGTGTTGCAACTACTTGAGAGAGAATTAGACCTTCTCGGTGATTTTCAAAGATTTATAATCAAATATGCATTCGTGACCTGCAACTTACATGTTTACCATATGTTTGACGAAATGTCTAGTGTGTTCTAGGCAGTCTATGTCAAGTTTCTGATTCAAGTTTGAAGGTTTAACATTGTTTCTATGTCAAGAATGATTTTGGAAAGTTACAATAAGTTTTGGATAGTGGTCTGGAGGCTAGCCTAGAAAATTGGCTAAGATATTGAGACCCTTGGCACATAACATGGGAAGTTAGGTCATAACCCCAAGTAAGCAAGCCTATTCATGCAGTTGGAGGCCTATAACCACACCCTTGCCTTGTTGTATGTGCGGTTGGGGTGTTATGTTAGTGAAAAAAGGTTCTGACTTAGGGATTGGCCACTTGGGGTGGTTTGCATCCTTCTGAGTGATCTATGGTCTTTTTGGGATGTCAATAAAGTTGTCAGTTTGTCAGCCCCACTTCCATAACTGGAACTTGGAGGTCAGGTCATGTCATGGTAGAAAGCCACTTCACATTTATCTGGAGGGCTTGTAAAAGCAGGTAAATGTGGGGAGGGGTGTGTTACAAATTGGTATAGGAGCTTCCAAGTTTAAACACTTGGACTAGATGGGCTAGATGTGATTGTTATGCATGCATGTCAGTAATATGTATGCATTGTAGTGGTTATGGTTGTCATGTCTATCATTGGTGCTACAATTTGAGTTATCATGCATGATGTCAATAGGTTGATATGTTGGTGTCATTATGAGTATATACATATATATCATGCTAATATGGAATGACTTGTGGAGACAATATAACCTCCCCTTAAATTCACTAAGGTATGGTTTTAATTATGTTTCTATTTAGTTTATCTAACATGACATATTTGCAGGGAGAAGAAGATCAAAGGTGACAAGTAGAATGGTGGATTACAGATCATGTGACTCCCCTTATAGATTATGTGAGCAACAAGGAGATGAGTACTCTCTTGAAATATCAGATACACTGAGAAGCTTGAAGGCATAAATTAGAAGTTGCAAGGCAGATAATGACATGATAATTTAGTCATAAGAAAGGCTTGCCAGAGCTCAAGAAAAGCATGTTGAGATTTGTAGAGACAAGGAAAAATGAGGATTTGTTGTGGACAAGAGGAAAGGACTAATGGGGCATATGGTAGCAGGTCTTGATCAGGGCACAAGTTGGATAAGGATGACATGGTCAGAGGTGGTAGAAGTTTGGCTACACTTGAGAGGAGAGGTAGTGTTTATGGGTTCTATTATAGTTCTGGTTTAGAGAGATATCATGGTCATCATCACCAACATCCTTATAAGAGGAGTGAGAGGGGGTAATTTCCAGTTGAGTTCAAGAAAGGCAAGCCTCCTAACTTTGATGGAGATTTGAAGAAATTGAAATATGCAAAAGCATGACTACTTGGGATGAAAATATTCTTCGAGTTGAATGATTATACAGAGATCATGAGGGTTAGGATAACTATTTTCAGTGTCAAGAGAAAGGAACACATTTGGTAGGAACATGTGAAGCATGTTAGAGGCATCATGATAAAGGAGTTGAGTTGGAATGAGTTTAGGAGACTCTTTAGAAAGAAGTACTTTTCTGATAGATATTAAGATGGAAAGGATAAGGAGTTCTATGAGATGAAGATGGGGTTTGTGATAGATGAATAGTACACGACTAAGTTTCCAGAGTTGTTTAGGTATGTGCCTTACCTCAAGGAAGAGAAGATGAAGGTCCAAGTATTCATCAATGGATTTCTATTAGCATCTAAATATCGTATTGAGTATGATGATCCTTTGTCATTAGAGAAAGTCATTGGGAAATTGAAGCATTGTATGAGAAGTTGAAGCATAAGATTGAGCCTAAGCGTGATTGGAAAGGTAGTGAGAAGACTAAAGGAAAATGGCCTCTGAAGCGGGAAAGGCCTCAGGATGCAGGTAAGAAATAAAATGTGGCTCCTTACAACAAGTTCAGTGTAACTGAGAAGGGACATGGATCTCAGCCTGAAGAGAAACATAATAAAAGTAGTGGCAGAGAATGATTACACTATTGGATTTGTGGTAAGGATGATTGCAAGAAGGATTGTCCATTGTATCAGAGTAGCAGACCTTAGATTTATAGTGCTAAGGAGGCACAGATAGTTGGGGATGTTGGTAAGAGAATTCCTCGGATTTAGGTAGCACTTGATAACAGGAAGGCAGACCATCAGGCATCCATTCATAAGATGGAAGGTAAGCTCTATGATCGAGTTGTTTCCATTTTGATTGACCTTGGATATAATTATAGTTATGTTAGTACTGACTTGGTGGATAAGTGTGGCTTGAGTAAAGAAGTGCATGTCGAGTCTTGGTTGGTGCAGTTGGCTACATGGACTAAGAATAGAGTTCATCATTGGGTGAGAGCTTGTGCATTTGAGCTGATTGGTATGCCTACGTCAACACATCTAAATGTGCTTCCATTGGGTTCCTACAATATCAATTTGGGCATGGATCTGTTGTTCACTCACAGGACTAAGGTAGATTGTTATGAGAAGGCTATTGAGTGTTTGGATGATGATGGAGAGAATATAATATTGTAGGGAAAGAAGTCTACATCAATGAGGATGGTTACAACTAAGTAGGCTAAGCATAGTTGTAGGAAAGGGTGTGTATTATTTGCAGTGCATATTTCTAGTGACAAGGGGAAGGATGTTGAGGATGATGAAGTCGTGAAGAGGTATCCTATTTTGTAGTAGTTTAGGATGTGTTTCCAATGAATATTTCATAGTTACCACCTCATAGGGAAGTGTATTTCTCTATTGAGTTAGTACTAGGAGAAACACTAGCATCAAAGGCACCTTATAGGATGAGAACTCCAAAGTTAGTGCAATTGAAGTTGTAGCTTAAGGAAATTCTTGATAAGGAATATATAAGGCAAAGTGTGTCACCTTGGGGTGAACCAATATTGTTTGTGAAGAAGAAGGATGGTACTCTTAAATTGTGCATTGATTACAGATAGCTAAATAAAGTTACTATGAAGAACGCGTATCCATTTTCGTGGATTGATGACTAGTTTGATCAGCCAAAGGGAGCAATAGTGTTCTCAAAGATTGACTTGAGATAAAGATATCATCAGGCGTGCATCAAAGAAGAATATATTTACAAGACCACATTCCATACCAGGCATGGGCATTATGAGTTCGTAGTGGTTCCTTTTGTTCTTACTAATGCTCAAAGCACTTTTATGTGTTTGATGAATAATGTGTTGTGTCCTTATTTGGACAAGTTTGTGATAGTATTAATTGATGACATATTGATATATTCTAAGAATTAGGAAGAGCATGCAGAGCACCTTGTAGCAGTATTGAGATTTATGACAGAGCATCAGTTGTAACCCAAGCTTAGCATGTGAATTTTATTTTAGACTAAAGTTCACTACACGAGGCATGTTATTTCCAAGGAAGGTATACCACTGGACTCAGAAAAGATTAGAGCTATCATGTAGTGGTCAGCTCTTAGGAATGTGGATGATGTCAGATCATTCATGGGATTAACAAGTTGTTACAGGAGGTTCACTAAGAACTTCTCACAGATTTCCTATCCTATTATATCATTATGATGAAAAGGGAAGAAGTTTGAATGGACATAGGTGTGTGTAGCTAGCTTTGAGAAGTTGAATTATTTGCTTACAAATGCTCCAGTTTTGAAGATTGCAGATCTAGATAAAGAGTTTGTGCTATGTATAGATGCTTGCAAGAGAGGAATTGGTGGAGTCCTGATGTAGGAAGGATAGGTGGTATTCTATGAGTCAAGGAAGTTGAATGAGAACAAGAAAAATTATGTGACTTATGATCTTGAGTTAGCAACTATAATTCATGCCTTGAAGATGTGGAGGAATAATCTTCTTAGCAGGAGGTTTATTTTGATGAGTGATCACAATGGATTGAGGTACTTGTTTGATCAACTTAATATGAATGCTAGGTAAGCTAGATGGTTGGCTACCCTCAGTGATTTTTACTTCGAGATCAAGTACATCAAGGGAAAGGAGAACATGGTTGCAGATGCTCTCAATAAGAGAGTGCATTTGAATCAAATTGTAGCAGTGAGTTCTTGTGGGGCAGATTTGCAGGAGTGGACCTTGCCAACAAGATAACATGATGACATGTATCAGTAGTTGAGGCACAGGTTACAACAACATGGTGAAGCTGAGAGGGTTGAGGAATATCATCTCATAGCAGATGAATTGGTCAGATTCAATAACAATATTTATGTGCCGGATGACAGTGAGCTCAAGAAGCTTATTTTGAGGGATTTTCATGTTAAGTCGTATTCAGGTCACCTAGGGTATCATAAGACTTTGACAATAGTTAAGAAGTTCTATCATTGGCAAAATTTGAAGAAAGTGGTGACTGAGTTTGTTGCTAGATGTTTGGACTGTCAATAGGTAAAAGCAGAGTGTAAGCATCCAATTGGTATACTATAACCAATTCCGATTCTAGAGTGGAAATGGGAGGTCATTTCCATGGAGTTCACTACCGATTTTCATAAGACATAAAAGTAGCATGATTCCATCATTATTGTGGTTGAAAGGTTAAGTAAGGTATCTCACTTCATTACAGTTAAGTCTACGAATTCAACTAGTGAGGTAACTCATATCTTCATGAGGGAGATAGTGACATTGCATGGTTTTCCCAAGAAGATCATATCTTAAAGAGATTCCAAGTTCACTTCCAAGTTTTGGAAGGAGTTGTTTGCAGGTTTGGGGATAGAGTTGGATTTTAGTACAACTTATCATCCATAGACAAATGGTCAGACAGAGAGGGTGAACATGACATTTGAGGACATGTTGAGGATGTACGCCATGCATCTTTAGAGGAAATGGGAGGAGTATCTTCCACTGGTAGAGTTTGCTTATAATAATGGGTATCATGAGTCCTTGAAGATTAGTTCATTTGAGGCTCTCTATTAGCGGAGTGTTAATACTCCCATCAACTAAAGTGATCCAGTTAATAGGGTGTTGATTGGACCAAACATGTTGGCAGAGATGGAACATGAAATGGAGGCTATTAAGAGGAATTTGAAGGCAACACAAGACAAGAATAAGAGCTATGTAGATCAACACAAGGCATTTAAGGAGTTCTAGGTTAGGGAGCAAGTGTACTTGCACATCAAGCCCAAGAGGAGCTCCTTGAGGATTGGGTTAGGTGCCAAGTTGGCACCTCAATATTGTAGGCCTTTTGACATCCTTAAGAGGATTGGACTAGTGGCCTACAAATTTGTACTACTGCCAAAAATGAAATTCCATGATGTTCATGTTTCATTGCTTAAGAGATATGTGCAGGATGTTGATCATGTGATTGATTGGTCTGTATTGTAGGTAGAACTAGAGGGATAATTTCAGCCATAACCTCAATGCCTATTGCAGCGGAAACAACTCATGCTCTAGAATAGAGCAATCAAGCAAGTTAAAGTGTAGTGGAAGCACTTTGGGCCTAATGAAGCTACATGGGAGATGGTTGATAAGATGCGGGGTTTGTATCCTTCATTATTTGCTCGTTCAAGCAAATGATATTTTGGTATATATATGTGTGTGTGTGTGGTTGTAAATACCTCAATGAGCTAAGTTATAAATCTCCAATAATTGGTATGTTTGTTTTTCTTTCAACAAGATTTCATTGTAAATATTGTATCGAGCTATGTTATAAAGCTCCGTGGGTAGTATGTTTTTTTTTAGCGGTTTTTTGGTCATAGGTGTTATAGAACAATGAGGATGATGTTCCCTTAAGGGGAAGGGGTTTCTAACAACCCCAGGTTAAATTTCATGTAATAAGGGGCAATAAATATAAGACAAAGCTCATGGGACACATATTCCAAGTTGAATATCCGGAAAGCACCTTAGTGGGCATCACCTTTGGTTTATTTATGGCTATGGAATTTGGAAAAGGAATTGGTAATGGAAAAAGAGGTGATAATTGGCATTTAATTATGAGAAATAAGGAAAATAGGAGAAAAGGAAGGTGAAGAGACACATATTTGAATGCTAAGGAAATTAGAGGAAAAATGAAGGAAATGAAGAAAAAGAAGACATCAATAATAAAAAGGTATTATAGAAACAATTCAATACTTTTGCTGGTTTAGCTTTTGTCATTTTCTGCTTGAGAATAATGTTAGAGAGATAAAGAGCTCCAAGAAGAGAAAGAAAACAAGCAAAGGAAGGAAAAACAAAGGAGAGCAAGGAGAAGGTTGGATCAACAACTTCAACAGGGGGATTTTACAAATAATAGGTTGCATGTGTGATTTGCTAGCTGAGGTGTGAATGCATGGTTCATGCATTTGTTTCTTTGGTTTATTTGTTATCGTTGGCATGAGTTTTTCCTGGTTTGACAATGGTTTCAACCTTGCCTTACCATTTCCTAGATAGCGATGGTGTGATGGGATTTATTCTTAGTTGATATTTTTGTTGCCAAAAGGTTTTGGAACCATGTGAGGTGGTCTTAGGAAAATTACCAAAAGTTGGGGGTGGAGATGGTTTTCTTTGGTATGCCCATGATAAGTGGGCAGAGACAAAAAAATTTCCTCAAGGTTTAGGTTTGGTTTGGTTTGTGATGTTGGGACTGGTTTAGGTGAGATCACGATAGTTTGAGGGTGGAGGTGGTTTAACCTCTAGAGTCACTAGTTGATTATGTCTTAGTTTATCCCATGGGATTTCACATTCACGCCTGGAATATAGCACAAGGGTGATTCAATGAAAGAAATATTTGGTTCATATCAATCTATGGCAGGGTGGTACATGGAAGTCCCTAACTTGGTTGGATTTTTCATATTTTAATAAGAGTTATTTTCCTATTGTTATATATGAGCACTTGTACTTGTTATTATGTTGATTGGATGGCTATTTTGTCATGGTTAATATTCTGGTTATATGTTGGTTATAAGCATGGTTCTATGATGTGCTCTAGTTATGGCTCTTATTCATGATTTGATAAGTAATTGAATGGTTGATGAATGCATGGGCTAACAAGTGTTTTTGCAACTGCTTGAGAGGGAATTAGACCTTATCGGTGATTTTCATATGAAGCTTAGAGATTTATAATTAGATATGCATTCATGACCTATAGCTTACATGTTTACCATATGTTTGATGAAAAGTCTAGTGTGATTTAGGCAGCTTAGGTCAAGTTTCTGATTCAATTTTGATGGTTTAGCATTGTTTCTATGTCAAATACGATTCTGGAAAGGTACATGAAGTTATGAGCAGTTGTTTGGAGGCTATCTTGGAAAAGTTCCTCAGATCTCGGGACTAGTGATACATAATGGGGGAAATTAGGTCATAACCACATGGAAGTAAGCCTATGTGTGTAGCTGGAGGCCTATAACCACACTCTTTCCTTGTTGTGCATGAGATTGGGGTGTTAGGTCACTGAAAAAGGGTTCCAGCTTAAGGATTGATCACCTAGGGTGGTTTTTAGCCTTCTGAGTGGTCTGTGGTCTTTGAGAGATGTCAGTAAAGTTGTCGGTTTGTCAGCCCCACTTACATAACTGGAACCTTGAGGTCAGGTCATGTCATGGTAGCACTCTTCTTCACATTTACCCAGAGGGCTTGTAAAAGCGAGTAAAAGTGAGGAGGGGTGTGTTACATGGATATACTACATGCAATTAAGAAATGATGTCTATACCTAATAGGAAGACACTTCAAAGTAAAAATAGATCATGATAATATGAAGTATTTATTTGAGCAAAGGCTATCTTTAAAATAAAAACAAAAATGGGTGAGAAATATATTGGATTAACATTGAAATTATCTACAAAAGGGAAAACAAAATATTGTGGCTAATGCACTCTAAAGGAAAGAGTAAGACACAAATGGTTTACTATGCACAATTTTTGTTCCACAATTTGACTGGGTGGAAGAAGTAAGGATAGAATGGGAGAAAGGTGAGAAGATTTGCAAGATAATTGAACAACTACAAGAGAACTGAGATGCAGTAAAATTATTTGTTATGTATCAAGATCACTTATACTTATGTAAGAATTCTCAACTCAAATAACATGTCCTTTAATAATTACAAGAAATTTAGGGTTCTTGAAGACATACAATATGATCAATAAATAATTTTTTTGGGAAGGTATTAAAGAAAATGTGTGAAATGTTTTGGTGGAATGTGTGGTATGCTGGTCCATAATCTACTATGGATATTCCACTCGATAGTTTGTCACAAACAATCTAATAGAATTATAATTAAAATCTAAAATTCCACACTATTAAAATTTTATTTCCTTTTAGATTCCTAGATCTGTAAATTACTATTAATAGTGTATGCATGCAAATTGAAATTATGCAGAAAATAGAGAACAACAAAATAAAATCTCACACATACATCTGACACAAGATATGACCTGGGAAACCCTTTTGGGAGAAAATCCCAGCTAGAAGGTTAGGTTGCTCTGCTCTCTTTCTCTGAATAGAAAATGTCCATGAGTATAAAGAAGTATGGCCTATGGCCTATGCGCTACTACAAGGTACAAATCCTCTCTATCTCCTATCCCTATTGGATATTTTTTCTTAGATATGAAACCAATGCACTCAAAAGAATTGAATCCCTTTTCCTCCTCGAGGCCTGGTTATAACACAACTAGACAACCTTCTAGTGGTTAGGTTTGACTACATAAATCTTAACCAGATCTAGAATATAGACTCTTCTAGAGTCTTCTACATCATAATGACATGGATAGCCAAATTTCCATGAATATTAGGGTCTGGCATGGCATCCTCTCGAATTATGGTGGTGAAAATAGGAAGGTCAACTTCTGAGTGACATAACTTTTGTATACATAATCCGATTGGTACGATTATTGTGCCATTGGAAAGGTATTTGTGTGTAGAATAGGAAACAAAGGTGAAGCACTAAAGAAACAAATCCCCCCCCCCCCTTAAAATTTCATTCGATGCCTCAAAATACTCCCAGAAGGTTTTAGACCCCAATTTTCCAAACAGGGTCTCTCCGGTAAAAATGGTCCTAAGCGTTGCTTCCTCCATTTTTTCCACTTTGAAAGCATCAAGATGGATGACAAAGAATATAATGATCTAATCCAGATGAAATATACCCATTTTGGGAGACTTTTGGTCCCCAAAATATTCTACTAGATGAGGCAATTTTTTTTTCCTCCACCTTCTCTCTCATGTACCATTTAGCTTTTCCTGGAAGTTGTCCTTTCAACCTAATCTGCCAAAGGTTATGCTGCCCCTATCTTGTAGTTCTAGTTCTAAACAAGGCTATGAATTTCCTCAAGTATTGTGCTGCCTCAATGAAACTCTTTACCTCAAAAACATTAGTAGGCACCAACCATTTCATGATAGCCTTCATCTTATCAGGATCTTATAACTTCATCTCTCCTCCACCTATCAGATACCCCATATACACCAAAGACTACGTTGCAAACTCACACTTCCTGATATTTGCTAGCAATTTGTGCTTCTTTAATGTCTCTAGAACCTATGTCAAATGTGAGATGTGCTCCTCCAAGGTAGCACTGTATACCAGTATATCATCCAAATAGACAATAACAAATGAATTTTTAAAATGGAACAATACATCATTCATTAATCTCATAAATGTAGCTGGTGCATTATATATAACAAATGGCGTGAATAACCACTCATACAAACCTTTCCTGGTTTTGAAGGTGATCTTCCAGATATCTTCTTCTCTGACTCGAACCTAGTGATATGTAAACTTTAAGTCTAGCTTGGTGAAGTATTTTGCTTGTCGTAACTAATCCAACAAATTATCTATCCTGGGTAGGGGGTACCTATTATTGTGCATGACATTGTTCAACACCCTGTAATCTATACACATCTTCCAAGTCCCATCCTTTTTTCGGACAAGGATGATGGGTGGCCCACATGGTGATGTACTTGGTTGAATACATCACCACGAGGACTCAGTGGTGTTCTTTGGCACATAGATGTTGCAACGTTTTCTTCACCTCACTTGATTTTATAATGAACTACCTATACAACTAAATGTTTGCAATGGGGAGTCTGACATTAGTTGGATCTTATGGTCCACTTCCATCTTAGGTGGTAACCCTTTAGGCTCTCGAAACACATCCTTATATCCCTATAAAAACTCTTCCACTTGTTTTTTTTCTGTTTATTTTTACACCCCTCTAGGGATTCCTTGCCTCTTACTAACTCTTCTATAGATTGGTTTTCTCTTAAAAACAATAAAACATACTTCTTAGAGGAAATGATCAAATTCTTGGCATGGTTGGGACTTACCACCGAAATTTTTGACTTGCATTTGTGCACATTGATGGTGAGCAATTTTCAATCCTTGACGAGACAATACTAGTTGGCTCTCTATATGAATATTTCATCTCACATGTACATGTAAGGACTCCCAAACATGACTCCACATACATCAAAGGGAATCACATCTAGTTCTACTTCATCAATAAAATCAACATTGATGGAAAATATAATTTTGCAATATTTTGTTACCTTAAGCTCTACATTCTTAGTTAGCCATTTCAGTTGATATGGGCTTGGATGATCATGAACTTCCAATCCTATTTTCTTGACCAACTCTACTATAACGATATTTTCTTGTGATCCTTAGTCAAATAGAGCATCAACCTTTGTCTTATTGACTTGTATCTTTATATGGAAGAGTTTGGTCATTTATTTCTCTTCATGTTGCTGAAGGCTACTCAGATTCACCTCCTTCTTCAATGATTTACAAAGCACCTTGTCATCCATGTCTGAGATTCTCTCAACTTGGTTGCTTGAATCAGTGGCCATGAGATTCTTCTTCTTATTGCCTTTCTTTTTGTTCTTTGGGTCAAGCTCTTGATGCAAATTCCATCATTTCTCCTCTTTATGGATGTCAATGTCGTAGTGGTTGTTGGGATCTTTGTGTTGATGTGCCATGGTTTCAATATTTTTATCTTTTCTCCCTTTTTTCTTCTTCTTCCCCTCCTTAGAAGCATCCTGTTGCTCCTTCTGCTTCGATCCACTTGATAGTGCTCTCTTTAGGCCTATGTTCTCTAGCTATTGTGCCTATACACAAGCCTTGTGCACTGATTTGGGCTTGAAAAACATAACTTGTTCCCACAGATGGCTGTGTAGACCCCCCAAATACTTGAGGAGTACATTTGGGTTCTTTGAGGAGATACCCAACATTATGGACATCTTTCTGAACTCTGTGGTGTACTCCTACACACTTTGCCTCAACTTTTGTTTGAGTAGTGCCACCAGATCCATGGGTCCTCTATGTACCCAATAGGGTCAAAATACAACTTAATGAGGGCTTTGAAGTCCTCCCACTTAGTCACTAGAGGCTTTCCCTCCAATATTAGGGTCTCTGTGTGGGTTTCCCACCAAGTTTTGGCATGGCCCTCTAATTTCAACTATGCAAATGAAATCATATGTTCTTCCTCAATTTGATGGAAACTTCAATACACTTCCAGTTGCTGTAACCATTGATTTAGCTTCAAAGTATCGATCTCACCATGGTATGACTTGAAATCAACCTTCACTCCCATTTTGAATATGATTTAGATTGATTCACGACACTTGAATTGGGTTGATCTTTTTCAGGTCCTTCTTCTACTAGTTGTTTGTTTCTTCTCGATCATCTGATCCCCCTTCTGATTTTTCCTTTGGCTTTGAATCCCCATCTTCTCTTAATATCCAAAGCTTAATTCTCAAGGCCACCATGAAGTTATTTACATTACAATTTATACCCGCCACTTGTTGTTCTACCTATGAAAATCTTTCCTTTGCAAGATCACAAGGGTTATTCATATATTTTTCACCCTTGATTAAGGTTTTACAACTTTTGGGCCAGTCGATCTAGATACCCTACAAATATCCAAATTATACCCAAAGAAACATGCTATGATACCAATATGATCCATAAATTGTAGTGGATATTCCACTGGATAGTTCGTCACAACATATCTAATAAGATTATATTTAAAATATGAAATTCTACACTTTTACAGTTTTATTTCCTTTCAGTTATCGATATGTAGATTATTACTAATAGTGTATGCATGCACATTGAAATTATGCAGAAAATAGAGAACAAAATAATAAAATATCACGCATAAATTGACACAGGATATGACTTGAGAAACCCTTTTGGGAGAAAAACCCAACTGGAAGGTGGGGTTGCTTGGCTCTCTTTCTCTGAATAAAAAATGTGTGTGAGTACAAAGAAATATGGTCTGTGGCCTCCCTCTCGGCTATTTTTTCTCAAAAATGGAACAAATATACTCGAAATAATGGAACCCCTTTTCGTCCTAGTGGCCCAATTATAATAGAGCCTTGTAGCCTTATAGTGGTTAGGTTTGGCTACATTGACTCTTAACAAAAGTTACAATAAATACTCTCCTAGAGTCTTATACATCATAATCACATGACTATCCCCTTTTTTATTGAGAAGAGTTTCCGCGAAAATCACATCATAATTCATTTGTCAATGTGTTTCAAACCAACATGTGTGGTTCATTGTCAGGACAAGTTAAAGAACCAGATCATGGCTGCATGTTAAATGAAGAGAGCAGATCATCCAATGGTTATATTTGATTGGGAAATGGCTATTAAGAAACGACTATGTTTGACTGGGCAACAAGACCAAGGGATAGGGAAAGGAAAAAAATAACTAGTTAATTAATTTGTAAGTTAGTTTAGTTATATTTATTACCATATTTGAATAAAGGAAATGCTAGTAATTAATTATTAAGAGTATGAATCAATTAGCTATTAATAGGCCTTTTTTCTTATTAAAACTAAATAGACAAATAGTTAGTTAATTAATTTAAGAGTTAGTTTTGTTATATTTATTACCCTAAAAAGTAAATGTTTGTATTTAATTACCAAGATCCATAACCTATTAATAGATCCATTTATTATTATTAAAACTATCTAAATAAATAAAACATATATCATTAAATTTATATGAAATAATAAGAAAAATTAAAATAGATAACCTATTAAATTAGTTAAATAATGACCTCATACTAACTATAAGGAATCCAACAGCATTGAATATTTATCAATTTTATCCTAATTAAAATAACATGGAAATTAAATTAAAAACATTGAAGAACTAAATAGAAAGAATATAGCTTTTTCTAATTGGTTAGTTAATTCAATATTAATTTTATTTAATTATATCTAAAGGGTTGGTAAGATAAAAAGTTCATATCTTTGAAATTCCTTCATCAATGTTTAGGAACATAAAATTCTTATTTCATTTGTTTATTATGTTAATTAAAAGGATTTTATTACCTATTCAAACATTTTGTTCTAATTTTTAATCTAGAAGGAGTGAAAGAGAACTAGTCAAATTAAAATAAAATCCTAAAATTGCATAAAAACCAAAGAGATGAGAAGGAAAAAAGGAAAACAGACGATCCAAAAAACGAGGGGGAAAAAACAAAGAAGACCTCATAGAAAAGAAAAATACAAGGGTAGGGGTGGGAGGGGGAAAGGGGCGGCTAGGAAAAAAGGGCAGGGATCCAACAGTTGCTAATTTTCTAATCATCATCCTTATTGAGATTCCTAGGCCCTTTTTCAATTTCTATGGCCTCCCTAATTCCGGTGATGAAAAGGAGCAATCTTGGCAATGACACAGGCCTCCTCAATGCATATGTGATGCTTGGTTTTTTCCGCGTGCTTTGCCAAGGCAGAAGATCGGGTCCTCCCATGTTTAATGTCAGTTGAGTGTTCATGAAACATTTGATTAATAGAACACCCCATCTCACCAACATATGGGGTCCCACAGGAGCAAGGAATAACACAGACACCTTTCATGTCCTTGGGGTCAATAGGGTCTTTTACATATCTAAGGACATTCTTGTGAGTTTCAATGTGGTTTCCCTACTATTAATAGCTAATTGATTCATACTCTTAATAATTAATTACTAGCATTTCCTTTATTCAAATATGGTAATAAATATAACTAAACTAACTTACAAATTAATTAACTAATTATTTTTTTCCTTTCCCTATCCCTTGGTCTTGTTTCCCAATCAAACATAGCCATTTCTTAGTAGCCATTGCCTAGTACAATATATCCATTTCCTAGTCAAATATAACCATTGGATGATCTTCTCTCTCTATTTAACATGCAACCATGATCTGGTTCTTCAACTTGTCCTGAAGATGAACCACACTCGTTGGTTCGAAACATGTCGACAAATGAATTATGATGTGATTTTCGCTGAAAACTCTTCTCAATAAACTTGATATGGTTCACAAAAGCCTAAATTCAACAATTATCCCCTTTTTTCATGAATAATAGGGGCTGACATGGCATCCTCTCGAATTATGGTGGTGAAAACAAAAAGGTCAACTTCAGAGTGGCATAACTTTCGCATACAGACTTTGATTGACACGATTTTTGTGTCATTGGAAAGGTATTAGTGTGTAGGATAGGTAGAAAATATGAAACACTAAAGCAACAAATTTTTAGCCCCAAAAAAATGTTGTTTGATGCCTCAAAACACTCCTAGAAGGTTTCAAACCCCAATTTGCCAAACTAGGTCCCGTTGGTAAAAATGGTTGTGAGCTCCGATTCCTCCACTTTTTACACTATGAAATCATCAAGATGGATGAAAAAAATATAATGATCCAATATAGATCATTATGATTATGCAAATGATTTTCTCTTACAAAAAAAACTTATAAGAGCAATGGAAAATTAAAGATGTACAAATTCTTCAATTATTCCAGTTGAAAAGCATGAACAACTTTTAGAAATGTGATTTCAATGCAAAATAAACACTCCAAGTTCAATTATTTTTACTTTTTTCTTTTTCTTTTCAGAAACTTGAAATGAAAACCCTACTTAACAACTAACCTAAAGAAAATGCAACTCAAGTAGACTTCAAAAATACACAAACAAGCAATGAAAAGAGAAAACACCTAGATTTCTTTTCCTTTTTACAATCATAAATTCAAGATGCAACGAAGTGAACAAAAATAAACTATTAACAATTGCAAATAGACATTCAAGAGTTAGAATTAAGAAAATGTTGAGAAAAACATGATAAAAACAAAGGTGAGAAAAAGCAGTTGCTGCTTCTATGAAGGCAAGGTGTGATCATTCACACCTTTCACAAGGGAAACAAGTGAGAACTTGTTATATTCTTCGAGGAAACAAATGATTAGATCCAATTATAGGAAAAAAAAAAAAAAAAACCAGAAAACACTCTTGAATCCTTACCTAATTGGACTACAAGTAGGAAAACAAGTTGAAAGATATCAAGAGAAATAAAAAGCTAAACCAAGGAAAAATATGGAAAACACTATAGAGAACAAATATAGGAGTTACACCATGTTGAAGTCACTAGTTCTACTATAGATAAATAAATATAATTCCATGACAAGGGTGAATGACAATAGATCAAAAATTTTGAAGACAACACTTTACTTTTCTTATATTAGCTTACAATAACTTAAAAATAACTACCAATTGGTTGGAGGACTTATTAGCTCAAATTGAAGGTTGGAGATTAATTTCACTAGCTATCCTCACTCCAATCCCCTTGCTCCTTGAAATTTGCATACCTACAAACATGGAAAAAAATAATATTCCTAAAAAATTTGACAATAATAATTTAGTTATACAATAATTAATATAACTAACTTTAGTCATGTGAGTTAGAACAAATACTAGAAACCAAAAGGTAACCATGACATGCAATTATTTAGTATCTAGGGGAAGGAAAGAAGAGAGATATTATTTTATTTTTAATGAAAATTGGTACAACAATTTTTTTACTTGACTTTGCTGTCGATATTGTTCATAACCATTGTTTGGATTCTTCTTGCCTTGAGCTACTAAGGACTAATTCACTTCCAATGTTCTACTTCATGGAAGAAAGAAGGAAAAAAGTGTATCTTAGGTATCTATGTCATGAAATAGGAGATGAAAATAATTGAAAATGGGAATTATATAGGAGATTGTTAGGTCCCTATAATACTAGTGTAACCCCCACATTGTTATTGCTGTGCCCCATAGAAGCTCACTATTGTCATTGTTGTGCCCCATAAAAGCCCACTATTATTATTGTTGTGCCCTTACATTATTATTGTTATGTAGGCCCCAATTATATTTTGATCCCTTAGTCCCCTATATGTACCAAGGAGGTCTTTCCATTTGAATCATCCAAGAATTGTTCATTTATGTGATGTAAACGAGGTTTCCCCCTTGAAGAGGTTTATTTTGAAGTTGTTGAACTATATTTTCTTATGTTTTTGTGATTTGGCTATATAAAATTTGGTATCAGAGCTTTGGATCCTAGGGTTTTGTTTCTTCAAACATGTCATTTTGGAATTTTCTCTATAAAATTTCTTATGTGAGGATTCAAAAGCTGAAAATTTACCATGTGGATTTGATATTGTGATGAACTTCATGTAAAAATTTCATACTTTGTTCACTATATTTTCAGATATATGGTCCAAGGAATTTAGGGTTTCTACATGCTCCAGAATTCAGTCTCAAATAGGTGACCTAGGGAAAATCATCATAACTTTCTTTTTGAGCATTAGATTTGAAATCCATAAAAAGTGACTGAAGTGCATGAATGATATTTTCTTGGGGAGGAATTTCAAGGCCAAAGGTTGAAACAATGACACATAGCAATCCATACTAATTCATTATATGGAACTAATCCATAATCAGACCATCATGGGAGATTTGGTATAAATTTCTCTTGAAGAATCCAATTCCAGTCTAACTTGTGGGGTTGGAAAGAAGACTCAAAAATCTACAGTAGGACAAAGTTTCAAAGGTACAACAATTTCAATATCAAGCTCCAAAAAGAAAGAAAAAATGTGTGTAATTTTAAAAAGTTTCTTAACTTTTGTTTGAAAATTAGTTTGAATTGATTCAAAGGGCATAGTGAAGCATATATATCATTATTGGCTTCCAATATGCCTAGAAACAAAAAAAATGAAAACACTAGTAAGCTAACAAAAAACTATACTATGATGCTTGAAGAAGAGGAAGAAATGCAACATGATATATCAAAATTATATGACCAAGTGCAACAAATTTCACTCTCACAAGGAGCAACCAAAAATGAATTAGATGGTTTAAAAGAAACAATAAAAGGGGACATGAGAGTTTTGAAGGATGGTTTAAAAGTAGACATGGAAGCAATGATGAATATCAATATGGAAGGGTTGAAGGAAGGTTTGAAAAAGTTGCTGCAAGAAAGGCTTCCTAGTGGTGACAAACGTATTCCGTGAAAATAAGGATGAGGAAAAAAGGAATATGAATTATGATTTTAGAGACTCCAATGGTGGGTTGAAGACTAACCACATCCAAAGATCAATATGAGGAATTTTGATTTCAAGGATCCAGTAACATGGGTACTAAAGATGGAGTTGTTCTTTGATGTACATGATGTGCAACACACACAAAAGGTACGCACTGCGTCTTTATATTTAGAACCCAATCAATTTGTATGGTATCAATGGATTTGTTCTTGTAAAGAACTAGTCACTTGGGAAATTTTAATAGAGGAATTGATAGCAAATTGTGAGGATTCGAAGAGAAATACCTTATTTAGCCAAATGATAAATCTCAAATAAAATGGTTTAGTTGGGGAGATGTTGTAGCAGCTACAACCACCCTCCAAAATTTCACCTTAGCTTAGTTTTGGAGCCTCCATTCCAACCTTCACTGCAACATGTCTTGCTTTGTCAAGTACACAAGCTTCAGTGTTTTTATTGCACAAAGGCAGCCTGTCAATCATAGCTCGATGCATTCCCCCCACAAGCTGATAACCTGGACTTGGTACAGGTACAGGCTGAGCAAGTCCCCCAATAAATTGTGCAATTTTGGAGGGAAACCAGCCTTCCCTCTAGAAATTGCACAATCCTGACTAGCAGCCTGTTGGGCTCTAGAATTGTGCAATTCTAGCAGTCAACACTCATAGTGAAAATTGCATAATTTTCCCCAGCAGCGCTGCTTAGCCCATAATTTGCCCAGATCTGGGTAGCAGTCAGCTGCTTTGCCCAGAAATTGCACAAATATCCTAGACAGCCAACCCAGCTCCCAGCTAGAAATGCACATTTTCTCCCAACAATCGAGCAATGTCTTGCATGTGCAGCTGAGTGTACCGGTTCCCTCCAGGATCAAGAAAAATGGACTTGCATGCATGGGCTGCTTCTTCTAAGGCAGCATGCAAGGCATCCCCCTTTTCAAGGATCTATTTTTGGCAATTAGAGGTTACATGCAAGGATCATTTCAAAAACCTCCCACCAAATGTCGCTTTCCCTAGATTTGTAGCATGCACATAAAAAACTAGATGTTATCAAAACTCATCAACTGAATGCCGCAGATCTCATTCCTCACATTAATCTTGCAATTCTGGCATCTCACATTGCATCTAGGAGCTGTCGGCACATTTAACTCAGCTGTATTGGGGTAAGCTCTCTTTCCATGCCTTGTGTTGCATTTTTGGTGCATTTTGTGTTTCTCTTCGTATGAATGTTGTCTGCTTGATTTCAGTGAATGCTTGATGTTGTTTTGATACATACTAGCTTGTACTAGCATCATTTCAGTTTTCATCAACATCTCATTGCTGTCGCATGCATGAAACTATTTTTCATGAATGATCATCGATTCAATGACTTGCCTCACCCACTTGCATGTTGTTCCATTTTCTAAATCTGTCATTCACCATTTGCATGCATGATCATTCACTTATCCTTACACTTAGTGTCATCATGTATTCACTTCAACATTTTCTTTCAGTTGCCCGTCAATGAGTCTGGGTAGCCTTGGCCCGGACTCTGCCTCACCAAGAGCCTCACCAAGACAACATTTCATGATCCTGAGAGGGAAGGCTTTGTCTTCCTCTCAAGAAATGTACATTTCTACCCAGGCACTGTCTGCCAGGACTGTTTTGCACATTTCTGAGGGAAGTGACTATTGGCCTAGAAAATTACATAATGCAGTCACTGAGCCTGCAACCATTTCCAACTGAGATTGTGCAATGCGCAATTCTAGTAGTCAGCAACTAGACTGGACAGTGCATTGCATAGTTCCAGCAGTTAGTCAGTCTCCCAGTAGCCTAGATTGTGCCTTGTGTAGTCTTGGCAGTTAGTCTTCCGACCTCCCGGCCGAAATTGCGAACCTTCATAATCAGTAACACATGTATGTTGCAAGTTAGTTCTCAAGTTCATTTTCGTTTTCGACTGATAGATTGCTTGCCATGAGTGTTTCCATGTATCCAGGTATTACAGGCGTTCATCTGCATCTCAGTAGTACAGGTACAATGGTTTCCAAGAGAGAAGAGTTGAAGACACCATTCAAAGGACACTTGGCGATGCAGTCGATCAAATGTCTATGAGCTTTCCTACTCACGAAGATATCAAGTTGTTCATAGACAAGGACATCAAGATATGACAACAGTAAAATCACAATGAGAAACATCATGAAAAACAATTGAAGGCAGCATATCGAATGCAAAAAATGCAACAAATGCAACGAATGCAAGAGGAAGGTTGTTGACAAAATAGAGGCGGAACAAAGTTGCAAGCTCAAGTAGATACAAAGATGATGAAAGCAACTTTGGAGACTCAGGCTATGAGGAAATGGTGAGACATGAAGATCGCATGAAGACAAAGAATGGAACAAAGAAGGAGTTGCATGTGCTAAAGCAACAACTCAGGGAAGAACATGGAGCTACATAGACAAATGAATGAGTTGCAATAGGAACATGAACAACAGTGGGCGCAACATGCAATCACAAATGAAACTGCGCCATTACAAGTTATAGATCTATCCCAACAGCTAGCAAGGTTAGCCATGGTGGGCAGTGTTGTTGATCGCAAGCAAGGGATTCAACAACATGCATGTCATTGGGTGCATACATGCGATCCAACCCATTCAACACACTCACTAAGGTGAAGACAAGAAGCTAGTCCAATTGGAGCTGAACATGTTCTATGGCAAGTTGATGCTCATCACCACCGATACACCCTTGAAGATCAACATGGACACTGTGCATCAGTGTGTTGCTGGTTCAACCGCACCCAAGAAGACCATGTGCATGTTAGTAGATTAGTTGGATGAAGGAGCCAAACCAGTGCACCAGTTGCAATAGAGGGAAGAGTTCGCTTCAACAAGATGTCACCATGGGGTGCATGCACACCATCACGGATGACCAAGCTTAGCATCAGCTCACCACCTTTGCCATCACAAGCATGTCAAAGAGTTGGTCTCATCACAATGAACGAAGTGTCAGTGATGTCTTGCATGGCTTTCTGAAGCCATTTCGTCTTACATGAGCACATATGCAATGTAATGTAACATCACGTCAAATGGAAGTTCAAGTGTCAATAGTTGGATGTAACAATCATAGAGTAGATGAATTTTCATGAGGGTAGATGAACTATCACAAAGGGGAATGTCAAGGGTCACCCCACCCTTTGCTATAAATAGAACCTCATAACTCATTGTAAAGGCTTTTGGTCAGCCAAGCTTCCAATAAGACTATCTTAGAGAGAGCTTAGACAACATTGTAATGCACCTGGGCTTCTCCATTGCACGAAGTTAGTATATCTCTTTAGAGGAGCAGGCGGATGTGGCTACAACATTCCACTGTTGGGGCTAGTGGGTGTACATGGATGTATTGTATGACTATAACTTACACTTCTTTATATAATAAGAGTCAACACGTTTCATGCAGATGTTGTATTGTGTTCCAGCTGTATTGTTTACTCTACATGGCATATGTATTTTCTTTCTTATGCACACATGTATGGACTGTTATGTATGAGCATGTATGAATCCTTCTAAAATGTGTTGATTGGTTTAACCATCACTTTGGATTGCCAGCTGACTTGATTCTAGCTTGTGATGCATCTTCGCTCGTGTGTTCCCTTCCCATTCTAGTACTATTATAGGTTTCCAAGGGGCACACTCATCTCAACCCACATGTGTTAGAAACTCTCATGCACCTTCCTTGGCTCACCATAGCAGTCACACCCTTGCTACCAATAGAGTTATCTTACTTGCCTTTGTGCGAAATCACAGTCAAGGCATTACTATACGACCCACTGCTAGGACTCCTACACCAAACAGTCTGAGGTCTAATTGGGATTTCTTACCGAGGAGATCCCCTTGACATGTTGGCAGGTCCAACACCATCAACATTTGGCACTAGAAGGAGGGCCATATGACAAGCTGAGTCCTCACATCTGTTTTGAATCTCTACATATCTATCATGACTAACTACCGAGTTGCTCTTTCGGAATGTATGTCTTATGGAAACAATTTCATCATCTCGGAAAAGCTCTCGGATAACTTGTCTCATAAAAAATTTGATGGTGGAGGCTATGTAGCCTTGGTTGGGCACGTGGTTTGCATTGTAGGCTCATGCAAAAGAGATGGATTCTTTGAAGAATACATGAGCTACGCGCTATTCATCTACACGCTTTGAGGGCACCTAATTCACTAGTGTGCCACGCTTCCCGAAAAATCTATTCATTCTCTTGCTCATCTAGTCACAGAGATAGACCATGCTTTCAATCACTTTAACTGGGAAGCACTTGATCAAGAAATTCTAAAATTACAAAAATCACCTGATGAATCTGTTGATCAGTTTTATAGATGCTTTTGTAATCTTGCATACCAATTCCTTGAAGATGAAATTGATTGGGAATCTATTTATGGAATATTTGAGTATCTTCTTCACATGTCGAACCCCGCTCAACACAATTCAGTGATGGAGTTGCACAATCACAGGCAGGCACAGTCCCTGTCACAAGTGACTATCCACCTTCACCTCATCAAACAACTCCACAATCGCAGAGTGATGTGGGATATCATGCACATGGCTCTGTTCAATTGTCACACTCTCCCACCCCACTTGCTCTTGAGATTTACGCATATTTGGCTTGCAAGCCTGTTGGTTATCACATGGACTCTTTCCCTCAACCTCCCTTCTCAAATTCTATTGATCATCCAAATTGTACTGTCTTATGTTCTCCCACTCTGGACTCCTCACCTATTGTGAACAAGGATCAAGCTGTTGATGGAGTTGGTGTTATGCAGCCAACCTGTGCCATCATTCATGATGAGTGTGTGTGGGAATTTAAAGAAGAGACCATGATGAAGGATGAATCCCTTCCAGCCACGCCTCATCCGCTTCATCCTAACATCCCTTGTGATTCTGCCACTGCTGATTTCCCCTGTGAAAACCCATTTCTGGATGTTTCTACTTCCGATCATTCACAGGACACCTCAGATGTTAGTCTATCATTACAATGCAAAGAGGACACATCTTCCTGGGAAAATACATTCAATCTATCATTTACCTTTCTTGAAAACACAGAGGGTGAACATCTTTGCTTCTCATCTACCCCTCTACCCAATTCATTAAATCATGAGGATGTCGGTAAACATCCTGAATTTTCTGATCTTGGTTGTCGTAATTTATTCACTTCCTCATCTAATAACGATGTTGATTCAACTATTGTTAATATATCCAAGACACTAGTCTATGGTGATTTATCTGTTAATGAGGTCGAAACCCCCTAGATTTTCGAGGCACTTTAGACCAAGCTGATGGTTATGTTAGGTCCTCGCTATCCTGAGGTTTTTTTCACTTTCGGTCAAGAAATTGTTGAAACACTCAAGGCTCCTTATCACTCTCTGCTTTGCATTTTAGATCAACCAAACACCCAGATTTCACTTCCTCCACTCGAACTGCACGATCCCATCGCTCATGCATTGGAGGAATCTTACATAGCAAGCACACATGCACAACACAAGTTGTCTACCTTTCTCATGTTTGCTTGCATATCACAGTAAAGAGAATGCATACACTCAACATTTACATGCAGTGTAGCATAACATCATGGTAGCTCCACAGAATGCATGTCATGCACTTTCACTCATCCTTGTTCTGTGGTCACTTGTAAGCTTGGAGTGTGTTTGTCTTCACTGTTACATCTTTCTTGTTTGTTGGTTCACATAGTTATATTGTTCGTGAACCATGCCTTTACCAACATGGTTCAACCAATGAGTTGATCACTGCATTGGAAGTATCACTTCACGTGAGATGACCAATGCACTGTTAGCTTAAGAGTAGGAGTAGTGTTTTCTTTTGAGTTGTTTGCTTGCATGCTTGTTTGCTTACTTTGTTTGCTTATTTGTTTGTCTGCTTGCTTGTTTTCTTACTTGCTTTCCTTTCAATGTTGCTTATGTTCTTGCTTTGCTTTGATTGTTTGTTAGTTCACTTGTTTCGTTTCATAGGATAGTTTCACATGAAACCTGTATGACTCTTGAAACAAGTTGGGTAAAGTACAAGAGGCCTTGTGCAGCTATCACTACTTGGTTATCTGTCATCCTGCCTTTGTATGAATAACTTGTTACTTTCTTTCCATGATACGTAGATGGAAAATACGTACTGTTTGAAGTGAACCTTGGTGAAAACACAACGCTTACGTGCTAACTAGTGTCACCTACTCTAGTCGGTTGTTTTTGGGTTAACACTTGTTAGCTCAATCAAGTAGAGTAAGGTGAGGGGAAAAATCTTAACAGGCACGTCAAAGGTATAATAAACTACTTCTCTACAGGAACAACCTCGTCTGCTCTCAATAAGTCAGGACCCCTCTTCTGCCTCTGAAATGATTAAGTGCTATGCACAATTACGAAGATGAAAATGAAAAAATGAAAAAGTGAAAAAAGTTTGAGAAAAAATGAAAATGAATAAGGAGAAAGAAGAGAAAGGCTTCTTGCACAGAGAGGTGATGCAAGTAACTCCATCAAGATATTGACTAGGCTCACTAGCAGTGAAGCCATGCTTGTGTTCCTATGTGACTCTGTCGGGGTACTGTCTAGGCCTGCTGGTAGCGGAGCAACACAAGAGATGAAACTAAGACTCTGACGACTATACTGCTTGTTCACCAATATACCCTTCAACCCCAATTGAAACAAATGTGTTTCCTTGGCTTGGAATATGTGTCAATCAACCAAGATCTTGGCAGATGCTACATCTTAAAATCAAGCTAGTGTGGAAACCAAGAGGAGCTGAGAACTGAACAATAATTCTGGGGGTGTTAGACTTTCTTTTCACGAACAAGGTCCATTTAGAGAGCTAGAGTTCTACCAGTGTGTCACCAAGTGTTGTAGCGGCTAAAACCACCCTCCAAAATTTTGCCTTAACTTTGTTTTGGAGCCTCCCTTCCAACCTTCAGAGCAACATATCTTGCCTTGTCAATTACACAAGCTTAATTGTTTTTCTTGCACAAAGGCAGCCTATCAATCACAACTCAATGGATTCCCCCCAAAGGTTGATCACCTGGACTTGGACCAGTTGTAGGCTAAGCAACTCCCCCAAGAAATTGTGCAATTCTGGAGGGAAACCAGCCTTCCCTCCAAAAATTTCACAATCTTGAATGGCAGCCTGCTGGGTTCTAGAATTGTGTAATTCTGGCAGTCAACACTCATAGTGAAAATTGCCTAATTTTCCCCAGTAGGGCTGCTCAACCCAGAATTTGTGAAAATCTGGGCAGCAGTCAGCTACTCTGCCCATAAATTATGCAAATCTCATGGGCAACTAGCCCATCTCCCAGCAAGAAATGTGCATTTTCTCCCAACAGTCGAGCAGTCTCTTGCATGTGCAGATGAGTTGATTGGTTCCCTCTGGGACCGAGTAGAATTGAGTTGCATGCATGTGCTTCTTCTCCCAAGGCAACATGCAAGGCATCCCTCATTTCAGGGATCTATTTTTTGCAGTCGGAGGTTACATGCAAGGATCATTTCAGAAACCTCTCGCCAAGTGTCGCTTTCCCTAGATTTGTGGCCTGCGTGTCACAAACTCGATGTTATCAAAACTCATCAATCGGATGTTGTAGAGTTCATTCCTCACATCAACCTTGTATCTATGGCATCCCACATTGCATCTAGGAGTTGTCGGCACATTCATCTCAGCTATTTTGGGATAAGCCCGCTTTCCATGCCTCGTGTTGCATTTATGGTGCTTTTTGTGTTTCGCTTCGTATGAATGATGTCTGCTTGATTTCAGTGAATTCTTGTTGTCGTTTTGATACAAACTAGCTTGTACTAGCACTATTTCAGTTTTCGTCAACATCTCACTACTGTCGAACGCATGAAACTATTTTTCACGAACGGTCGCTGATTCGGTGACTCGCATCACCCATGTGCATGTTGTTCCATTTTTTGAATCTATCATTCACCATTTGCATGTATGATCATTCACTTATGCTTACACTTAGTGTCACCATGCATTCACTTCCACATTTTCTTTCAGTTTCCCATCGGCAAGTTTGGGTAGCCTTGGCCCAGACTCTGCCTCACCAAGACAACATTGCATGATCCTGAGAGGGAAAGCTCTTTTTTCCTCTTAGGAAATGCACATTTCTTCCCAGGAACTTTTCTTGAGGATTGTTTTGCACATTTCTGAGGGACAGTGATTGATGGCCCAGAAAATTGTGTAATGCAATCACTGAGCCTGTAGCCATTGCCAGATGAGATTGCGCATTATACAATTCCAGTAGTTAGCAACCAGACTGGATTGTGCATTGCGTAGTTCCAATAGTAACTTAGTCTCCTAGTAGCCTAAACTGTGTCTTGTGCAGTCTTGGCAGTCAGTCTCCTGACCTCCCAGCCGAAATTGTGCAACCTTCATGATCAGTCACATAGGTATGTTGCAAGTTAGTCCTCAAGTTCATTTTGATTTTTGAATGACAGATTGCTTGCCATGAGTGTTGCCATGTCTCTAGGTATTGCAGATGTTCATCTGCCTCTAAGTAGTAGAGGTACAATGGTTTCCAAGAGAGTAGAGTCGAAGACACTGTTTAAAGCACACCTGGAGATGTAGTCGATCAAATTTATATGAGCTTGCCTACTCACGAAGATATCAAGTTGTTTGTAGACAAGGACATCAAGATATGACAATAGCGGCATCAGAGCGAGCAACATCATGAACAACAATTGAAGGTAGCATACTGAACGCAACAAATGCAACAAATGCAACGAATGCAACGAATGCAATGAATGCAATGAATGAAATGAATGTATGAGGAAGGTTGTTGACAACATAGAGGCGGGACAAAGTTGCAAGCTCAAGCAAATCCACTACTGATGAAAGTAACTTTGTAGACTCAGGATATGAGGTAACGACGCGACATGAAGATCGCACGAAGAAAGAGAATGGAACAAAGGAGTTGTATGTGTTGAAGTAGCAACTCAGAGAAGAACATGAAGCTGCACAAACAGACAAATGAGTTGTAGCAGGAACATGAATAACAGTGGGTACAGCATGCACTCACAGATGAAACTATGACCGTATAAGTTATAGATCTATCTCAGCAGCTGGCACGGAGCAGACATGGTGAGAAGTGTTGTTGATCACATGCAAGGGATTCAGTAGCATGCATGTCATTGGGCACATGCATGCGATCCAACCCATTCAAAACACTCACCAAGGCAAAGACAAGAAGCTAGTCCAACTGGAGTTGAACATGTACTTCGACAAGTTGATGCACATGACCATCGACACACCCTTGAAGATCAGCAAAAACATTATGCATAAGAGTGTTTTTGGTTCAGCCACACCCAAGAAGACCATGCGCATGTTAGTAGACGAGTTGGATGAAGGAGCCGAACCAATTCACCGGTTGCAACAGAGGCAAGAATTCTCTTCAGCAAGATGTCACCATGCGGTGCATGCACACCATCATGGACGACCAAGCTTGGCATCAACTCACCACCTTCGCCATCAAAATCATGTCAAAGAGTTGGTCTCATCACAATAGACAGAGTGTCAGTGATGACTTGCATGGATTTCTCAAGCCATTTCGTCTCACATGAGCATATGCGAAATGTAATGTAATGTCATGTCAAGTGGAAGTTCAAGTGTTAGTAGTTGGATGTAACAGTCATAGAGTAGATGAAGATTCATGAGGGAGATGAATTGTCACAAAGGGGAAAGTCAAGGGTCACCCCACCCTTTTCTATAAATTGAACCTTATATCTCATTGCAAAGGCTTTTGGTTAGCCAAGATTCCAATAAGAATATCTTGGAGAGTGCTTGGACAACATTGTAACCTGCCTTGGCTTCTCTACTGTACGGAGCTAGTACATCTCTTTGGAGGAGTAGGTAGACGTGGTTGTAACATTTCACTGTTGGGGCTAGTGGGTGTACATGAATGTATTGTATGGCTAGAACTTACACTTCTTTATATAATAAGAGCCAACGCGTTTCATGCTTATGTTGTATTATATTCCAGCTATCTTGTTTACTCTAAATGGCATATGTATTTTCTTTCTTACACATGCATGTATGGACTGTTTGTTGGGTTGTGTTATATTCTTTCCATGACTAGCCCCCCTAGCCAAAGCGATGAGTTAGAGGGGGGGTAGAATCCCCCCCATATGGGGGTTTTGAGGGGGGCAGTTAGCTCCCCTCTACAGGGTCTGGGGCAGCGCACTGAGGAAGTTTTTTTTTTGGACCCATGGTTTTGTACATAGTTTTCACACATGGTTTTGGGCGTGATGGTTTTCGGTCCATGGTATTGGATGCTTCGACATGTATATATATTTATTGTAACATTGAAAGGAGCATAATGAAAAATCAATCTGGTAGTCCCCATTTTGGGATACAGGGGAAAATCTCTGTGTATATTTGTTTTCTGTTTTATGCTCTCGCTATTTTTTATTTTTGTCATTAGAATTCGTATGTAGGTAAGTTTTGAACAGGGTTAAAACCTACACTATTCTGTATGAGCATGTATGAATCTTTCTGAAATGTGTTGATTGGTTTAACCATCACTTTGGATTTCCAGCTGACTTTCTTTCCAGCTTGTGATGCATCTTCGCTCGTGTGTTCCCTTCCCATCTGAGTACTGTTATAGGTTTCCAAGGGGCACATTCATCTCAACCCACATGTGTTAGAAACTCTCATGCACCTTCCTTAGCTCACCATAGCAGTCACACCCTTGCTACCAATAGAGTTATCTTACTTTCCTTTGTGCGAAATCGCAATCAAGGCATTACTATACGACCCACTGCTAGGACTCCTACACCAAACAGTCTAAGGTCTAATTGTGATTTCTTACCGAGGAGATCCCCTTGACATGTTGGCGGGTCCAGCACCATGAACATTTGGTGCTAGAAGGAGGGCCAGATGACAAGCTGAGTCCTCACATCTGTTTTGAATCTCTACATATCTATCATGACTAACTACCGAGTTGCTCTTTTGGAATGTATGTCTTATGGAAACAATTTCATCATCTCGGAAAAGCTCTGGGATAACTTGTCTCATAAAAAATTTGATGGTGGAGGCTATGCAGCCTTGGTTGGGCACGTGGTTCGCATTGTAGGCTCATGTGAAAGAGATGGATTCTTTGAAGAATACATGAGCTACGTGCTATTCATCTACACGCTTTGAGGGTACCTAATTCACTGGTGTGCCACGCTTCCTGAAAAATCTATTCATTCTCTTGCTCATGTAGTCATAGAGATAGACCATGATTTCAATCACTTTAACTGGGAAGCACTTGATCAAGAAATTCTAAAATTACAAAAAGCACCTGATGAATTTGTTGATTAGTTTTATGGATGCTTTTGTAATCTTGCATATCGATTCCCTGAAGATGAAATTGATTGGGAATCAATTTATGGAATATTTGAGTATCTTCTTCACATGTCGAACCCCGCTCAACACAATTCGGTGATGGAGTTGCACAATCACAGGCAGTCACAGTCCCTGTCACAAGTGACTATCCACCTTCACCTCATCAAACAACTCCACCATCGCAAAGTGATGTGGGATATCATGCACATGGCTCTGTTCAATTGTCACACTCTCCCACCCCACTTGCTCTTGAGATTTATGCATATTTGGCCTGCAAGCCTGTTGGTTGTCACATGGACTCTTTCCCTCAACCTCCCTTCTCAAATTCTATTGATCATCCAAATTGTACTATCTTGTGTTCTCCCACTCTGGACTCCTCACCTATTGTGAACAAGGATCAAGCTGTCGACGGAGTTGGTGTTATGCAGCCAACCTGCGCCATCATTCATGATGAGTGTGTGTGGGAATTTAAAGAAGAGCCCATGATGAAGGATAAATCCCTTCCAGCCACGCCTCATCCGCTTAATGCTAACATCCCTTGTGATTCTACCACTGCTGATTTCCCCTGTGAAAACCCATTTCTGGATGTTTCTACTTCCGATCATTCACAAGACACCTCGAATGTTAGTCTATCATTACAATGCGGAGAGGACACATATTCCTTGGAAAATACATTCAATCTGTCATTTACCTTTCTTGAAAACATAGAGGGTGAACATCTTTGCTTCTCATCTACCCCTATGCCCAATTCATCAAATCATGAGGATGTCGGTAAACATCCTGAATTTTCCGATCTTGGTTGTCGTAATTTATTCACTTCCTCATCTGATAACGATGTTGATTTAACTGTTGTTAATATATCCAATACACTGGTCTACGGTGATTTATCAGTTAATGAGGTTGAAACCCCCTAGATTGTCGAGGCACTTTAGACCGAGCTGATGGTTATGTTAGGTCCTTGCTATCTTGAGGTTGGTTTCACTTTCGGTCAGGAAATCGTTGAAACACTCAAGGCTCCTCATCACTCTCTGCTTTGCATTGTAGATCCACCAAACACCCAGATTTCACTTCCTCCACTCGAATTGCACGATCCCATCACTCATGCATTGGAGGAATCTTACACAACAAGCACACATGCACAATACAAGTTGTCTACCTTTCTCATGTTTGCTTGCATGTCACAGTCAAGAGAATGCATACACTCATTAACATTTGCATGTAGTGTAGCATAACATCACGGTAGCTCCACAGAATGCATGTCATGCACTTTCACTCATCCTTGTTCTGTGGTCACTTGTAAGCTTGGAGTGTGTTTGTCTTCACTGTTACATCGTTCTTGTTTGTTGGTTCACATAGCTGTCTTGTTCGTGAACCATGCCTTCACCAACATGGTTCAACCAATGTGTTGATGGCTGCATTGGAAGTATCACTTCACGTGAGATGACCCATGCATTGTTAGCTTAGGAGTAGGAGTAGTATTTTCTTTTGAGTTGTTTGCTTGCATGCTTGTTTGCTTATTTGTTTGTCTGCTTGCTTGTTTTCTTACTTGATTTGCTTTCATTGTTGCTTCTGTTCTTGCTTTGTTTTGATTTTTTGTTAGTTCGCTTGTTTCGTTTCATAGGATAGTTTCACATGAAACCTGTATGACTCTTGAAACAAGCTGGGTAAAGTACAAGAGGCCTTGTGCAACTATCACTACTTGGTTATCTGTCATCCTGCCTTTGTATGAATAATTTGTTACTTTCTTTCCATGATACGTAGATGGAAAATACATACTATTTGAAGTGAACCTTGGTGAGAACACAACGTTTACATGCTAACTAGTGTCACCTACTCTAGTCGGTTGTTTTTGGGTTAACACTTGTTAGCTCAATAAAGTAGAGTAAGGTGAGGGGGAAAATCTTAATAGGCACGTCAAAGGTATAATAAACTACTTCTCTACAGGAACAACCTCTTCTGCTCTTAATAAGTCCGGACCCCTCTTCTGCCTCTAAAGTGAATAAGTGCTATGCACAGTTACGAAGATGAAAATGAAAAAGTGAAAAAAGTTTGAAAAAAAATGAAAATGAATAAGGAGAAAGAAGAGAAAGGCTTCTTCCATAGAGAGGTGATGCAAGTAACTCCATTGAGATATTGACTAGGCTCGCTAGTAGCGAATCCATGCTTGTGTTCCTAGGTGACTCCGTCGGGGTATTGTCTAGGCCTGCTGGTAGCGGAGCAACACAAGAGATGAAACTAAGACTCTGACGACTATACTGCTTGTGCACCAATATACCCCTCAACCCCAATTGAAACAATTATGTTTCCCTGGCTTGGAATGTGTTTCAATCAACCAAGATCTTGGCAGATGCTACATCTTAAAATCAAGCTAGTGTGGAAACCAAGAGGAGCTGAGAACTGAACAATAATTCTGGAGGTGTTAGACTTTCTTTTCATGAACAAGGTCCATTTAGAGAGCTAGAGTTATACCAATGTGTCACCAAGTGTTGTAGCAGCTAAAACCACCCTCAAAAATTTTTCCTTAGCTTTGTTTTGGAGCCTCCCTTCCAACCTTCATAGCAACATATCTTGCTTTGTCAAGTACACAAGCTTAAGTGTTTTTCTTGCACAAAGGTATCCTATCAATCACAACTCAATGGATTCCCCCCAAAGGATGATTACCCGGACTTGGTCCGGCTGCAGGCTGAGAAACTCCCCCGAGAAATTGTGCAATTCTGGAGGGAAACCAGCCTTCCCTCCAAAAATTTCACAATCTTGAATGGCAACCTGCTGGGTTCCAGAATTGTGCGATTCTGGCAGTCAACACTCGTAGTGAAAATTGTGTAATTTTCCCCAATAGGGCTGCTCAACCTAGAATTTGCGAAAATTTGGGCAGTAGTCTCATGGGCAGTTAGCCCATCTCCTAGCAAGAAATGTGCATTTTCTCCCAACAGTCGAGCAGTCTCTTACATGTGCAGATGAGTTGATTGGTTCCCTCTGGGACCGAGCAGAATTGAGTTGCATGCATATGCTTCTTCTCCCAAGGCAGCATGCAAGGCATCCCTTATTTTAGGGATCTATTTTTTACAGTCAGAGGTTACATGCAAGGATCATTTCAGAAACCTCTCTCCAAGTGTCGCTTTCCCTAGATTTGTGGCATGCGCGTCACAAACTCGATGTTATCAAAACTCATCAATCGGATGTTGTAGAGCTCATTCCTCACATCAACCTTGTCTCTATGGCATCCCACATTGCATCTAGGAGTTGTCAGCACATTCATCTCAGCTGTTTTGGGGTAAGCCTGCTTTCCATGCCTCGTGTTGCATTTCTGGTGCTTTTTGTGTTTCGCTTTGTATGAATGATGTCTGCTTGATTTCAGTGAATTCTTGTTATCGTTTTGATACATACTAGCTTGTACTAGCATTGTTTCAGTTTTCGTCAACATCTCACTACTGTCGCATGCATGAAACTATTTTTCACGAATGGTCGCTAATTCGGTGATTCGCGTCACCCATGTGCATGTTGTTCCATTTTTTGAATCTGTCATTCACCATTTGCGTGTATGATCATTCACTTATGCTTACACTTATTGTCACCATGCTTTCAGTTTCCCATCGACGAGTCTGGGCAGCCTTGGCCCGGACTCTGCCTCAGCAAGAGCCTCACCAAGACAACATTGCGTGATCTTGAGAGGGAAGGCTCTGTTTTCCTCTTAGGAAATGCGCATTTCTTCCCAAGCACTGTTCTTGAGGATTGTTTTGTGCATTTCTAAGGGACAATGATTGATGGCCCAGAAAATTGTGTAATACAGTTACTGAGCCTGTAGCCATTGCCAGATGAGATTGTGCATTGTATAAGTCTAGTAGTCAGCTACCAAACTGGATTGTGCATTGCATAGTTCCAATAGTAACTCAGTCTCCTAGTAGCCTAAACTGTGTCCTGTGCAGTCTTGGCAGTCAGTCTCCTGACCTCCCAGCCAAAATTGCACAACCTTCATGATCAGTCACATAGGTATGTTGCAAGTTAGTTCTCAAGTTCATTTTGATTTTTGAATGACAGATTGCTTGCCATGAGTGTTGCCATGTCTCTAGGTATTGCATATGTTCATCTGCCTCTTAGTAGTAGAGGTATAATGGTTTCCAAGAGAGCAAAGTCGAAGACACTGTTTAAAGCACACCTAGAGATGCGGTCGATCAAATTTATATGAGCTTTCCTTCTCATGAAGATATCAAGTTGTTTGTAGACAAGGACATCAAGATATGACAATAGTAGCATCAGAGCGAGCAACATTATGAACAACAATTGAAGGTAGCATACTGAATGCAACAAATGCAACAAATGCAACGAATGCAATGAACGCAATGAATGAAACAAATGTAAGAGGAAGGTTGTTGACAACATAGATGCAGAACAAAGTTGCAAGCTCAAGCAAATCCACTACTGATGAAAGTAACTTTGGAGACTCAGGCTATGAGGTAACGACGCGACATGAAGATCACATGAAGAAAGAGAATGGAACAAAGAAGGAGTTGCATGTGCTGAAGTAGCGACTCAGAGAAGAACATGAAGCTGCACAAACAGACGAATGAGTTGTAGTAGGAACATGAATAACAGTGGGTACAACATGCACTCACAGATGAAACTGTGCTCGTACAAGTTATAGATCTATCTCAGCAGCTGGCACGGAGAAGACATGGTGAGAAGTGTTGTTGATCACATGCAAGGGATTCAGTAGCATGCATGTCATTGGGCACATGCATGCGATCCAACCCATTCAAAACACTCACCAAGGCAAAGACAAGAAGCTAGTCCAACTGGAGTTGAACATGTACTTTGACAAGTTGATGCACATGACCACCGACACACCCTTGAAGATCAGCAAAAACATTATGCATAAGTGTGTTTCTAGTTCATCCGCACCCAAGAAGACCATGCGCATGTTAGTAGACGAGATGGATGAAGGAGCCAAACCAATGCACCGATTACAACAGAGACAAGAATTCTCTTCAGCAAGATGTCACCATGGGGTGCATGCACACCATCACGGATGACCAAGATTAGCATCAACTCACCACCTTCACCATCAAAATCATGTCAAAGAGTTGGTCTCATCACAATAGACAGAGTGTCAATGATGACTTGCATGGATTTCTCAAGCCATTTCGTCTCACATGAGCACATGCGAAATGTAATGTAATGTCATGTCAAGTGGAAGTTCAAGTGTTAGTAGTTGGATGTAACAGTCATAGAGTAGATGAAGATTCATGAGGGTAGATGAACTGTCACAAAGGGGAAAGTCAAGGGTCACCCCACCCTTTTCTATAAATTGAACCTTATATCTCATTGCAAAGGCTTTTGGTTAGCCAAGATTCCAATAAGAATATCTTGGAGAGGCCTTGGACAACATTGTAACCTGCCTTGGCTTCTCTACTATACGGAGCTAGTACATCTCTTTGGAGGAGTAGGTAGACGTGGTTGTAACATTCCACTGTTGGGGCTAGTGGGTGTACATGAATGTATTGTATGACTGGAACTTACACTTCTTTATATAATAAGAGCCAACACGTTTCATGCATATGTTGTATTATATTCTAGCTATCTTGTTTACTCTAAATGGCATCTGTATTTTCCTTCTTACACATGCATGTATGGACTGTTTGTTGGGTTGTGTTATATTCTTTCCATGACTAGCCCCCCTAGCCAAAGCGATGAGTTAGAGGGGGGGTAGAAGCCCCCCCATATGGGGGTTTTGAGGGGGGGCAGTTAGCCCCCCTCTACAGGACCTGGGGCAGCGCCATGAGGAATTTTTTTTTTGGACCCATGGTTTTGTGCATAGTTTTCGCACATGGTTTTGGGCGCAATGGTTTTCGGTCCATGGTATTGGATGCTTCGACATGTATATATATTTATTGTAACATTGAAAGGAGCGTAATGAAAAATCAATCTGGCAGTCCCCATTTTGGGATCCAGGGGAAAATCTTTGTGTATATTTGTTTTATGTGTTATGCTCTCACTATTTTTTATTTTTGTCATTAGAATTCGTATGTAGGTAAGTTCTGAATAGGGTTAAAACCTACACTGTTCTATATGAGCATGTATGAATATTTCTGAAATGTGTTGATTGGTTTAACCATCACTTTGGATTTCCAGCTGACTTGCTTTCCAGCTTGTGATGCATATTTTCTCGTGTGTTCCCTTCCCATCTGAGTATTGTTACAGGTTTCCAAGGGGCACACTCATCTCAACCCACATGTGTTAGAACCTCTCATGCACCTTCCTTGACTCACCGCAGCAGTCACACCCTTGCTACCAACAGAGTTATCTTACTTGCCTCTGTGCGAAATCGCAGTCAAGGCATTGCTATACGACCCACTGCTGGGACTCCTACACCAAATGGTCTAAGGTCTAATTGGGATTTATTACCAGGGAGATCCCCTTGACATGTTGGCGGGTCCAAAACCGTCAATAGGAGAACATTGAGGAATTCCAGAGATTGAATATCAAGGTAACTGATATTCCAAAGGAGCATTTGATTGATGCCTTCATAAAGACTTTAAAGGATAACAACCAACATGAGGTTTACTTTGGAGACCTAAGTCATTAGAGAATGCATTCATGGTGGCAAGAAAAGTTGAAAGTAGAATTATGGCAACAAGGAGGTCTACCACTGACAACTATAAAGATTTAAGTGTTATCTCTCCTAGATTACCACAACCTACAAGGTTGACACCACAAAAAATAGAGGAAAAAGAGCAAATGAGATTTGTTATAGTTGTGATAGAAAATACACCAAAGATCATAAGTGTGTCAAAAAGAAATTATTTTGCATAGATAGTGAAAAGGATGAAGAAAAGGAACAAGAAACATCAAAAGAAGAACATATACACCAAGAACCAACCTTAGGGGATGAAAAAGAAGAAATAAATTTAACCATATATTTTCATGCATTGGTGGGAATTAACAATCATCAAACTCTCAAGATAAAAGGATATATTAAAATGGAAAGGGTAATAGTGCTGATTGATTCATGTAGTAGTCATAATTTTATTCATTGCAAGATCATTGAGGATTTAAATTTCTTTTTATACCCAGCATTAGATGTCTACTCAATTTAACGTCTTAAATTTCTCTACATAAATTATCAATTTGGGTATCGTAAACTGATGAAGTGTGGTGCACCATATGTGCTTAGTTAACCTTTTTTCTTACTTCGTTGTTTTATAGTTTATGTTGTTTTGGGGTTTTGTTCTTGTTGGTCTCCTAAAGTATTCTAATGCAATGGAAATCCTAGTTTAAAGTTTTAATAATGCTTTTAAAGATCAAGTGTGGATGTAGATTTGAAGACAAGGTTTATGCTTCTTATTAGAATTTCCAAACTTAGCACTTCAAAGATCTCAAAACATGCTATTTATAAAATCAGAACTTGAACAAAAGTGTAAACATGCAGCTACATAAATCAAGCAAAAAATGAAGTACTGAAAATGAGGTTACTGTTTCTGCTGTCCATCTAATTACATAATTAAAATCTAATAAACTACTGCACTCCAAACCAAAAAGTAAAGAAGCTGGAAACTAATCATTGATTTCACCCATAATTCCAATATTTCATCAATTAACTTCTAAAATGGGGTTAAGCTAAAGACATCGGAAATATCGTCATATGACATGAAAGAATGACATTTAAACTATCTACTTGCAGACTAATGAAAGCAAAATCAATTACTTTACCTACAATCTGATAGCTCGCCAATTAACTTCTAAAACGAGGTTAAGCTAAAGGCACCGAAGATAACGTCATGTAGCATAAAGAACTGATTTCTAAATTATCTACTTGTTTATTAATGAAAGAAAAATCAAATTACTTCACCTACAATCCGATAGCTCGCCAATTAACTTCTAAAACGGGGTTAAGCTAAAGGCATTGGAGATAACGTCATGCAACATGAAGAAATTGATATCTAAACTAGCTAAAAGCAGCAAACAAATCTCACTGAAATCAAAGCATAACGACTGGAATTAAAAGCTAAAGTATAACAGAGAAAGCAAGTCTCATATCACCACTTGATGCAAAAACCACATTAAAAATCTCGAGCAAAAACTAATAAGCAAATACAAGAACATGTAAAGAAAAACTAATCTATAATCAACCGGTTGAACATACTTGCATGAATTAAAATGGCATGAATGGAAAATCTAAACTATCAAACTTGAAAGCAATAAAATGACATACATGAATGAAATTAAAGTAAAATTACAAAATAAAATCTACTCTACCTTATATTCTAATATTCTCCATGACATCTACTTCACATCTCCTTTCATGTTGAGAACATCAAAGCTTTATTCAAATTCTTCAAAATTACAAAGTACAACAAAGCTCTCTAAAGCTTTCCAAAGCCATCAAAGAAGAACTACAAGCTCCAAGCTACGAACTCTAAATTCTAAGCTAACAAATGAAGGAGAAAGATCTCCTGTTTATACAAAAAGATGAGGAGCCATCTCATTAATGAGAGTCCATGAATTTCTCTCTCTACTTCTAGAGTCCTAATCAAAATAGGAACTAATAAGACACATGTCTTCTTAGAGTTTCAATACAATTAGGAGATGTAACACATATCCTCATGATCCCATGATTCTCTCCACCCAAATTCGAATTTGGTCTTAGGGTGCCACATAAAGGTCTTCTAGAAGCCTCCTTTTGACCTACACATGTCAACAATCTCAATCCACTTGTTAGGTATAAGCATATGCACATTATTTTCTAATTTTTAACCACAAATTCACTTAAAAAAGCTAAGAATTAATAAATTTTGGAAAAACATAAATGTTGCACAATGATAATGAAAGTGGGATAAATGCAGTGACATAGTAGTGAAATGGATGTGAAATGGACGTGATATAATGGACATAATAGTGAAAGTGTAATGGAAATGAATGACATTTTCAAGACCCAACATACCCCCCAACTGAAGCTATTGCATGTCCTCATGCAATATATATTACATTAATTCTTTTGATCCTTGAGCTTTGGCTTAACTTTGCATGATATCATTTCATAACTTCATTTTTCTACAAAGTGTTTTATTTGAATTGAAACATGGTTGGTTCTTATGTTATAACCATTTTTTTCTGGTGTTGTTGCATTCTATTTTGATCTTTGAACTTTGCATAATGATATTTTGATTATTGTTGCAAATTATATCTTTATTGGATTGCATGATGGTTGGTTCTTGTGTGACAACCATGATTTTGTTTGTATCCAATTTATTCTTTAAGCAATTTTTGAAAAGCCATTGTATGCTCATAATAACAATGTGATAGTCAATATATGTTGGAAGTATGTGGGCTCCTGAATATGATATGGAAATGGAAAAATATGAAGATGAATGTATTGCCCCCCCCCAATTAGTGGTATTGGCAATTTTATGAAATGAGGAAGAGAAATGTTTTTCCAATAATTATCATTCTAGATTTTTATGGAATTCTATGGTCAAAAGTTAGAAAATGACGTACCTTAACTTACCCTTTGGAATGGATGAGTTGTATGTGTGGTGGCTGCAATATTCTAATCATATACTTCTTCAAGTGGTTGAATAAGAAGAGTCATGGATAAAGAGTTAAGATGACTTTTTATTGCTTCTACTAAAACTTGTTGAATCTGCTCCAAAATGCTAAAAATAATAGTCTTCATGTTTTCAAAACTCATTGGCACAATTCCTACTATGTGAAAAGATGTTCTGATGTCGAACACAACAAGAAATTGTTGACTTAGTGGCCATTAATGGATGCCAGTAGTCAACACGAGAACTCTCACAATTGATGACAATGAGAGTCAAGATGCCCAAATACATCTTGTTAGGTACGAATAGTTTTGCCGATGTCGAGTCACCTAGAAGATCTGATGAACAAGGGACACTAATGTATTCCCATTGTTTGTCAGCATGAGAACTTGCCATTAAGGCATGCAAGCCTGAAGGTGTTTTTACAAAGAACTTAGATGCAAAGGACTATGGACTCAATAATTTGCATTGAAGCAGAGCTTCTTTACGAAATGAAAATGACAGGAAATGAAAGATGGAAATAGAAGATGTCAATGGAGAGCAGAAATGGCGATGGGCAATAAGCATGTGAATGAATCTCTTGCTTTTATTTGTGGGTTATGAATGGACAAAAAGAGATGGAAAGTGTATGTGAATGTAAATAGAAAATATGAAGTTAAATGAGGTGAATGGTTTATTATGAGGTATGGATGTGATGGAGACAATGGTATCTGAAAGTTTTCAAATATTTGGATCTGATTTTGCATTAACATATTTTCTAGAGAGACATCATTCTCTTGTAGTCATTTGTCCTTCCTCCTGGAACCTGCAAAAAAAAACTAATACTTCTTCTGCAATGGAATGTAAGATTATCAAAGGGGAGAGGTGATCAATCTCTCTAGTTATGATATTTACACACAAAACTAAGAATTTGTATTAGTGAAACAAGTTCTTAAAGGAAAAATCAAAATAATTTATACCTGCATTGGAATTAGTGCTTCAAGTTGAATGTTTCTTCTTTTTAGCAATTTATTTCATTATTTATCATTTCAAACTCTAATGATGAATTTCTCATTGTGTAGATCTTGTTGAGATCTTTCCAATGATACTTGAATCAACAAAATTTGATTTCATATGAGAAAGTTAGGCTGATTTGAACAATGAGGTTTTTCAGCTACGGAATTAGAGAACAGCTGCAGAATGACTTTAGCTGCGGAACGCGCGCAATTTCTGTAGCTAAAAAACTTGAATAAAAACTTAGCTATTCATATTTCATCATCAGTCCAAAATTAATCAATACCTTCAGAAAAGTGAGCAAATAACTTATTCATTTCATTGATTCAATTTTATTATTATTTTTTTTTGACATGCGACGACTTAGTGTGGCGACTTAGTGATAACAAACACCTTGACATCCCTTTGATTAGGGTCTTTTTCATTGATTTGGATCAAATGGATAGGACACCATCCATGTACTAACATTCTCCCAGCTGCCCATGTGGTTCGTTTCATCTCTTGACACCTATAACCTATAGAAGTATGAAAATGGCTGTGGAATTACCAGTTAGCTGCGGAACAAAGCTGCATTCCGCAGTTAAGAGACAAATAACCATCAGTTTTCTGATTTAAGTTATTGGAAAAGAGATTTTATGTAGCCAAGTACCAGGGAGAGAGAGCCTAAGATCATAGCTGGTGCCCAAGACCAATTATTCATGATCTGCTATATATATTTTTTAAACTGCCTGAAAAATAAAAAACTTTGTAAATGGTATATGAAGCAAAATAGTTTTAGTGATGAAAATATATCAAAGTAATGGAAATGTATGATCTTTTCAACAGCTTTGATGACTCCTACAACAACCGTGTTATGAAACCAGCTCAAGAAAAGATAGAAAAGATAGATCAATGCCTTAAAATTCAGCCTCTTCAAGGGGGCAACCTCATTTACATTACATAAATGAACAATTCTTGGATAATTCAAATGACAAAACCTCCTTTCTATATATAGGAGTCTAAGGAGTCACAATATAATCCAACCGACCTAACAATAATAATATAAAGCCACAAAAATAAGAATAGAGGGATTCTATGGGGCACAGTGATACAATATGGGGGCAATAGGGGCACAACAATATTAATAAGGGGCATAACTACAATAGTAATGGGGTAATCACTAGTATTATAGGGACCCAACATGCCCCTCTCCTTCAAGAAAGTTTTGTCCTCAATGCTTGAGTAGTTCTGGATACTTCCGCATAAAATTATCATCCTCCCATGTGGAATCTTTAGCGGATAAGTTTTTCCACTTGATAAGATACTCTGAAATTGATTGATTTCATAGCTGTTGAGTTCTTGTTTCTGTGACTGCTTCTGGTTCCAATATAATTTTTCCTTCCTCATCAAGTTCTGGCAATATTGTTTGAACTGGGAGCTTGTCGCCTATAACCTTCTTTAAACATGAGACATGGAAAACTGGGTGCAATCGAGAAGCTGCAGGAAGCTCCAATTTGTATGCCATAGTACCAATCTTTTGCAACACCTTGTATAGACCATAATACTTTGGTGATAATTTATTATCATTCTTAGCTTGCTTGAGGGACATTTGCTTATATCGTTGTAGCCGTAGGAATACCCAATCACCTACATCAAAACTTCTTTCACTGCGATGTTGATCTACCTATTGTTTCATTCTATTTTGTGCCAACACGAGGTTATCCTTTAAGAGTTGGAGGACTTGTTGTTGATGTTCGATGTGATGTTCCACTGCCTGAACCTTAGAATTTTCTCTTAAATATGATGTGATGGGTGGTGGTTGATACCCATAAAGTGCCATAAATGGGGTCATTTTTGTTGCTGTATGGAAGGAAGTGTTATACCACCATTTAGCCAGAGGCAACCATTTGACCCATTGTGTCTGTTTATCAGATACAAAGCAACGAAGATATCCTTCCAAACATTTGTTTACTATCTCAGTTTTCCCATCAGATTGAGGATGATAAGATGAGCTATGAGCTAACTGAGTACCAAGACAAGAAAATAATTCTGTCCAAAAATTTCCCGTGAAAATGGGATCTCTGTCACTTACAATAATCTTTGGGTTTCCATGTAGCTTTGAATTGTTTCCATAAATGCAATAGAAACTATACTGGCTTTAAATGGATGTGATAATGCACAAAAGTGTGCATACTTGGTAAGTCTGTCAACTACCACCATGATGACACTCTTTCCCTCAGACTTGGGTAAACCTGTGATAAAATCCATTGAAACCTCCTCCCAACGTTGGCTTGGAATGGATAAAGTTTGTAATAGACCCGGTGTCTTAATTGTTTCAACTTTATTTTGTTGGCAAACCAAACATTCTGCCACAAACTTTTGAATATCTGATTTAAGGCCATCCCAAAAAAATTCCTTCTTAACCCTGTGGTAAGTTTTTAAAAATCCTGAGTGCCCTCCTAAGGGAGAAGTGTGCAATTCCATAAGAATCTTTTGTTTTAGCTGGGAAATCTTACAGAGGTATAAGCGATCTTTGTACCATAACGAATCATTTTGCTAGCTAAATGTATCAGACGTACTGGAATCTTGTTGTAACTTTCAAATAAGTGCCCACACTTCTTCATCATTCTTCCATTCCTCCCTTGCTTCGTTTATCCAATCTGGTTGGATAATAGAAATGGTGCACAACAATGCTTCCACATCCTCATCCTTTCTTGAGAGTGCATCTGCCACCACATTTTGCTTCCCTTTTTTGTAGATGATTTCAAAGTCATAACCCAACATCTTTGTGACCCACTTTTGTTGCTCTTCAGAGGATAATCTTTGTTCTAAAAAGTATTTAAGGCTATCATGATCCGTTTTTACCTTGAAGTGTCTTCCCATTAGGTAGGGTCGCCATTTCTTAAGTGCATGAAGTATTGCCAACATTTCCTTCTCATAAATAGCTTTGCTTAAAAACTTTCCCTTGATTGGACGACTTTCAAAAGCAATGGTTCTTTCATCTTGCATTAGAACGGCACCAATTCCATTTCCTGAAGCATCACATTTCACAATAAAGGTTTTTGTGAAGTCCGGTGTAGCTAAGACTGGTGCTTGGCACATTGCCTCTTTAAGATGTTCAAAGGCCTTTGTTGCTTCTGGAGTCCATGAAAATGCATCTTTCTTCAATAATGTTGTGAGAGGTGCTGCTATTCTCCCATAATTCTTAACAAACTTGCGATAATACCCTGTCAACCGGAGAAATCCTCGTAGATGCTTTATGGATGTGGGGATTTTCCATTCCTTAATGGATTTAATTTTGCTAGGGTCTACCTTAACTCCTTCATGAGATACAATATGACCCAGATATTCCACCTCCTGGACTCCAAAGAAACATTTGGATCTTTTTGCATATAATTGTTTCTCCTCCAATAGTTGTAGCACCTTGTCAACATGTTCAACATGATCCTTCCAAGACTTGTTGTAGACTAGTATATCATCAAAAAATACTAACACAAATTTTCTAAGGAATGGTTTGAAAATTGAATTCATCAAACCTTGAAATGTTTAAGGTGCATTGGTAAGGCCAAAAGGCATGACCAAAAATTCATAATGACCCTCATGAGTTCTAAATGATGTTTTCAGAATGTCTTTAGTCTTCATTCTGATTTGATGATATCCTGAATGAAGATCCAACTTGGTGAAGTAAATTGATCCATGCAATTGATCCAGTAATTCATCAATGACAAGAATCGGGAACTTATCTTTAATAGTGAGCTTGTTGAGCTCCCTATAATCCAAACACATGTGCCATGATCCATCCTTCTTGTGCACCAATACTACTGGAGCAGAGAAAGAACTTTGACTCGGTTGAATTATACCAGCCTCTAGCATTTCTGCAACCATACGTTCAATTTCACTCTTTTGGACATAAGGATATCTGTACGGCCTGATGTTTGGAGGAACACTTCCTGGAATCAGATGAATAGCATGATCATGATCACACATAGGTGGGAGACCTTTGGGAGTCTCAAATACCTTGGAATGATTGTCCAAGACTTTTTGGAGATCTGGAGAAATAGATGATTCCGATGTGGAAACATCTAGTGAACATAATTGTGCAATTACACCTCTTTTCTCCTTTTTTAGAAGCTTTGTCACACCATTAGAGCTGATTATCTTTCCTGGTTTCCCTGCAATACCCCTTAATTCAACTTCCTTTCCTTCCGTAGAAAATTTGATGAAAAGTTCTTGAAAATTAAAAGATATTGTACCCAAGGATTGTAGCCATTGGACTCCTAGTACAACATCAGCACCTCCCATTGGAATGGAAAGCATTGGGCTAGTCAATACATATTATCCCATGGATAGCTTGATATTATGGCACTTTCCAGAGAAATTTATTGTTCCTCCATTTGCAATCATCACTTGACACTCTGGTGCTAGATATAGGAAGCAATTCAATTCTTTTGCTACCTTACAATGAATAAAATTGTGGGTGCTTCCTGAATCAATCAACACTATTACCTTTTTCTTCTTGATTTGTCCTTCTATCTTGATGGTTTGAGGAGTGGTAATTCCTGCCAATGCATTACAAGATACGGTCAGATTTATTTGTTCTTCATCTAGGCTTTGTTCCTGGAGTATATCCTCTTCCTTTGACCTTTCTTGCTCCTTTTCTTCTTCCTCTTCACAATCTATGTAGAATAATTTCTTCTCAAAACACTTATGACCTTTAGTGTATTTGCTATCACAACTGTAACAAAGCCCTTTTGCTCTTTTTTCTTCCAATTTTTGTGGTGTCAACCTTATAGGTTTTGGAAGACTAGGGGCAACAACACTTCCGTCTTTATAGTTGTGAGTGGTATGCTTCCTGGTTCCCATAATTTTGCTTTCCATTTTTCTTGCTAACCTGAATGCCATCTCTAATGAATTAGGTTCCCAAAGGCGAACATCATGTTGGATATTATCCTTTAAAGACCCTATGAACACATCAATCCTATGCTCCTCTGGAATATCTTTTACCCTTATGTTCAATTTTTGGAATTCCTCAATGTGCTCCATTATTGAACCCTTTTGTTTGAGACTGATCAATTGGCTAAAAAAAGTGTTGCTTTTTTTATCCTCATAATGTGCTATCAATTCTTCCGTAAAAATTGCCCAAGTAATAAATTGTTTACGAGAGAAAAGCCATTGATACCATACAAACTAATTTGGTTCCAAATATAAAGTTTCCATACATACCTTTTGTGTGTTTTGCACATTATTGAGATCGAAGAATTGCTCCATCTGTAATATCCATGTGGCGGGATCCTTGCCATCAAACATCCTCATATCGATTTTTGGAATATGGTGGGTCTTCGATCCAACATTAGAGTCTATGGAATCATTATTAACATTTCTTTTGTTCACATCATGAGTTTCCTTTACAACATTTTCACCATTAGTAAGTATTTCTTGTAGAAAATTTGTCAAATCTGTCTTCAAATCTGCTATGTTTGTCTTCAAATCTGTCTTCAAATCTGCCATGTCTCTCTTCAAATATATCTTCGAATCATCCATCTTACCTTCCATTCCATTTATCTTAGATTCCACGCCATTTATCTTAGCTTTTGTTAGCTTTTGTGAGCGTGACATTTGTTGCACTTTTTCTTGTTGTTGGAGAGGTAAATCCCCTCTACGGATAGAGGCGATCCCTACTAGCCCAGCAAGGGTCTAGCAACAATCAAACAATGCTGCTATGCATGTTCCTAATTGCAATTAAACAAGAGGTAAAAAGCACCTACTTGGATTCCAACGCTGTTGTTTGACGAAGAGATGTTGCCTTCGCTCCTTCGCTTTGGCCAGTCACAATCCTCCGCGATCTTCGCGAATAGATACCTGCACACACGAAGAGGAAACAAACACAAGCGTGAAATCTAGTAAAAGCAACCATACATCGGTCAGAAAAGATGTAATTCACATTTCACCATTGCAAGTACAAATGAGAATGGAACAATAATAACAGTCATCTATTATTAATCAGAATAGAGAAGAGTACAACCAAATGTTCTGACGTCGGTAACCTTCTCAGGAGGGGCCAGTCAGCATGTATCTCAAGCATTCACCTTTGAGGATGATTCTCCCAAGACAAACAACTCTCTCTCTCTCACACAAGCAACACAAAACAACCTTCCCTAAGCAATCAATCACTTCCACACCTAGCACACCAAATACCTATAGTAGCAGCAATCTGAGCACTATAAGCTCTATACAATCCAAGCTATGTCTAACTAGCTGCTCATGGTAATGGTGGAAGTTTATATAGGAGAAGGAGTCTCCTAAAAGGGTGGAAGGATGAGCTTATCCTTGAGGGGAACAGTTGCAAAGGGTCGAACAGTCATGCCATAGAAGGGAGTCGACATTCACAAAGCTAACAACCAAGCCTGGAGTTATCTGGAAGGCTGGTTGTTTGAACAAATTCGCCCAAACTGGATCAGCGCGGATAATGAGGAAACTGACGCGATGTCGCCGCGTCTACATAACTGGGACAGTCATGTCAGCGCGGAAGCACATGGGAAAGGCGCGCTGGCGACCAGCGCGGAAAAGTGATGTTCTTCTGAGCTGTCAGCACATTGAATACACTATGGAGCGCCAGTAATCGCGGATATTTTTCAAACAGACGCGCTGATGCATAAAACTTTAGAAAAATGGGTTTCTGGGCTAGTTCAGAAGGCATGAAGCTTAGTGATTGACACAGCAGGGTGACTGACAGGAAGGCAGTGACAAATTACTGTGTAACAGATGCCCCCTAAAGCATGAGGACCGAGAGGGTGGGAGGGGTGAAATGCTTTACAACACACGCCGAACTGGAACATCACCAGGAAGGACCGAAATATCTCTGATAATCAAGTACATGCAGTCTAGGCATGGGCGCAGCCATCCACGAAGACATGCGAAAAGGTCGGTGGAATGGACGCAGCCACCCACCTAAAGAGACCATAATAATGATAAGGTATGGTCGCAGCCATCCTTGAAGACTCAGGTATGGGCGCAGCCATCCATCAATGAGTCATGTAATGATCATCCACAAAATCGCAACCTGGCCCACAACAGACAGGGATCCAGGGTCTTGCGCTCCGTCCCGATCCGAACAAAGTACAAGTTCAAGCATGTGAATATATGGGTTGAAGTCGAACATGCATGAACATCGTCTGATTACCAGTCAATGATGAAAACTGTTAACAGACGCGAGAGGTACCACCAATAATGACAATGGCCCTCAAGGTACTATAGGTACAATCCGCGGCATGTGAATCAATGAGCTGGTGTCGAACACCCACGGAATCATTCGATCGGAGGCCAATGATGTAAACCTCGCATCGAACACGAAGAACCTGCCATTGAGGCATGCAGGTTCTAAGGCACCTGAAGGGAGTCTCTAAGGCACCTTCCCGGATAATGAGCTGAAGTCGACAGGAAGGGACCTTGATCGAAGGTGGGCCATAATGTTTCCCACATCATCGACGTGAGACAGAGGAAAAATGACTTATGTGAGATGGCAGATGTGGTTGTATTATTGCAGAGGTCAACTTCTCTTGAACATATCGGCGGCACGGTAGCGGGTTTGGCAGTATTTGACATCAAATGAGCAAAGGGTATAGTGATGATGGCAATGGGCAGATGAGAGTTCGAATAGGATAACCCAAACCCACGGAGGCCAGTGAAAAACAAGATGAGATGATCGCACCCAGACACGAAGCAGAAGAGTGCCATGTTCAAGAGCGACATACTGCCGACACGACTATGATTACTGTTCCATTTTCCCCACTATTTCTGGCAGGTACCCCGGTTATTTTTGGATGACAAGATTGACGGGGATAGCATATGCTTGAAGAGTGTCATTTCGACAATACCCGATGTCATCAAGTGTTTAACGAGCCTGACAAAGGAAAAACTTGGCGTCTTTTCTTGTTTAGAGAGTCTGAAAAGACAGCAGAAAAGGAGACTCCAGGGGGGTCCTTTTTCGTACAGTTGTGTCTCTCGAGCCCGAAAAAGTATAAAACAATGCTCGAAAGAACCGCCCGACCATTACGATCGAGGAGTACTTTTCGTAAATAGTGTTCTTGACCCGAAAAAGTAAAAAAGCGGTCGAAAACACGTCGTTTTAGAACCAATAACGAGTGCGAAACGACAAACACCCGGCAATCTTTTTAAGTTATACGGTCGGAAAAAGAGCTGAAAATGACCGCCTCTCGTTCCCTTTAACGAGCTGAAAGGAGGCTCGGCCATCTTTTCTCGTTTTATGTCGGAAAAGAGCTCAAAGACGACATTGTTGGGGCTAAGTGATTTCAGGATCATGATAACTTTCACCGTTTATTCAAACCTGCACAAGAGCACTACCCGCATAAATCCATTTGATATGCGTAAAAAACATATTAAAACATGTATTTGACAAAACTAGGGCTAATTTTATGGCAAAAGATGGCAAAAACCCAAAAATATGACAATTTTATGAGTTTTTGCTATAAATAGAAGAGGGTGAAAACTCATTTTTACCATTTTACCATTTCTGGATGTGAAGGACGTGGAGAAGCCAGAAAGTTAACGGAGTGATTTCCAGCCCGTACGGACACCATTTCTCGAACCGCTTCCTCCAGGTAGGTTCTCGCTCCTTTGCCCTGCATTTTGGTTGTTTTTGGTAGAATTTTAGCGGTCGAATCTGCCCAATCGGGCGAATTCTTGGTGCATGGATGCGCTCTCGGTCAGCGCGGATATCCCACGCAGGTCCGCGCTGGCCGAATTAGGACAAAACGTGGCCAACGTTGGGTCAGCGCGGAAAACCCGTGTTCTTCCGCGCTGACCTCGAAAATTAACAAAGGGCTATCATGGCCAGCGCGTCTGTTTTTAAAACAGCCGCGCTGGCGCGGAAAAATTATTTTATTTTAATTTGGACGTAAAAATTCCAATTCCAGCACTTCTAATTTCTTTTCATGGTTTCTGCAGGACGTAATGGCTTTCCAATGGCAGGAAAGAGTGCACGATGTCGAAGATATTGCTGCTTGGGCAAATGTGGATTGCTACAATGCCATGCGGGCTTGCGGGTTTATGAAATTTTTCCTCACACCTCGCCTACGAGCTCAGCATGATCTTCTCGAGCTACTGATCAGGGCATGGAACCCGGTGGATATGAAATTCACTATCCGGGGCCAGGATATCGAATTTGACCACATGGATATCTTCTTTTTGACTGGGTTGTCACGCCGAGGTGCGAGGCCCATCATAGGGGGGCAGCGACCTAGCGGCGGCATGCTAGATGATCTGATGGCTCGGGTATGTCCGGAGGCTGAGAAAGCGCGAAGTGGGAAAGTAGCAATCCCCACAGTGGGAAACATAGTGCTTCGCACCATTCTATTCATGGTGACCCGGGTAGCGGGTAGTATGGCCAACCACGAGGCCTCAAAGACTCATCTCTTGTTAGCTCTCGAATGCCTTGAGCCTACAGTGTTTGATTGGTGCACAGCAGTGACCAATAACATGAAGAGGCAGCTGAGCAACTATCGTCGCGGGGAGACGAAACAGTTCGGCTACGGGTCCATCTTAGTCCCGCTCATTCTAGAGCGAGTGCCAGCCATGCGACTGCAGACGATGGCCGTGGATGCTCCCAGGGATCCTCGGGAGACGAGGGCCTCACGATGGGCTCGAATCATGCCACGCGGAGGTGGCGGCCGACCACATAGCTGGGGAGCATTTTTTCGAGACTGGCTGGATCAGCAGGAGATCTTTGTGGAGGACTGGCCATATGCGGGCATGGATTTCCGCAATGACCCTGATCTGGTACTGCCCCTAGGTGAACAGTGGGATGATGCAGGTATAACACTTTGACTTTTGAATTTTTTAAATGTTTTTTGGATATATTTTTTTTTTATGTACATGTCCTAACAAATGTCATGGTATGCAGATGTGGGGCCTACTAGACCGGTTGGCCTGGCTGCCACGGCACGGAGAGAAGGACAGGGAGGTGGGGTCCTGGCCTTAGCCCCTCCAGGGGTTGATACGTCAGAGGCTGTGGCTCGCAACCTTGAGGGGTTGCTGGAGGGGGTGCCAGACTACCAGGGGGTCGAGGAGGTCCCCATAGAGCATCAGATCCACACAGTGGGGGTGCAACCCAGGGTACACCGCCTTCTGAGGCGGGTGGCACGAGCAGCTGTGTACTACAGAGAGCATCATCCAGCCGAATAGTCGCCTAGGCTTTATTTCCACTGTTATTTTGAGACTCATGACTCAGACATACTGATTTTTGGACATATACACTTATTTTTGAGCGCCTTAGTGCGCCACACGATATATATATATATATATATATATATATACATACCGGTTTTTGGATGGATCATTGTTACATGTGATGATGTTTTGTTTATGTTATACATTTATTCGATACAATTGTGATCTTATGTATGAATTTGCACGACACATGACCCATGGATTTTACATTTTTTGATGCAAGCTAAAAAGCATCTATATGCAAACTACGCTTGAAATGATTTATTTACATATGCTTAACTTTATTATGCTTTCTATGTCTTCTTGCATGATGTTTATCTGTTACGCAAATGTCTATCTAACACATGATTGGCCAATGCGTCAGTCAACGTATTTAATCGTCTCGGAATGTGTTGATAAGTAATGTAATCAAAGTTCCGTTCCAACAATCTTACACGTAGGTACAACCTTAATATGCGCTGGTCTCTGACGGAATATTGCCCGTTGAGTTGATGGACAACTAGCTGGGAGTCCAGGTTCACCACTAGTTCGTGGATGCCAAGGTCAACCGCTTCGGCAAGTAATTCAATTACAGCGCTGTATTCGGCAACGTTGTTAGTGGTACGACCTAGGCAGACCCCCTGAAGGTCTAACAATTCTCCGTGAGGATCGTAGATCACCCACGCCGCAGATGACAAATTGCAAGTACTACGGCAGGCGCCATCAGCGAAACCAACATAAGGTGCACTAGACATCTGCACAAGAAGAAGAAAACACAATAAGAGGAAAACACGCTTGCACACCAAGGCAAAATGAAAACATGCACAACACACAAAACACACGTATATACAAAGTGAGTGTGCGAAGTTATGCATAATATTTCTTCAGATACAGCCCGTTGCGGGGCTTGTCAAGAGGATTTCCTTCATAATCAATCAACTCATACGCGCCCTTTTGTAAAACTCTTTTCACGATGTAGGGACCTAACCACATAGATTCGAGTTTTCCTGCCCCCAGCTTATCCTTAGCTTGATCGTAGAGCAGTACTAAATCTCCCTCAACAAAGGAATGAGGATGAATATTCTGGTCGAAGTGAGCCTTGACTCTCTTTTTCTGTGCTTCGATAGCCAGGGAAGCCAAACGACGAGTCTTGTCTAACCGTTCTAGGTAAAGAAGTCGTTCCTCCACCGGAGTGGTGTTGGGGAGTAACTCGACAGCTAATTTTAATGAAGGAATCTCGCATTCGACGGGAAGGGTAGCCTCCAGTCCATAAACCAACTGGAAAGGGGTGAAACCGGTGGCATCCTTCACGGAAGTCTGGTAGGCCCACAAGGCTGGGAAAAGCATAAGGTGCCAGTTAGACTTGTGCGTATTGACGGTGCGCTGAAGCATGGTGATCAAAACTTTGTTCACGGCTTCAACTTGACCGTTAGATTGTGGATAGTACGGTGACGAACTATCTTGGCGCAAGCCTAGCTGGGACGTTAGTTCCGTCATCATATGATTTCGGAAATGCTTTCCATGATCTGTAACAATAGCCTGAGGGACTCCGAAACGAGTGATAACATGATTGAATAAAAACTGCGCCGCTGTGTGACCGTCTTCGTTCAATGTAGGCATCGCTTCGGCCCACTTGGTGAAATAATCCACAGCAACGATAATGTACCCATGCCCCCCGGCCGAACGAGGGTTACAGGATGTATAATCAATGCCCCATTTGGCAAATGGACCTACGGTTACAACAGGGTGCAGTGGTGCAACAGGTGCACGCATCTTCCGGTGGTAAACCTGGCATTCGTGACATGCACGTATAGCAAGGATGCAATCCTTGAAGATGGAAGGCCAGAAATAACCAGCCCGGAGGATCCTCTGAGCGGTAGCATATCCGGACATATGGCCACCACAAGCGCCGGAGTGGTAGTCATTCAAGACTCGCTCAGCCTCCTCGAGAGTTAAGCATTGGCGAAGAACAGAATCGACGCCGAGGCGGTACAGGGTATCGCCCAAGATACGATATGGTTGAGCTTGGTGACGAATTCGTCGTCGAGCATCTTTCGATACGTTGGGACGGAACGAAGACGTCTGTAAATACACGATAATATCCCCGTACCACGGGTCGAGGGTGCTAATGAGAAACAAGGTTTCATCCGGAATGTGCTCCTCTGAGGGGGATGGTGCAGAGTTAGATGGTAAGGAACAGAGCAGTTCGGCAAAGACCAGAGATTTCTTAGACTTGGCTGCAGTGAATTCCAAGTCGAACTCTTGGAGGATTATGATCCACTTCGAGTATTTGCCCCCCAGCAGCTGACGTGACAAAATATAGGTCATGGGGTTGCAATCAGAGATCACGGTCGTTGTGCGCAACAGGATGTAATGACGGAAACGTTGGACGGCACAGACAGCTGCCAATGCCAACTTCTCGACGTATGCGTAGCGAGTTTCCGTATCCAGAAGGTTGCGGCTAAGATAATAGATAACATGCTCGGTGCCAACATCATCATCCTGCACTAGAACCATACCGATGGTGGTGTCAGCGGCGGCTAAATAGAGAATATAGTCGTGGTGATAGTTCGGAGGTCTTAAGAGTGGAGCTGAGACAAGAAGGTCTTTAAGGCGTTCAAAAGACTCCTGGGCGATGGCATCCCAACGAAAGGGTGTGTCTCGCTTTAATAATCGCGTGAAGCCTTTAGCCACCTCGGCATAATTCGGGATAAATCGTCTGAGAAAATTAGCTTTCCCTTGCAAGCTCTGCAATTGCTGCAAAGAGGCAGGGGGAGGAAGATTCAAAATGGCCTCGACTTTCAGGGGATCCAGACGGATGCCTTCCCGGGAGACGATAAACCCGAGTAGTCGGCCAGCTTCCACGCAGAAGACACACTTGTGCGGATTAAGTCGAATACGGTAGTGTCGACAGCGGAGGAAGATTTCGCGTAAATGAGATGGATGGTCTTGACGTTTAGCTGAATGAGCTGGGAGGTCATCCAGGTAAGGCTGTACGATGTGTCGGATATCATGAAAAGCATACGACATCGCACGCTGGAAAGTGGCACCGGCATTTTTGAGACCGAAAGGGAGCTTTTTATAAGCAAAGGTACCCCAAGGACAAATGAAAGCTGTCTTGTGCTGGTCTGCGGGGGCTATGTTGATCTGGTTGTAACCAGAGAAGCCGTCCATAAAGGAATAAATCTCGCTTCCTGCGCAGTCATCAATACGCTGATCAATAAAAGGCGTAGGAAAGTTATCTTTTGGACAGGCGCGGTTGATATCGCGGTAGTCAACACAGACCCGAATAGTACCCTGCTTTTTATTCACAGGGACTATGTTAGATACCCATTCCGTGAGAGGAATGGCATAGATGAAACCAGCTCGAAGAAGCTTTTCAACCTCGGCCTTGATGGCTGCTGCCTTTCGAGGGTGCACAGGACGTAAACGCTGACGAACAGGTTTGGCGCCTGGATAAGTAGGAATTTCGTGCACCACAATACTAGGGTCGATGCCGGGCATTTCCTCGTAAGACCATGCAAAGACATCCCGGAATTCACGAAATAAAGCGGTATAAAGCTGAACTTCCTCTGGAGTACAGGTGACTCCAATATGAATATGCTCGACAATCCCTGGTTTGACAGAGATGTCGATTGGTTGGGTTTGCGTTATATTTCCCAAATTGCCCTCCGACGACACTTGATATAGCTGGATAGGTGTTTGGAGAGGCGGAGATGGGACACATGAAGCAAACCGCTCGAGACATGCGGCCATTTCCGGATGGGGAGGGAGAAACGAAGAGCGATGGTGGTGATCTGACCAAGGGAGCTCTTCTAGAGACATAGTCTCTATAATGGCCTCATCGGACGGAAAAATCTCTTTCAAAGGGTCCGGAGTAGGCTCATCTCCTAACCATGGGAAATGATCATATGAATCGAGAACGCTGCTTGGAAAAGCAGGTTCAGGGGGTGGAGCCGATGCAGCGACAATCTCGATGTAATTGAGCTCGGCGGGACTCAATGGCATCATATCGCCCCAAGAGTCTTCCTGATTCGGGGGAGGAAGAACCCATGGATCTGAACGTACAGAGATCATGTTGACAGAGGCGAAATTGGGAGGCGGGAGGGGAAAGACTCCCATCAAAGCAGGATCTTTGAAAAGTCCGGCTCCCACACTTTCTAAGGACTTGGAGGTATGCTCCACAAATGGCACATTACCTTCGGAGGAAGAGGCGAAGAAAGAGAGCTGGTCCACCGTGACAATCTTTCCTTGGTGAGGGAAACGAACGACACGGAATAAAGAGGACGCTACGGCCTGCATGGCATATGTCCAGCTGCGGCCGAGGAGGAGGTTGTATGTGAGATTTGCGTCAACGACCTCCACCTCTACTTCGACTGTCTTGCCTTCTAAGGAAATGGGTAAACGTTGGAGGATACCGTAAGGGCGAGATTCTCTTCCATCGAACGCTTCTAGGGTCGTAGGAGACTGACTCAGAGCGGGGGAACCAATAGCCTTCCAGCAAGCGACTGACATAATACAGGTTGAGGCGCCTTCATCAATAACGGTACGATGAATCGTTTTGCTATTAATGATGACCTGGATAAGGAATGCTACTTGGTGAGGCAGTCTCTGGGAAAAACCCTCGAGATCGAAAGTAATCAAATCCGAATCTGCCGGGTCGATGCCACCAATGGCTGATAGGAGGGACTTCCTCTGTGAGGGGCAGCTCTGGAGGACTTCTAATGCGGACATAGCAGACGGAGCCTGAGCTAAGTCCTCGACAATGCTATAGTGCTGGGCGGCACGAGCATTGGGGTTATAGGATGACTTCCTGAGTACACCTTTAGGAGGGGGTCGGGGGATCGTCTCAGCGCTGGGCCGTTCGATGTGAAGGGGACCAGAACTGGACGGTGGAGCGCTGGAGGGAATCTCCGGCTCTTTCCCGGCTGAAGAAGGATAATCTTTTGCTCGAGTTGAAACATGGATGGGAATGGTGCCAGCCATGAACACTTGAGAACCGAACGAGGAAGAGGACTGAGAGGGGTCGGCCACTTGATGCGTCTGTTGGGAAGGGAAAGGTTCTTTCAACACGGCAGGAGGTCCAGGAGCGCCTTTCAATAACCGACTAACCTCAGACCGCCTAGGGCAGTCTTTGGTATAGTGATCTTCCTCACAGATGAGGCAAGGATACTTAGGTTTTCGCTTGGCTCCATCTTCAGATGAATTTTTAGAAGGTTCCTGCTTGGGTTGTTTATTCTCATTTTTCGGTTTTCCTTTCCCCTTCCCTTTCCCTTTCGAGGATTTGTCCACCGCGGTGGACTGAACGGCGTTAACCTCTGAGGTACTAACAGAATTCGATGGGCCCTGAGAAGCATTTTCGTTGGAAGCATTTTGCTTTTGCTTTCCAGGGTTTGCGGAGGATTTCTTCGACGACGTATTGACAGAGCCAATGACTCCATCTACTGAAGGTTTCGGCGGAGCCTTGGTCTGCCCAGGCCTCGGAGCATCTGGCAAATACTCATATAGAGTACCTGACTGAGAATAGACTAAGTCTAGGTATTGAGCTCGCGCGATCGCTTGCTCTTCAGTTACACACGCTCCCATGGCAATATCTTTTGCAATTTTAGGCACAAAGGAGGTTGTAAACCAGTCGGTCAGGAGTTGATCAGGAATCCAGAATTTGATCAAACGACGACGCCTTCTCCATTCATGAATATGATCAGAGATGTGCGTGGCCGTGTCCTGTTTCAAAGACGTGAGGAGATTAGTCCCAGTCTCGTACCGAATGGGCAACTGAAAATGGGTTAAAAATGCCATAGCTAACGAGTTGAAGTCTTGAAACATACCGCGATTCAGCTCAATATACCATTTCGCAGCTGCACCGGTGAGAGTCCTCTGAAAGAGGCGAAGCCGGATAGAGTCATCAAGCCATGAGTTCGATGAACACCAAAGATGATAAGTCATAACATGTGCTTGAGGATCCTCTCCTGCCTTACCGTCAAACTTTGGACAATCACCAGGTATTTTAGTTGGAACTGGCGGCCAATATGGATTATGCAAAATGGGATCATTTGTTAACTTGGACACGTCCGGAAGTTCCAACGTCGCTAAAAATGGCAGCTGAGGATTAAAGGACATCCGAGGCTGAGGGTTCGAGGCAGTATGAGGGTTCCAACCAGATGGTGGTTGCCCCCAAGGATCTTGTCCAGATGGACCTGGCCCGAAAGGGCCTGGAGCATAAGAACTTTGTCCCGATGGGCCTGGCCCAAAAGCGCCAGGCACATAAGGACCTTGTCCCGACGGGCCTGGCCCAAAAGGGCCGGGCGCGTAGGGTCCTTGTCCAGAGGGGTTCTGTCCATACGGATTTGGTCCATATGCAGACGATTGACCCTGATACTGCCCCCCAGCACCCCATGTATTAGCAGCTTGGCCCGCAGGTGCACCATATTGATAGTTTTGGTAAGGAGTGACCTGTGGTTGCTGATAATTTTGATAAGGAGCAAACTGATTCTGCCCCTGGGGTTGCTGGTAGCCATATGGTTGCTGGGCCCCATACGGAGCCTGATAGGCAGGCTGCGTTTGGTAAGGAGGTTGATAACCTGTTTGAGTTTGAGGCCCAGGGTAATGTCCTTGAACCGGCTGAGGTTGAACCATCTGTCCCGAAGGTTGACTTGGTTGGATTTGAGATGGGCCTGGTTGGCCAGCAGGATAAACTTGCTGGGCGCCAGGTTGTCCATGCGCCACCAAGGGTGGTCTTTGCGGAACGGATGACTGAGCTGGCTGGATAGCTGGTTGACGCCGAGGTTGGCCAGCTTGTCCAGCTGGACGATTAGGGCGGACAGCGGGTTGACCTTGTTGCATAGAAGGTTGGCCCGTTTGCCCCCCAGGGTGACCAGACTGAGCAGAGGGCTGGGCTTGCTGCATAGCAGGCTGCCCTCCTTGGTGCATAGGCTGAGCAGAGGGCTGGGCTTGCTGCATAGCAGGCTGCCCTCCTTGGCCAGAAGGATTCATGGATTGAGCAGTGGGTTGACCTTGTTGAACATAGGGTTGCCCACCTTGCCCAAGAGGGTATCCCTGCTGGATTGCTGGTTGATTTTGAGGATTATAAGCTGACCCAGTTTGTCCAGATGGGTACCCTTGCTAGAAACCGGGTTGGCCTTGCTGAACGTAAGGCTGCCTGGTTTGTCCAGTCGAGTAACCTTGCTGAGTACCAGGTTGCCCTGGATACCCAGTAGGTTGACCTTGATATGAATACGACGGACCTCCAACGGCCGAGGGTTGTCCCTGTGGGCCCCCAGATTGTCCTGGGTGAGGCGGGCCATAAAGTGGTTGCCCCTGGGGGGTTTGCACGTAGAATGGCTGACCTTGATGGGGAGGTCCTATGGGCTGCCTGGGAGGATCTCGGTTCCCTTTAAACATATGAGTAGCGTAATCGTACGTGATATTCAAGGGTTCCTCGTTTTCTTCGAAAGGGCGATGAGGGAGGCCTGAGACGCTCTCAAGGAACTCACCGTTTTCATCATAGAAAAAGAAGGGACCTTCGTAATCCGGGTCCATTATGGATTCCCCATAAGCATCATACGGCCCTGATCCTGGAATTCCACCAACAAAGGAACCAGCTTGAGGGATTTCAGACGAGGAAACCGGTACAACACTGACGACCGGAGTCGAACGTGCTACACAGACAGTAGGTTGAGTGGGAACTGAGGTGACGGGCGTGTTAAGCCCTGTCGTAAGGGGTGTACTAAGGGGCTGCGAAACAAAAGGCCCGGTGGAGGCAGCAAGACTAGGATCCCATATAGTTGTAGAAGTCGTTCTAGCGGCATACCTATCCCTCAGTGATTGATATCGAGGAGGGAGGGGAGAGGAAGCCGGGATCGGGGTCTCGATGTCTGTGACCACGGGTGTCTCACCGGTGCTGGAAGCTGTCTCATCCATAGGGGAAGTAGACATCGGAGACGACATACCGAGAGGAGTACGAGGGGTACGAGGGGTATAATCGGGCTCCCAGATAGGATTCCAATCTTCTATATAATCTTCGTCGCCTGGGGCACGTACGTTGATAGGCTGGATACTCGGAACAATGGGAAGAGTACCGCTTACAACTGGTACCTCTGGAGCAACAGAAGATGGAGAACCCTGATCGCTTGGACCGGGAGTTGACGGGTCAGCCAGGATGACAAGACCCCTTAGAAAACCTAAAGCAAACTAACGATAAAAACCCTACTCAAAACTAACGCACACAAGATCTAACAGGAAATGTTATCGTGGTCGAATAAATTTTTTAAGACATTGGAATTAGACTTGACCTTTTCATGTTTCAAGAGTCGAGAAAAGGACGAAAAGATGACTCCAGTCTCCTTCGAATATTTAATGAGCACGAAGTGACAAGACGCTCACTTACACCTTTTCATTTAGGGAGTCCGAAAAGGATCAAAAGTGACTGCTCTGGAGATTCTAGGTAAAAGGTGTGCCAGACTTTTCGCAAAACCACAGAATACTTTTTAGGGTACGGGTGGTCAATCTTCGTGAATGCTGTGTTCACTGCATTGCGAATCGTAAGGCGGCAGACTCGGCTTCCTATGGATCAAGGATAAAAGCCTAGTGGGGTCTCCCTATATACGTGACGGTACGTGGGAGCACAGTCCGTGTTAGACCACTATCGAGTCACAGAAGGAGGAATCACCCAACCATAATGTGAAACAACAGTGACTATGTTTAAAGACGCCGGAACACGTCTCTACCCTAGACCTCTAGATATTTGCATTTAGTTCCAATGCGTTTTTAGATTCATTCGGTTCATTTTATAGTTGATCTTGAGATTAAGTTTCGATTTCAGGTCCTATCGTACGTTCTCTCACAATTACCTAGATGCAAACTACATGTCAAAGAGAATCATTTTGTTTGATGAATTCTAGCTATGGAAGGGTAAAGAGATTTCAATCAAACAAAACGAACACAATCAATCAAACAGCCTAATGCAACTAAAAGCGAGGAAAGGAAACTTTTTCTTTTGAAAATGCAAATCAATGAATCATTCTTTTCCTTTTCAACTTTTTGAAAGCAAAGCTACTAGTTTGATTTTCTTTCAGTGACACAAAGCATCCAAAATAATTTGGAGGAACTAGAACACCAAGCAAAATGTAATTGCCTAATGAAAGCACACAAAGTTCCCAAAACACCCAACAATGATTTCCAAATCAATGAGAAGATCAGGTTCCGCACGAGCTATGTCATCTAAGCTCGGCAAGTCAAGCAAGGATTGCAAGCAAGGAGAAAGTGAAAAACACTCGGAAACATGACCCAAAGCACTTCAACAATTACTGAACAAGTGCACAAACGAATCCGAAATTGGTTGATCAAACAAGCAAACAAGATCCCTACGGAAGGCTTGACACACACATGGCCACTAGATGTCCTAAGGCTAGAGTGCAAAATCAACAGAAAAGGGCAAACATCCGAAGGAGGAGAGTTACAACCAGTCAATTAGAGACTCAAAACCATTCATCAATCGAAAAAGTGACGGTGTAAACACAAACCAAGCAGCGAAAGCAAAAGGGAAGGTGTTCGCAAAACCAAAAACTAAGCAAAAAATGGAACCCTATGGATCCAGACTTCGCAATCAAGGAGTTCAGAGTTCAGACGGTGAAAAGCAAGTCACAAAGCAGGTGGAGAGAAGAAGGGACAGTCAAAGCAAGAGGTTCAGGAGGCTAATTTGGTCAAAAATGAATTTTACAGGATCAGCGCGGGTAGCCTTCAGCAACTCGGCACTGACAAGGGGATCCCTGTAGCAACTTTGCGACGTCAGCGCGGAAGAACAGGAATAAAGCGCACTGTCTCGGAAAAACGAGGTCAGCGCGGAAATAAAACACACAGACGCGATGACATAAATCACAAAGAAGCGGGGACGCGATGTCAGCGCGGAAGGACACGTATTAAGCGCGCTGTCTCTGAAAACGAGGTCAGCGCGACTGTTAGACGTACAGGCGCGATGGAAAGAAAACCAAAGAACAGGGTCGCGATGTCAGCGCGACTGTTCGGAATTAAAACGCGCTGAGAGCAAAAACGAGCAAGGCCAAAATAAAAACTTCCCAAACCAAAAGCAAGAGCCTCTTAACAATAAAAATGCTTCCCAGATATACCCAGAAAGTTCATAAGCAAAGAGACAATCCCAAAAACTCGAAAAGAAGACCAATCAAAGTCAAACACAAAAGTGGACTCAAGAGACAAAAAGGCTGAATCCCTAGCGGAGTCGCCAAATTGTTGGAGAGGTAAATCCCCTCTACGGATAGAGGCGATCCCTACTAGCCCAGCAAGGGTCTAGCAACAATCAAACAATGCTGCTATGCATGTTCCTAATTGCAATTAAACAAGAGGTAAAAAGCACCTACTTGGATTCCAACGCTGTTGTTTGACGAAGAGATGTTGCCTTCGCTCCTTCGCTTTGGCCAGTCACAATCCTCCGCGATCTTCGCGAATAGATACCTGCACACACGAAGAGGAAACAAACACAAGCGTGAAATCTAGTAAAAGCAACCATACATCGGTCAGAAAAGATGTAATTCACATTTCACCATTGCAAGTACAAATGAGAATGGAACAATAATAACAGTCATCTATTATTAATCAGAATAGAGAAGAGTACAACCAAATGTTCTGACGTCGGTAACCTTCTCAGGAGGGGCCAGTCAGCATGTACCTCAAGCATTCACCTTTGAGGATGATTCTCCCAAGACAAACAACTCTCTCTCTCTCACACAAGCAACACAAAACAACCTTCCCTAAGCAATCAATCACTTCCACACCTAGCACACCAAATACCTATAGTAGCAGCAATCTGAGCACTATAAGCTCTATACAATCCAAGCTATGTCTAACTAGCTGCTCATGGTAATGGTGGAAGTTTATATAGGAGAAGGAGTCTCCTAAAAGGGTGGAAGGATGAGCTTATCCTTGAGGGGAACGGTTGCAAAGGGTCGAACAGTCATGCCATAGAAGGGAGTCGACATTCACAAAGCTAACAACCAAGCCTGGAGTTATCTGGAAGGCTGGTTGTTTGAACAAATTCGCCCAAACTGGATCAGCGCGGATAATGAGGAAACTGACGCGATGTCACCGCGTCTACATAACTGGGACAGTCATGTCAGCGCGGAAGCACATGGGAAAGGCGCGCTGGCGACCAGCGCGGAAAAGTGATGTTCTTCTGAGCTGTCAGCGCATTGAATACACTATGGAGCGCCAGTAATCGCGGATATTTTTCAAACAGATGCGCTGATGCATAAAACTTTAGAAAAATGGGTTTCTGGGCTAGTTCAGAAGGCATGAAGCTTAGTGATTGACACAGCAGGGTGACTGACAGGAAGGCAGTGACAAATTACTGTGTAACACTTGTAATTTTGATATATCATGTAGGATTTCTTCCTCTTCTTCATGAGTCATGCTAGAGCTTTCAGGTTCCTTACTAGGTGTTTGAATTTTCTTTCCTCAGGGCATCAGTTACCAATAATAATGCTTTACTATGCCCTTTGAATTCCTTCAAACCAAGGTTACGCAAAAATTAAAAAAAAAACTACACACCTTTTTTCAATTTGTAGAAGCCTGATATTGAATCTGATGTATCTCTATAATTTCAGATCCTCCAGTTCTGAAATTGCGACTTATAGTAGCCTTCTGCATCCTCTTTCCAATGCCACAAGTCTAACCCAAATTGGATTCTCCAAGGAAGAGTTATGTGAAATCTCCCACAGTGACTTGATTATAGACTAGTTCAGTAGAGCGAACTTGTACGACGTGCCACGAGTCACTGTTTCGACCTTTGGATCTAAAAAATGCATACAAGAAACTATGATCTGTCCTCTTTTTGTACCTTCTTATGAAATTTCAATCCGATCCCTAGTGAGAAAGTTATGATGATTTTCCCCAAGTCACCTGTTTGGAATGTAATTCAGGAGTCTGCAAAAAGACCAACTTCCTTAGATCATATCTCCGCAAATATAATGCGAAAAGCTCTAAAATTCGGACCCAAGGTTCAGGGCGATTTCTTCTCAAATGGGTTTTTTTTGAAACTTTTAAAACATGCCAGAAAAAAATTTATAGTGAAAATTCCACGATGACCTATTTGGAGCAGCGAAACCTTAGAATCCAAAGCTCCGATACCAAATGTTATGAAACCAGCTCAAGAAAAGATAGAAAAGATAGATCAATGCCTTAGAATTCAGCCTCTTCGAGGGGGCAACCTCCTTTACATTACATAAATGAACAATTCTTGGATGATTCAAATGACAAAACCTCATTTCTATATATAGGAGTCTAAGGAGTCACAATATAATCCAACCGACCTAACAATAATAATATAAAGCCACAAAAATAACAATAGAGGGATTCTATGGGGCACAGTGATAACAATATGGGGGCAATAGGGGCACAACAATATTAATAAGGGGTATAACTACAATAGTAATGGGGTAATCACTAGTATTATAGGGACCCAACAAACCGTCTGACGCATATCCTTAACTGCCCATATGATCTAGCTAAATAAAGTCCAAGTCCAAATGTGTTCAACTGATTTAGCTCTCACAATGAGCCCCATCATTTTTGTTCTCGGCTACTCTTCAGAATTCTCTTTATTATTTGAGAAATGGAGTGAATGCATGGATAGAAATCAGACGTTTATGGATATGGAAATGGAATGAAAATGTATATGGAAGCAGATGACTGTGACTAAAGCGACTGTATGTACAGAATATGTGAAAACAGAGTAACTATATGTGTAGACTGTGTGAAAATAGGGTGACTGTTATACGCAGGTAGTATGAAAACAGAGTGACTGTGTATGCAAAGAGGTTGTGAAGATATGAAAAGGGAAAAAAATCAGTGTAATGAACAACTAATCAGGGTTTGAGAGTCGTATGCAAATAGGTTACGTCGTGAATTTAACCATTTGACAGATGTTAAGTGCAGAAGTCCGGTTGAGTACGAGTCATGGAGTTCAAAACGAAGATTGCATGAATTGAATTGGATTCTTAGACATCACATGGATTGAATGCCAGCATATACTAGGTTTCCAAATTGGAATTCCCTTCCCCAGACAACTAAATTAAATCAAACTATCAGTTTATTAATTCAAATTCCGTTTTTTTCTCTCGCGGCCTGCAAAAATGAGCTTCAAAGAACCGAGGAGATCTCCCAAACCGCTTCAAATTTCTTAAAATTATTTTTGGGTTATCTAACTAACCCTATTTCCGAAAAAACCCATGTTTTATTTTTCCCAAATTAGTCTTCGTTTGGCTAGTTCGTGCAGTTGAAGTTTGATGTTTTTTTTTTTTGCGTTTTTATGAGTTATTGTGGTTGAATTTTTTTCATTTGCAGGTTCATGAGCTTCTTGGAAAATTCTTGTAGCAGTATTATGAGCAGCCACAGTTGTGATAACCTACCACATGGAGAGTTTCTTTGATTGTATGTGCTTGGAGATAGCATCTGTCTGTCAGATTTACCTAAATCAACACACCTGTTTATGTAATTTTGATCTGCATTTTGAAATTCCACTATTGAGTTCAGCTCTAATGGAATAAGCTTTATATTGAAGGTTTGTTGGAGCTGACACTGAGGATGAAGCATCAATTCGCCGTAGCTGCATGTCACAATTTATTTTCTTGGCTCTTCATTTCACAGTTTCGATCCTTAATTTATTGTTTATACTCCAAGTGCAATTCCTTGCTATACTTCATTTCGTTTGCCAAAAAAAAAACTTTTTTGCTCTTAGCCCTACGTGGTTTTCATGGAGTTGGTTTTTTATTTGTTTTGTTGTTTTTTTTTTTTTAATAACATTACATATGTTATATTTCCAAAAATTAAAAATATACATATATATTTTATTAATAAAATTTATTTTATATATATATATATATATATTTAAATTGTTTTTTTAATAAAATTATATGTTATACTTTCAAAATATATATATATATATATATTTCATTAAACAAAACAATGATTTTCTTTAAAAAAAATTGAATCAAATGAAATGAAGAAGTTTATTTTGTCCCCCTTTATTTTCCTTTTTCTTTTTCCTCTTTTTTTAATTTTTTATTTTAATTTTTAAATATAACAATTATTTTTCCGATCCTCCAAATCACACAAAGTGCAAGAGGAGAGCATATTCAATAAATTATTAATTTTATTTTTTTAGATGTAATAAATAAGGTCTCTTAATTACACTTCCCCAACAATGGCACCAAAATGTCTAGTCAATTTAACGTCTTAAATTGCTCTATATAAATTATCAATCCGGGTATTGTAAATTGATGAAGTATAGTGCACCATATGTGTTTAGTTAACCTTTTTTTCTTACTTCGTTGTTTTATAGTTTGTGTTGTTTTGGGGTTTTGTTCTTGTTGGTCTCCTAAAGTATTCTAATGCAATGGAAATTCTAGTTTAAAGTTTAAGAATTCTTTTAAAGATAAAGTGTGGATGTAGATTTGAAGACAAGGTTTATGCTTTTTATGATAATTTCCAAACTTAGCACTTCAAAGATCTCAAAACATGCTATTTATAAAATCAGAACTTGAACAAAAGTGTAAACATGCAGCTACATAAATCAAGCAAAAAATGAAGTACTGAAAATGAGGTTACTATCTCTGTTGTCCATCTAATTACATAATTAAAATCTAATAAACTACTACACTCCAAACCAAAAAGTAAAGAAGCTGGAAACTAGTCGCTGATTTCACCCATAATTCCAATATTTAGTCAATTAACTTCTAAAACAGAGTTAAGCTAAAGACACTGGAAATATTGTCATATGACATGAAAGAATGACATTTAAACTATCTACTTGCAGACTAATGAAAACAAAATCAATTACTTTACCTACAATCCGATAGCTCACCAATTAACTTCTAAAACAGGGTTAAGCTAGAGGCACCGGAGATAACGTCATGTAGCATAAAGAACTAATATCTAAATTATCTACTTGCTGATTAATGAAAGAAAAATCAAATTACTTCACCTACAATCCAATAGCTCGCCAATTAACTTCTAAAACAGGTTAAACTAAAGGCACCGGAGATAACGTCATGTAGCATGAAGAAATTGATATCTAAACTAGCTAAAAGTAGTAAACAAATCTCATTGAAATCAAAGCATAACGACTGGAATTAAAAGCTAAAGTACAACAGAGGAAGCAAGTCTCATATCACCACTTGATGCAAAAACTACATTAAAAAGCTCGAGCAAAAACTAATAAGCAAATATAAGAACATGTAAAGAAAAACTAATCTACAATCAACTGGTTGAACATACTTGCATGAATTAAAATTGCATGAATGGAAAATCTAAACTATCAAACTTGAAAGCAATAAAATGACATACATGAATGAAATTAAAGTAAAATTACAAAATAAAATCTACTCTACCTTATATTCTAATATGCTCCATGACATCTACTTCACATCTCCTTTCATGTTGAGAACATCAAAGCTTTATTCAAATTCTTCAAAATTACAAAGTACAACAAAGCTCTCTAAAGATTTCCAAAGCCATCAAAGAAGACTACAAGCTCCAAGCTACCAACTCTAAATTCTAAGCTAACAAATGAAGGATAAAGATCTCCTGTTTATACAAGAAGACGAGGAGCAATCTCATTAATGAGAGTCCATGAATCTCTCCCTCTACTTGTAGAGTCCTAATCAAAATAGGAACTAATAAGACACATGTCTTCTTAGAGTTTCAATACAATTAGGAGATGTAACAAATATCCTCATGATCCCATGATTCTCTCCACCAAAATTCGAATTTGGCCTTAGGTGGCCACATAAAAGTCTTCTAGAAGCCTCCTTTTGACCTACACATGTCAACAATCTCAACCCACTTGTTAGGTATAAGCATATGCACATTATTTTCTAATTTTTAACCTCAAATTCACTTAAAAAGGCTAATAGTCAATAAAGTTTGGAAAAAAATAAATGTGGCCCAATGATAACGAAAGTGGGATGAATGTAGTGACATAGTAGTGAAACGGAGGTGATATAATGGACATAATAGTGAAAGTGTAATGGAAATGAATGACATTTTCAAAACCCAACATTAGAGTGTCAAGTGATGGTTGCAAATAGAGGAACTATAAATTGCTCAGGAAAGTGCCATAATATCAATCTAACCATGGGAGAATATGTATTCAACAATCCAATGCTTTCTGATCTAATGGGTGGTGTAAATGTTGTATTAGGAGTCCAATGGTTATAATCTTTGGAGACGATAGGTTTTAATTTTCAAGAACTTTTCTTGAAATTTTTCTTGGAAGAAAAGGAAATTGAATTAAGGAGTATCATAGGGAAACCTGAGAAAATAATTATCTTTAATTCCATGACAAAGATTTTGATCCAGGTGGATGTTGTTGGCCACCCACTTATCCCATTTGGATCCCCACAACTGTCTCTTTCAGTTTTTTAGTTTCCTAAATTGTAGCACAATTTACTATTTTTAGTAGTTTTTTGGGTCCTGAACTTCCGAAGCTGTTTTGAGGGCCTAAACGACACTTTTTTGTGAAATCTAAGTAACATGAGCTCTAGGATTGATGTTGCTCTTCCCAAAATTGTAGTACTTGGATAGATCTTTGTAACGAGCTATTGTACGCGTCAAACGAAGTTCGGGTGCCAAAGTTATGACCCCGGGAAGTTGATGTACCAACTTACCCAAAATAGGGCCCACAATTTGGCATTTCATCTTCTAGGGTTAAGTTTTGGGATGTTAAGGTTTTCCCTTATTTCTTAATAATAAATAGGCCTTCGAGCCTCATTGTAACACAGTTCAAAGGCATGTAGCCGCCACATCTCTTCTCAGAGATAAGCTACCATCACCCTAGCTGGTTTATTTCCATTGCCGTTTGTAAGCATACTTCAGTATTTTACATTATTGAAATGAAGTATTATTTCCATTGCATCTCTGTGTTTATGGTTATCTCTGTAATTTTTTGTGTTCCTGTTTAAATCTGGATTAGTGGTATCAGAGCGGTTTGCTTTTTCTCTATTTTTATTTTCATGCCCCCAATGAGGTCGGGATATAAGGAGTTAGGGCTTGAATTGGTTGAAACTTTGGAAGACCAGCCTCGCAAATCCCGACGACCTCCCATGGCAGATGAGAAGAAAGACGAGGGGGCAGGAGATCCTATCAAAATCTTTCTTGAAGAATCCCTCGAGTGACAAAGGAATGCAATGATGGACAACTTTTCCCAGATCCTTCAGTGGCTACCCAGAGGCGACGCATCGGCTTCCAGCAGCTACTCTGGAAACACCATGCCCTTTAAGGTAAAAGTTAATTTTGAAATCCCCATCTTTAAGGGTCAAATATACATAGATGCTGTAGATAAATGGTTAAATCTACTAGATGGGTATTTTTCTGTTCATGAATGTTTAAGTCAGGAAAAGATTGTTTTCGCTCTTCTCAAAGCAGCCCCCCACATCAAGGACTGGTGGGAAACCTACTGCGAGCAGAAGGATGAAAGTACAAGCTCATTATTTTTAGCTGCACCCACTTGGAATTCATTCCGAGATGCTATTAAGGAGCAATACTACCCTGTCAAAAGCTACGAGGACAAATACATAAAGTGGACCATGCTGCGGTAGGGAGGGGACCAAGATGTGCCAAAGTTCACAAACATTTTTCATACCCTTCGCACATAGTTGGGTATCAAGGATTCTAAGCTACATTTGGTACTCAAATACCACGGCTGCCTACATAGATGCATCTAGGAAGAGATGGAGTTCCTAAACATCTCCTCGCTCGGCACTACATACCGATACGCTATCAAAATCGAGCAAAAGTTCAAACAGAAAAAGTGAGACTTTGGATCTACAAATCCAAAGACCAAAGGACAAAGCCAAGGCAGGGTGACCCAAGACAACCCATCGAAGCCGCAAGAAAAGAACAACACCACGAAGTCGAAGAATGACACATGAAAGTGGTGTGAGTTCCACAAGAGTCCCACTCATAACACAAGTGAGTGGCGGGCCAAGCAGTCATAGGTGGCCAAGTTGAAGGCTTCAGAATTAGCTACATGTTTCGACCCTGAGTTAGAACCCGACAAGGGGAATGAAAAAGGGAAGCAGATCATTGATGTGGAGCCCAGTGTCACTGTTGCCACCGCCAAGATCCAGAAGAATAAGCCCAAAGACCCAGAGGAGGGGGAGCATCTTTTCCCCTCATAGATGTAGGTTAAGGGTTCGTCGCTACAATTCATTGTTGACAGTGGTAGCCAAAAGAACCTCATTTTAGCAGAGGTCATGAAGCGGTTGGGCCTATCGACCACACCACCCCCGCAACCATACAGTATCGGGTGGCTTCATGAAGGATGAGATCTCAAAGTTCGCTAGCAGTGCCGCCTTCCCTATAGCATCAAGCCTCTCACAAACGAGGTATTATGTGATGTTACACCTTTGGATGTTTGTGATGTATTATTAGGCCAGCCATACTTGTGGAGGCGATATGCTGTGTATGAGTCAAGGCCTCGTGATGTCATTATTTCTTTGGGTAATTCATTATACAGGATAGAAGAGGTAGCCCCACTTAACACCACCTCTTTGATCACTACTAAGAAAGGCAACAAGCTCATCTCCTAGACTAGGAAATTCATTTATCTGGTTCGTTCCCAAAGAAAGGGGAAGATCGTCACCACATCAGTGACCCCCATGAAGGGTTCCTCCATGCAACAGCAACAGCAAAGGGATACGGTCATGAAAAAACACGAGAACAACTTCTCCTCACCCACAGGGGTACCACACAAGCTTTAGGTGGGCAACAAAGTCTGGTTTCATCTGCAGAAAGAATGCCTTACAAGAACCCATCAAAAGCTCCGACCACACCGACATGGTCCTTACACCATTACCAAGGCTATGGGAAAAAATGCTTTGGAGCACAACATTCCCCCATTCCTTCACTTGCACTGAGTGTTTAATATGGACCGTCGTCAACCATGCTTCCCACCATTACTGGACACATCAGAGATTGCAGAACAGCTCACCAGGGACCAAGTTCAGCAGCAGCTTCCTCATCTCATGGAGGAACTCAACGCAATGGGGATCATTGCTTCTTAAGGGGGGAGGAATGATCCAGGTGGATGTTGGTGGCCACCCACCTATCCTATCTGGACCCCCACAACTATCTCTTTCAATTTTTCAATTTCCTAAATTGTAGCACAGTTTACTATTTTTAGCAGTTTTTCGGGTCCTGAACTTCTGGAGCTGTTTTGAGGCCCTAAACGACGTTTTTTTGGGAAATCTAGGAGCAACATGCGTCCATGGATTGATGTTGCTCTTCCCAAAATTGTAGTGCCCGAATAGATCTTTCTAATGAGCTATTGTACGTGTCAAACGAAGATCGGGTGCCAAAGTTACCACCTCGGGAAGTTGATGTACCAACTTACCCAAAACGGGGCCCACAATTTAGCGTTTCATCTTCTAGGGTTAGGTTTTGGGATGTTAAGGGTTTTCCATTGTTTCTCAATGAATAGGCCTTTGAGCCTCATTGTAACACAGTTCAGAGGCATGTAGCTGCCACATCTCTTCTCAGAGATAAGCTACCATCGCCCTAGCTGGTTTATTTCCATTGTTGATTGTAAGCATATTTCAGTATTTTACATTAATAAAATGAAGTATTGTTTCCATTTCATCTCTGTGTTTATGGTTATCTATGTAATTTGTTGCGTTCCTATTTAAATCCGGATCAACTTTTGAAGAAGAAACAACGGGGGGTAATTGTACAATTATGTTCACTAGATGTTCAAACATCTAAGTCATCCATTTCTATAGATCTCCAAAAATTCCTTGACAATCATTCCAAAATATTTGAGACTCCCAAAGGTCTACCACCTATTTGTGATCTTGATCATGCTATTCACTTGATTCCAAGAAGTGTTCCTCTAAACATCATTCTTTATATATATCCTTATGCACAAAAGAATTAAATTTAATGTATGGTTACAAAAATGATAGAGGCATGTATAATTCAACCTAGCCAAATTTCTTTCTATTCTCCAATAATATTGGTGCACAAAAAGGATGGATCATGGTGTATGTGTCTGAATTATAAAGAGCTCAATAAGCCCAATATTAAAGATAAGTTTCTCATTCCTATCATTGATGAATTGTTGGATGAACTACATGGAGCAATTTACTTCACGAAGCTGGATCTTCGTTCACGGTATCATCATATTAGAATGAAGATAGAAGACATTCTGAAAACATAATTTAGAACTCATGAAGCCCATTATGAATTTTTGGTCATTCCTTTTGGCCTTACTAATGTACCTTCCACATTTCAAGGTTTGATGAATTCCACTTTCAAACCATTCCTTAGAAAATTTGTGTTAGTATATTTTATGATGATATGCTAATCTATAGCAAGTCTTGGGAATATTATGTTCAACATGTTAACATGGTGCTCAAACTATTCGAGGAGAAACAATTGCATGCAAAATCCTCTAAATGTTTCTTTGGAGTACAGGAAGTGGATAATTGGGTCATATTGTATCCCATGAGGGTGTTAAGGTAAACCCCAACAAATTTAAATCCATCAAGGAATGGAAAATCCCCACAACCTTAAGGCATCGTCAAGGATTTCTCGGGTCAAAATGGTATTATCGCAAACTTGTTAAGAGTTATGGGAAGATAGCAGCACCTATAACGTCATTACTGAAGAAAGATGGATTTTTTTGGACTCAAGAAGCAACTAAGGCCTTTGAACATCTTAAAGAGGCAACATGTTGAGCTCCATGATTAGCTACACCAGACTTTAGAAAAACCTTTAATATGGAATGTGATTCCTTAAGAAATGAAATTGGTTCTATTTTAATGCAAAAAGGAAGACACATTGCTTTTGAAAGTTGTCTAATTAAGAAAAAGTATTTACAAAAACCTATTTATGAGAAGGATATGTTGGAAATACTACACGCACTAAACAAATGATGCCCTTACCTAATGGAAAGACACTTCAAGGTACAAATAGATCATGATAGTCTTAAATACTTCTTGAAATAATGATTATCTTCAAGAGAGCAACAAAATGGGTCACAAAGATGTTGGGTTATGAATATGAAATCATCTACAAAAAAAGAAAACAAAATGTTGTTATAGATGCACTCTTAAGAAGGGATGAGGATGTGGAAGCAATTCTCTATGCCATTTCTATTATCCAACTTGATTGGATAACTGAAACAAGGGATGAATGGAAGAATGATTAAGAGGTATGAGGACTCATTCAAAAGTTGTAACAAGATCCCAATGCATTTGATTCATTTATTTGGAAAAATGATTCACTATGGTACAAAGATCGCTTATATCTATGCAAGAACTCCCAACTTGAACAAAAGGTTCTTTTGGAAGTGCACACCTCACCTATAGGAGGGCACTCAATATTTTAAAAAATGTACCACATGGTCAAGAAGGATTTTTGTTTGGGATGGACTTAAATGTGATATTCATAAGTTTGTGGTGGAATGTTTGGTTTGCCAACAAAATAAAGTTGAGACAATTAAGACCCCAGGTCTTTTACAACCATTATCCATTCCCATTCAATGTTGGGAAGAGGTCCCAATGGATTTTATCATAGGTTTACCCAAGTTTGAAGGAAAGAGTGTCATCATGGTGGTAGTTGATAGACTTACCAAGTATGCACTTTTTTGAGTACTATCTCATCCTTTCAAAGCTAGTACAGTCGCTACTGCATTTATGAAAACAATTCAAAAGCTACATGGAAACCCAAAGATTATTGTATGTGATAGTGATCCCATTTTCACTGGAAATTTTTGGACAAAATTATTTTCTTGTCTCGATACTCAATTAGCTCATAGCTCATCTTATCATCCTTAATTTGATGGGAAAACTGAGATAGTGAATAAATTCTTGGAAGGATATATTCATTGCTTTGTATATAATAAACAAAAACAATGTATCAAGTGGTTACCCCTAATAGAATGGTGGCATAACACTTCCTTCCATACTACAACAAAAATGACCCCATTTATGGCACTTTATGGATATCATCCACCATCCATCACATAATATTTAAGAGACAATTCTAAGGTTCAAGAAGTATATGATCACATCCAACATCAACAAAAAGTTCTCCAACTCTTAAATGATAGCCTGACTCTGGCACATAATCAAATGGAATAGCATGAAAATCAACATCACAATGAAAGAAGTTTTGATGTGGCCGATTGGGTATTTCTAGGACTACAACCATACAAATAAATATCCCTCAAGCAAGTTAAGAAGGATAACAAATTATCACCAAAGTACTATGGCCCTTACAAGGTGTTGCAAAATATTGGTACTATGGCATACAAATTGGAGTTTCCTGCATCTTCACGAGTACACCCAATTTTCCATGTTTCATGCTTAAATAATCTTATAGGTGAAAAGCTTCCAATTCAAACTATATTGCTAGAACTTGACAAGGAAGGAAAATCATAATGGAGCATGAAGCAACCACATAAACTAGAATATAACATCTACAAAATAGATCAATTTCAGAGTATCTCATTAAGTGGAAGAACTTACTAGTTGAAGACTCCACATGGGAGGATGAGTATTTTATTCAGAAGCATCCAGATCTACTCAAGCATTAAGGACACCATTTTTTTTATGGAGAGGGGAATTTTAGGTCCCAATAATACTAGTGTAACGCCCACATTGTTATTGTTGTGCCTTACATTATTATTGTTATGTAGGCCCTAACTATATTTTGACCCCTTAGACTCCTGAATATACCAATGCATTCTTGTCATTTGAATCTGTTAACACTCAGGTTGTCCCTAAGCTCCTTAAGGGATACGGCCGAGGTAACCACAAACCAATCTTTGGACTGCAGGTCCTAGCCTACCTGCAATCAGAGAGGGCTCTCTCTTTATAATTTAGCTTTGTTTAAGGTGATTTTAGGCTAGTTATGAGTGCATGAGTTTGATTTAAGTTTGGTGGGATGGTTGATGCTTCAGACAGAGTTAGCATGCAAAGGATGAGAAGTTCAAACCATTGGGCATGGAGTCATGGTTTAGGGCTTGCTGTTGCATTTTCTTGGTCACAAGAGGAATACAGAGCAGGATAGCTACACATAGAACAACATTCAAGCTGAAATAAGGGTGAAATGGAAGTCAGAAATGAAAGGCAACTAAGAATCTTTCATCTAACTAACAGAGGGAAAGGTGAATGAAATTTATCTAGGAGCAGTCAAGAATTCCTAAATAACAGTCATACATGGATGAAATAGAGCAAATATGAGCCATGAGGTATTCATATTTATGCCTAAATCAGAAGAAAACATATAGAAATCACAGAAACTGAGCATAGAGTGCTGCTAGGCAAATTCTAAGCTAGTCTTTCTTTCTGCAACTTGGATCATGACATATAGATGATATAACATATATAAATTGAAAAACAGAGACAAGGAAGACTTATTGAGCCATGTGGGAGCACGAGAATCCTGTATTCACTCTTCAGCCATTAAAACATCCAACAGAAAGTCCATCAACAGGCTCTTCAACAATCTTTGATTATAAAAGTTCACAAATATACAGCACAAGTCTAACGTGATGCAACTCAACCAACCAACCCTTTAAACAATGCAGAGGGTGGTTTATATAGAGAAAATATCCAAAAAATATCTACAAGAGCAGATCTTAAACAAATCTATGGCAATAACTGTCTTTAATCCTAATATCTATTGAAATAAATGCTAAAAAGATCTCTAACAGCTGCGCTGGGGCAGCAGGCATCAAAACTGAGTTAAGAGGGGTCCTTTGAGCCATGCGCTAGCTATTTAGCCATAACTGCGCCTTGGGCCTGCAGTGCCGCCCCTATATGGCTTAAATGCATACAGAACTGTTTTGGTAAGCCTCAGATGGCTCTTTACTGCTTCTTTGACTTTGTTTGGGGGCCTTTATTGTTCATCTGCGTTGGTGTTTAATTCTCCCACTGATATTTCCTTCTGATACACTTTGCCGCTTCACTGATACTCTCTGTCATTGAATCGGGCCTCTTTTCTGCCTCTGAAGCACTTCAAACTGTCAAATCACCCCCTTTATGGCCACTTGTTCGGCCAAAAGAAACACTGTTGGGCTTTCTGCTGCCTTTGGACTGCTATCGGTGCTTGGCCGATCAAAAATGGCTTTAAAAATGATGAACAACTGCTAACTGGCGGAAGACTGGATGTTGGAGGCACGCCGAGGCCAAATCCTACAATTTGGAGCTATTTCGGGCCTGGAGCGATCAAATATGACTGAAGAATGCCTTGTTTCTTTTGTTCTGGAGTTGCGCGCGGGAGCCGAACTGATAATATGTGAAAGGCCGCCTTTTTCTTTGTAAAGCGAAAAATCACTTTACATAGAAAAAACATTGAAAAACTGGGCGGGCGGGGCACTGTAGAGGAGCGGAGATCTGGGCTATTGGATCCGGCACGGGCCGATCCAACAGCTGGAGCTCAATCGGCGATCGACGGATCGACAGATCCCAAACCACAAGGCCTCCGAAATGCGATGAAGCCCGCGGACCCGACGAACTATAGGCTCACTTCTTTATGGATTTCGAGTCCGGCCCATCGGCGGTCCCTTATCGGCGGGTTTACAATGAAATGGGTCAGTAGACCCGATATTCATTAAGCTCCATTCTATAGATTTTCGGTTCTGGAATATCGGAGCTCTCCCATTTTGTTGTACAAAGGGCTCCTTTCGGACCCGAAACTTTTATATGCATGCACTTTATGGAATTTCGGCTCCGAAATATCGGAGCTATATATATATATGGGACTAACATATGACTGCCTTCCCCGACCGCGATATCGCGTCGGAGGGGATCAAAAGGGACCCTTTTCGCATCGGAGGGATGGTTTATGGATCAAAGGGAGGCTTTATGGAATCAGAGGGTTCCGATAACATAAAAGAAGGCTTGTAATGCATCGGAGATAAGTTATACGATCGGAGAAGGGATATTTTATGGTTTTGAGGGGTTTTGAAACAAAATGAGGGATTATTGCATTCGGCAAAGGATTTTTAAGGCCTTTGAAGGGGTTCTAATACTTCGGAAGGGGTCCGAAAGTATGAAAGAGGGTTTTGAGCCTTGAAAAAGGCAAAAACAAGACTAAAAGAGGGATTTTATACATTAGAGGAGGAATTTTATGCATAGGAAGGAGTCCTTTGCATTGAAAGATGGTTAGAGAGGCATGATGAGGGTTCTTGCTAAGTTTCAGGCAAACTTAGCAATTCCCAAGCATACTTATGGTTATCTTTCAACCAGGGGGAGGGGATATGTACATAGAGGAGCTATTTAGTGCTTTTTAAGTAGGGGGAGGGGAAATAGATAGGGAGTTACATAGTAATGTTAGAAGTTAATATGAAAATGACAAGAAAGCGCTAAGTTTTAGAGAACTTAGGCTATTAGAAGGGGAAAATGACTTATAGAGTGAATAAGAGGACTCCTAAGCAAAGTAGACCTTTACTTAGGCAAATGATATGAAAAATGATGAATTTAAGAGATATCAAGCAGATCTTGACCTCTTTGGGGAAGTTAGTGAATGATTTGGGGGGAATGAAGAAGGGGGAGTTAGACATGCCTCGCTTGAGCTGATCCGAATGGAAAACTGCCTTATATATGTGATCTGAAGTAAAATATCACTTTGAAACACAAAATTGATCACAAATCAACATTCTGCAACCTCAAAACTACCTACCCAGCCTACTTACCTAGCATTTTCTCTTCTTTTTGGTTTGGGTGCACTTGAACTAGCAGACCCAGCTTTTCAATTTTTCTTTTTGCTATCCTCCTATCTAAATCGATCCTTATTGCATCCAGGGGCTCAAATTAAGCTGTTGAGCGCCCTTGCTTCTCTACCTATCTACGAATCTGCCAAGATTAAACAGTTTGGACAGATGTTTATTCTCTATATTCTAAAACAAGAAATTGAAACCTATGGAGGCCAAGATTAAGCTGTTTGGCCCTCCCTTAACTGTGACAAAATTACTGATTGCAAGATTTTGAAATTTCTTCAAATATGGAACTTTGGCAGCATGGAAAAGATGAACATATTTGGCCCTTCCACTGTCAATCATGAAATATGAAACCCTATAGCAATAGGAGGCTAACAGAATCATCCAAGAAGTTTTCATTTCTGTGATGTAAAAGGAGGTTAGCACCATGAAGAGGCTTATTTTGAACTTGTTAAACCATATTTCCCTATGTTTTTATGATCTAGCTACATATTAGAGATGGTGGTTATAAAAACCACAAGGAATAAAATATTTGACTATTATGGACAATATGAAAACTATAGTATCATAGAGCTTGTTGTGTTGTTCTCCTTCCTTTGGGTCTCATTTATGCCATTTCAAGATGGTTGAGGTCGTTTCTCATGGGAATTAGGAATTTATGAAACTAACCATTTCCATAAACTCCACTCTAGAGAGTGTAATTTTCACATTTTTATCTTCTTCTTTTTTTATTTACTTTTGAATGCTCTGGATCCTTTTCTAAATGAAGAGGTTAAGTACTCACTCTTTGTACAAGAAAGAAGCACAAGTATATACTCAAAAATGATTTTTCTCAAAGTTTTTAGTGGGATGATTTAGTCAAAGAAATACATAGAATGGATAAAGGCCAATAGTATGCATTTAATTAGCTAAATGAGGTGGCCAAATATGTTATAACAAGATTAAGAAAGGAGTTTCATGGGTAAGCTTTCAAGTGGTGTATGAATCTAATATGAGTGGATGACATGGTAACATTATCTTGGCTTTACTATCAGGGTTTGACCCTTGACATAATAGGGGGGCCATGGCTTAAGAACCAAAATATGGCCAATGATATAAAATAAAGGAGGAAAATCAGCTCAACTAGTGTGTTCCATACAAAATTTACCTCATCATTTATGAAAATGATGTATATGTATTTGGATGTGGAATTATGGTACTTATAATGCATCATGCCCCTACGACATCATTTATTTAACTTCCTCTACAACACCATCCATCAATGTTGTTTTTCTTATTGCTCCTAACATGAATATGTGATAATATCCCATGATATATATTTTAGCATACACCATCAAACATCATGGCATTATTCATCAAAATCCTAGAACACCATCTCTTTGTATAAATTCATTCACTTATCTTTACTATTGGGATAGTTCCCTTTACTCTATAGAATAAACTCTCCATAAAAATCCCCTTCGAATTATACTTTTGAGATAGTCAGTCCATCTATATAAGTAGCACACATAATAAACACCCTCATGTATATACAAGCACATGATTTGACATCAATAACACACAATAAAGATATCAAAAATACACTACTTAAATGAAAGTTAATCCAAATTAACACAAAAATGTTAATCAATGCAAAAAAGGACAAGAATGAGACTCAAAAGACATGAACACTAGTTGAAAACCATAAAAGTGACAAGTTATAACAATTAAATAACAATTAACACTTAACTAATTAACAATTAATCAATCTTTCTTCTCTCTGTAACCCTAAGACATACTCGAATTACATCATTTTTTGCAAAATTAAGGATAAAGTCGACACAATATTATGGGTTATTGTTATTGTTTATGTCATTAACACTTAGCTTCCACTCTAGTTTTAAATAAAATTCTAGTTACTATTGTACTATTAGCATTAATTTAGGCATAAAACGAGGCACTAAATCTGACACTAATAATGTCAATTTTAGTGTCGACCTTGTAAAATGCATAGTGGAAAAATAAAAAAATTCAATTAGGAGCAAAGGGTTATTCCCAAGTAAAGGGAATTGACTTTGGTCATATATTTTCTATTGTTGGCAAGTTAACTTCTATTAGATTTCTTTTATCCGTTACCACTACTTTTGATTTTGAAGTAGAACAAATGGATGTGAAGATATCATTTGTACATCAGGATCTGGAAGAATAAATCTACATGAAGCAAGCAAAAGGCTTTGTTGTGAAAGGAAAGAAAGAGTTGGTATGCAGGTTAAAAAGTCCCTATATGGGTTAAAGCAATCACCAAGGATATGGTATACTTATATACCGTGACTTTGCTTCACAAGCAACAAAGCAGATCAAAACATACATTTCAAATTAGTTGATGATTAGGTTATTTATTTGGTATTATATGTGGGTGATATGTTGTTGATTGGAAATGACAAGGAATCATCTAGGAAGTTAAAACTCTATTTCTCTTGTAACAATCCTGGTTGAATTTCCATGTAAAAGAAAATATAAGACCAAGGTCACGAGACACATAGTCCAAGTTGAATGGTGGGAAAAGCAACCTAGTGGGTGTCACTTTTGGTTTATTATGGCTAAGGAAATTGGCTAAGGAAAAGAGGCATTAATTGACATTTATTTATGAAAATAATGGAATATAAGAGAAAATGAAGGCGAAAGGTCACATATTTGCATGAGAAGGGAATTAGAGGAAAAATGAAGGAAAATGAAGAAAATAGAAGCCTCATTGGTAAAGATGCTTATGAGGACCAGTTCATGGCATTTACTAGTTAGGATTTTGTTAGTTCAGTCTTTGGAACTCTCATTATATTATGTTTTTCTCATACTCTTGCACACATAGATAAATCTTGGAGCATTGTTGGTGCATGCTTGGAACACTCTAGTTTCATTAGATTTGGAGAAAGAAGGAAAAGGAAGATAAAGAAAACACAAGGGAACATTGCTATCAACAACTAAAACGAGTTTTTCTTGTAGGTACGAGTTGCGTGTATGATTTCCTTGCCAATTTGGACATGCATGGCATATGCATGTGGCTATTTGGTTATGATATGTTATTGGCATGGAGGATTTCCTGGATTGACAGTGGTTTTGCCTAGCCTTGCCATTTTCTGGATATCCATGGTGTTATGGGTTTTACCTTTTGTTTTCTAGTTGGTGCTCATGTTCCTTATGGCTGTGGGTTGAGTTATTAGTTCCTGGAGCCTTGGTTCGACAAACTTTCTAGAAGCCCTGTAACAACTTGCATTGAGTTACTAGTTTTGGAAGCCTTGTTTGGAAAACCACTCTAGAGACCTTGGTGGGATGAGTTGCTAGTCCTGGAAGCCTTGGTTGGACAAACGCTCTTGAGCCTGGCGACAAATGTGGGTTGAGTAACTAGTCTTGGAATTTGGGTTGGAACAAACACTCTAGAGCCCTGGACAACTTGGATAAAGACCGTTCTCGTGATGTTTGACCATGAGGTGGAATCACTGGTTGAGGGTTGAGGTGGTTTGGCCTTTGGAAGCCCTAGTTTGGTTTTCTTGGTTTATTCCATGAGATCTTACATTCATGCTTGGCATATGGCATGGGGGTGATTGGCTGAAATAAATATTTGGTTCAACCCAATCTATGGTTGGGTGGTACGTGGAAGTCTTGAATTTGTTGGCTTTTGCATATGTTAATAAGAGATCTTTTCCCTTGTATTTCATGAGTAAATGTATTTGCTATTATATGGATTTCATGGCTGTTTTATCATTGATATTTCTTTGGTCATATGCTAGTTATAACCATGGTCTTATGACATACTTGAGTTATGGTTCTCATCATGATTTGGTTAGTAAATGAAATGTTAATGAATGAATAACCTAATAGAGGATATTGCAGCTATGGTGAGAAGGCATCAAACCTTCTTGACGATTCTCAAATAAGTATGAGACCCCTATGTTCAGATATTTGATTATGACCTATAGATTTCATGTTCATCATGTGTTTGACAAAATTTCTATAATGGCTAGGCCTTCTTAGTTCAGGTTCCTATCTAATTTTTGTATGGAAGGCCTTGTTCCAATGTCATTTATCATTCCTAAGAGTTTCATTAAGTTTTGGACAGTGAGTTTGATACTAGCCCTCAAAAAGTGCCTCAAATATTGTAGTCACATGCATAGAACTGGGTGAAAAAGACTACAGTCACTCCCTTGCAAGCTTGTGCATGCGACTGGAGGGTTACAATAAAACTCTATTAGTGTTGTGCCAATGTCTGGGAGTCTAGGACACCAAAACAAAGGTTTAAATTAGGATCTGGGCACCTGGAAGGGTGGTTTATCCCTTGGGGGTCTTGTAGCACCTGAGGGAGCCCAATAATTTTTTTTTTGTATGTTGATTCCACTTCGTTAAGGTGATCTAGGAGGTTGAATCATATCATAGAAATTCTTCGTCACATGTTTATCTTGGTAGGTTGGTTAACTTGGGTAAATATGGGAGGAGGGTGGTTATAGAGTGGTACCAAAGCTCCCAGGTTCACCATTTGAGCTGGATGGGCAAAATGTGCTTGTCATGCATGCATTTAGGTTGAATATGTGCTTGTTATGTATGCATGGTGATGGTCATTGTTGCAATTGTGTTGTCATGTAGAATTTGATGATGTTGATGGTGGGATGTGTTTGTCATGAATGCATGTTGGTTCTATATGCATTTGTTATGCATGTCAATGTCTATATGTTGTTATGCATGCATTCTCATGGTTATGGTTATGCCTGCATGGTAGGTTAGGAATGCATTGTGGTGGTCATTATGTAGTTTGTGTCATTATGATGTTATTGGTATGTTATGATGCTGATATGTTGGATGAGATAGAGCAGGAGAAGAAGATTATTAGAGCGAGGTTGCAACAATGGACCTCGGGGTAAGAGCAGATTGTCATACAGGTTTGTATGTAGGGCATGCAGGTATGTTGGTTAATGATTGTTATAGGAATAAGGGTTATATACATGTTTTTTATTCTATTGTTGTTGTGGTTACATGAATGGTATATGTTAGTGAATCAATGTGGTCATATGCACATTCGCTAGATAGTCATGCATGGTAGTTGACTTGTTGTTATATACATTGTCATCATATGCATGATGGTTATGGTCATTGCAGCTAAGATCTTGATGTTATATGTATTGTGCTAATCTGGATTGGCCTTTGCAGATGGTTATGGTTATGATATTAATGTATCAGTCGATATATTTGTGATATTGTGTTGTACTAATATGGGCTAACTTGTGCAAATGTGATAGCCTCCCTTGAGTTACATTGAGGTATGGGTTTGGCTATGTCATCTATTTGGTTCATCTAACATGGTATGTTTATATATTATCTGAATGTTTGATTAATTGCATGACGTGAGTACGAGTGTCTATAAGATTGCATGAAATAATGATCTCATTTTAAGACAATTGTACTAACATGATATGTACTTAAGTGCAAGTAGGTGCCAGTTGTAGTATTATGACTAATAAGCATGACTAGATTATGACATGGATGTTAATCTTGTTAGGGGTTGAATTCAAATTAGTAGACATGATGTATTTCTCTTTGGAACACATGCATGTCATGTGTGAATAGTTGCAGGGAAACATGCTTAGCATTAGCGTGACAAGTTAACAATTGATTTGTTTATATAACTAACAACTGGTTGATGTGACAATATATAATAAGACTCAAATACAACAAGGAGAAGGTAAAAGAAAAGAATTGGGTAAGAATTTCGTTGGCAATGTTTGGAAACCACAATTCCTAATGAATGAGTGCTTTGCATGAATATAGGAAGTCTTCTCTGATATTATGTGGATATGTGCTATATTCCTAAATATGTATTTGATAAGTATATTAGCTAGTTTCTAGTTATAAATGGATTCATCAAGGAATTGGAGTCTTGCGAGAGATGATATATGCTTGTGTTCAAACACAAGGCAATGTGCTTGGAACAACAAGGTAAGGAAACTGGTATATTGTTATATTTATCTATACACTAACAATTGTGTGTTTATGTTTGTATGATGTAGGGACTGCATGGAAAAAAAATACTGCCATGAAATATTGAAGAAGGCTCAGGTTGAGCTTTCCTTTGAAGGCATTGGGAACCATGGGGTTGAGTCATGGTGTCTGTTGCTAGTTTTATGCTTTCAGTATTTTGTGATTTTTTTGTACTTGATTTGTGGTTTTGATTGCGTCTAGTGCATGGCCATGCCACTTTTTTTTTGGTGTCGTATTTCTATTGATTTTTCATGGTTTTCTCTTGTTTGCTTCTTGCTATTGTGTTTATGTTTTAAGGGTCTTGGGAATTGGTTGGGAAAGAGGAAAGTAAATGGAGCCTGGGGAGATCTTTGTGGTACCCAACATGCAATGAAAGACCCAGATGAAGCTCAATGCATGAATAAAATTCAATTGAAGGCAAGAATACTACAACTAGTTGGACTGGTTGGGTCCATTGAGTTAAATGGACAATGGAAGGACAATCACAAGAAAGGTATTAGGTAAGGTAAAGTAAATGAGATTAAGGTAATAAATGCCATGGATAAGTTGGGAACTATTGTTCTCAATGTTGTGCATGGATAAGAGTAGTTCTCTTGACCTTGACCTTGTGGTATCTGGTAATTATGTTGTGATCATGATTATGTTGATGTCTATATATGTATACATGTATATATATATGTCGTTTCTGACAGGGTCTTAGGGATCATGATTTTTTTATGCTAGTGTTTATATCTTTATATGTATGTATGTATGTTGTTGTCTGATAGGGTCATCAAGAATCTCTCTTGTGGAGGAATGATTGCTTATACAGGTGAATGGCATGAAGGGGTTCCTTGCTATGAAGAACCGAGTGGGAAGAGTAACCCTGACAGATCTATGAGGTTAGTATCATGAGATATGAATTGATATTATATGTTTATACTATGTCCATTTTTATTCTATGGAAAGGTAATCTAGAGGGATACATCAACGGAATGAAAGTAGTGTGACATGCGACATGTTGGGACAAGCATGGATAAGAAACTAGAAGAAATGTTGCTTGGTAGAGTCAGTGTGTGGTCTTTGGATGTGAAGTACTACTGTTATGTATCTGTTGTACATGTGGTGTTGTGTATGTGTTGTATATGTAGTGTTGTGTACATGTTCGATGTGCGGTGTTGTGTACATATGGTGTCGTGGGCATGTTGGATATGTGGTGTTATGTACATATGGTGTTGTGCGCATGTTATATATGCGATGCTATGTACATATGGTGCTATGTACATGTTGCACATGCGGTGTTGTGTACATATGGTGCTATGTACATGTTGTATATGAAGTGATGTGTAAATATGGTGTTGTGTGCATGTTGTACATGTGGTGCTATGTGCATGTGGTGATGTATGCATGTGGTGTTGTGTACACGTCATGCATGTCATGTTGTGCACACATTGTGCAGGTGGTTCTGTGTACACATTGTGCAGGTGGTGTTGTGTACATGTGATGCTGTGTACATGTTATGTAGGTGGCACTGTGTACATGTGGTATTGTGTACATGTCGTACACATTGTGTTGTGCACATGTGGTACTATGTTATGTGTATTGTGTAGTCATTGTATCGTGACATGTGTATTTGTTCTATTGTATAGGTGTACATATATGTATTGTGTTGTACACTGGGTGTAGGTGTATGTATTGTGTTGTACACTAGGTGTAGGTGTATTTTTTGTCTTGTACACCGGGTGTAGGTGTATGTGTTGTGTTGTAAATTAGGTGTAGATGTATGTATTTTATTGTACATTAGGTGTAGGTGTCTGTGTTGTGTTGTACACTGGGTGTGGGTGTATGTATTGTGTGATACACCATGTTTGGGTGTTTTTGTTGTGATGTACACTCTGTGTGTGTACGTGATTGGAGAGAAGGCACTGGGTACTTGTTGGGCATGCCAATCGATTCAGTGTGTGTGCGGAAAGGACAAAGAACAAATGCAGAAGCAAGGAACTGATTAAAGGATAATTATCAATATTTTATTTTTGTTTTATTATGCAGGAGATCTATGACTCTTATTTATAATGGTTACATGTGATATATTATTTTGATTTATGATGGTTGTGTTTGAGCTAACCATATCTGATATGTTATACATGATGATTTTATCAAATGACCAGTTTGACTTGTTGCGACAGGAAATGAATAAAGTTTCAAGTGTACCTTATTGATGGGCCACCAATGAGGTATGATTTGAATTTATTTCAATTCGTTTGGAGTCTAATGGAAATTATGTGCTTGGTATAGGAGAGCATGGAAGTTCTTGGTTTGGGTGGTTGAAACTGATGGCAAGCATTAGTAGCAACAAAAAGAAGGGATTGGAACAAGCAATAGTATGTTGGTAAAGCATTTTAGGAACAGGGCCATTATGGGACACTGGTACCCAATAGTGTCCATTTATTACCAGGGATATGCTTTGGTTTTTGGACTTTCTGATGCAAGGAAACCTTACCAAGGGAGGGGTCGTTGTAGGGACTATGACGAAAAGAAGGGGATGCCCGCAAAACTTGGAAAGTGTGTGACTGCATGGAAGGGGGTCACCGAATTACTCGAGGGACTGCGTAGCAGAAAATAGGAGGCCGGGGATACATTGATTTTGGTCATTAGCATTGCCTGATGGAATCAAAAGAACATTGGGGGTGTGCCCTAGAATAATGAACATGTAACTGTTCACTGAGAGGAGAAGTGGCACAAAATTGTAGTGCTAGACATTAGATGAAAATTTGACTTTCGCATTGGATTTTGGAGTTCTTGGGAAGGAGTTGAATCTTGGTACTAATTTTGAGGGTGGAGGTGTGAGCCTATAGATTCCATTGTTGTTGATGTGGGTATCATATCCTTTTATTTTTTGGCTAAGCAATGTGTATATTATTGTAAATACTGTATTGAGTTGTGTTTATAAAGCTCCATAGACAATATGTTTATTTTTTGGTTGAAGAAAATGCATATGAGTATATATGTGGTTATTATTGTAAATACAGTAATGCACTATGTTATAAAGATCCAGTAAATGATATGTTTATCATGTTTCAACAGTGGTCATTGTAAATATTGCAATGAGCTATGTTATAAATATCCTTGGGAAATATGTTTTTTTTAGTGGTCTTATTGGTTATAGGTGTCATAGAACACCAATGACGATGTTCCCCCAAGTGGGAGTGTTCTATAACAACCTTGGTTGAATTTCCATGTAAAAAAAAATATAAGACCAAGGTCATGGGACACATATTTCCAGCTAAATGGTGGGAAAAACATCCTAGTGGGTGTCACTTTCAATTTATTATGGCTAAGGAAATTGGCAAAGACATTGGCTAAGGAGAAGAGGCATTAATTGACATTTATTTATGAAAATAATGGAAAATAGGAGAAAATGAAGGTGAAAGGTCACATATTTGCATGAGAAGGAAATTAGAGGAAAAATGAAGGAAAATGAAGAAAACAGAGGCCTCAATAATAAAAAGGTTTATGAGGATCAATTCATGGATTTTTCTAGTTAGTCTTTTGTCAGTTCAGTCTTTGGAACTTTCATTCTATTCTCTTTCTCTCATACTCTTGCACACTTAGAGAAATCTTGGAGCAATTTTGGAGCACTCTTGTTTCATTGGGTTTGGTGAAAGAAGGCAAAGGCAAAGTAGGAAAGTGCAAGGGAACATCGGGATCAACAACTACAATGGGTTTTCCTTGTAGGTACCAAATTGCATGTATGATTTCCTTTCTAGTTTGGACATGCATGACATATGCATATGGTTATTTGGTTATGATATGTCATTGGCATGGAGGATTGCCTGGATTGTAAGTGGTTTTTCCCAGCCTTTCCATTTCTTGGATAGCCATGGCATTATGCATTTTACCTTTTGTTTTCTAGTTAGTGCTCATGTTCGTTATGACTGTGGGTTGAGTTATTAGTTCCTGGAGCCTTGGTTGGACAAATGCTCTAGAATCCCTTTAACAACTTGGGTTGAGTTACTAGTCCTGGAAGCCTTGGTTGGAAAAAATTGTTGGAGCCCTTGGTGGGTTTAGTTAATAGTCTTGGAAGCCTTGGTTGGACAAATGCCCTCGAGCTTGATGACAATTGTGGGTTGAGTTACTAGTCCTGGAAGCTGGGTTGGAACAAATGATTTAGAGCCCTGGACAACTTGGATGGAGACTGATATGGTGATGGTTAGTGACATACAACTGTGAGGTGGAATCACTAGTTGAGGGTTGAGGTGGTTTGGCCTTAAGAAGCCTTGGTTTGGTTTTCTTGGTTTATTCCATGAGATCCCACTTTCATGCTTGGAATATGGCACAGGGGTGATTAGCTGAAAGAAATATTTGGTTCAACCCAATCTATGGTTGGGTGCTGCGTGAAAGTCCTTAACTTGGTTAGATTTTTCATATGTTAATAAGAGCTATTTTCCCTTGTATTTCATGAGTAAATGTATTTATTATTATGTGGCTTTGATGATTGTTCTATCATTGATATTTGTATGGTTATATGTTGGTTATAAACATGGTTTTATGGAAAACTTGAGTTATGGTTCTCATCATGAATGACCTAATAGAAGATATTGTAGCAGTGAGAAGGAATTATACCTTCTTGATGATTCTCAGATAAGTATGTGACCCCTATGCTCAAATATGTGATTATGACCTATAGATTTCATGTTCATCATGTGTTTTATGCAATGCTTATCATGGATATTCCTTGTTAATTAAAGTTATTGTCTAATTTTTGTATGGAATGCATTGTCCCAGTGTCATTTATTATTCCTAGGAGTTTCGTTAAGTTCTGGGCAGTGGTCTAGAGTCTAGCCCTAAAAAAGTGCCTCAAATCTCACGGTCGTAAGCATAGAACTGGGAGAAAAATATTGCAGTTTCTCCCTTGTAGGCTTGTGCAAGCGACTAGAGGGTTATAGTCAAATTCCAACAGTTTTGTGCTAATGTTTGGGAGTCTAGGACACAAAAATAGAGGTTTAACTTAGGATCTAAGCACCTAGAAGGGTGGTTTAGCCCTTGGGTGTTCTGTAACACTTGAGGGAGGTCAATAAGGTTTTTGTTGTGTCGATTCCACTTCCTTAAGGTGATCTAGGAGTTTGAATCATATCATAGTAACTCTTTGTTACATGTTTTCCCTGGTAGGCCAGTTAACTTGGGTAAATGTGGGAGGAGGGTGGTTACAACTCTAAATTTGACATTATGGATTTGGGTGCTACAAATTCTATCATGGGCATGGAAATTAAAAGGGATAAGGTAAACATGAAACTCTCATTAAGTCAAATGAAGTATGTAGAGATAATATTGTTGTAGTTTAATATGGATGAATGTAAACTAGTAAAGGTGCCTATTCATATAGGTTTAAAGTAATTTGCAGATCAATGTCCCAAGACATAAAAGAGGGTACATGTTTAAAATTTTTGGAGGATCAATTAGTTTGATGAGCAAGAGAAAATACATAGTGGCACTCTCAACTACAAAAGCTAAATACATGGTAGATACTCATGCAAGCAAAGGAGTGTTGAGAAATCTAGGACAACTAGATTAGGTGATTTCTCTTCTTTGATAACTGCTTGTGATGTATTTTACTTTACATGATTAAATTCTTCTTTCCTTTATTATTATTAATGTTCTATATCATCAAATAACTACCAAGTCATAAAGAATAGTGAGATAATATGACACAAGATGTAGGCGATCATTTAGGGCCAAAACCTCTCCAACTGAGAAGAAAGCCCATCAGAATTCGTTTATTCTTATAGAACTTCATTTGATGAATTCCAAGACCTATGAACCTTGACCCTTGACCAAGACCCTCCAAGACCAAGTAAATTTTTTCCTTCTTAACAACTTCCAGCAACAAACTTCGACCTTCTAGAAGCTTCTCCATCAACTTAAACCCCAACAACAAATTTTGCAACTTCGACCTTGATGTAGCTTCAACAACTTTGACCTAGTAGCTTCACATCTTCGACTTTGTAGCTTCAGAACTTTGACCTTGCAACTTCAAAATTCAACCTTGCAACTTCACAACTTCGACCTTATTGTTTCATAGCTTCAGTGCAACTTCACAACTGTGATCCAACTTCATAACTTCGATGGAGCTTCATAATTTCATCTTGCCCAGTAACTGTAGAAACCCTAACAAAAGAGAGAGAGAGAGAGAGGCCCAAAAATTTGAACTTGTTCTTTTTCTCCTTCTTCACCCTTTTCCAGCTTCTATCTTGAGGAGATTGAACATGTCTCCAAATGAGTTTGAGTTCCTTCTTATTTAGAGGCTTCTGATGGGTACACATTGCTCTCTTTAGGTCGACTTGTCCCTTCATGTATGCCGACTTAATTTTTGTGCCATGACGAGGTCTTGGAGGTCCTTTTGACTCTATTTTGACTCAATTTTTTTTTCTTCTTTACAATATGTAACATACCCAAATGGGTCTTCAATACATGACAATGACCCAATTGACTTTATGACAAATCTAGAAGCACTCAATGGGTGCTTGACCTAAAAATAAATTTCCCTTGAGCATGAAACCCATGCCTCAAGAATAAACATAATAATTTATCTTTTCATTAAATACATTAAATCATGATTACATATGTCATTCTGAAGACCAAATCTAGTTACATATTTCAACACTCCCTCTTGATTACGGAGGTATTCATAATCCTTACAAGGTACATGGATATTCTCAATATGAAGAATTATAGTAAGAAGAGTCAAACTGGTAACTCATATGTATAACATCATATCATCCAACATTGTCACATAGCAAGGCCTTGACTAACCACTCTATCTCTCCATAGGATCATAGCACAATGCTGGCGAGACCAATGATTTATAGACACCATCCTCATTGTCTCTCTCGGAACATACCATGCACGGGTTCTCTTAGAGTATGTTCCTTCAGGACTATTCTTATCTTGGATTCCTAGTCCTCAAAGAATATTTGTCCTCTACAACTACTATTACCTTGGATGCCCTATCACATCTTCAAAGAGTATCAGATGCCAAATTCTTACCTAGTTATCCTTTCTATCTTCCCAAGTGAAGACAAGAATGACGTGTCTATCTCTCCCTCTTAACTAGGGAGGATATACGCATTCCAATGAAGAAATGTACCCATTCCTATAAAAGGAATGTACCCAAGCTCCCTTATGACTACGGACTTACTTCCAATAGCTCTTTAGGTGGATATCATGAGATAAACAATTTCTTGTAGGAATCCTTCCTTCGATGTCATGGATTTCTTTTTTGATATGGAGCCTACATCTTTTTGGGACTTCTTCGTAGGGCACAAACATCCATCACTTTCATTAAGGAATTATGTCAATCATGTCATCCTTCTCTTCATGAGAAAGTGATCCATTAGCCCATATCTAGCCTTCCTTGATGCCTTGCTACCTTCTTCATGTCATATTTCCTTAAGGATCTTTCATCCTACCACATGAACATCAGTTGTAGATGACATCTAAAACTCTTCCCTTTCATAGCCCTGCATTAACCCATCTAGATATTGTTCAAAAATAGAAAATGAACATTTAATAAAAAATACCTTTGTGATGGTCTTTCATCATGACATCTCCTTGTTTGCATCAAAATTCTGCATATATATTGACACATCTCCAAAATATATACAAAGTCAAGGGTCTGTTTCCTTTTCAGGATTTATCAGGATATTCATATCTGTCCCATGGAGATATCATAGTAAAATCTTCTAGTCCTTGGATGTTGATTTCCTTCTCCATAGTTGCATTTTTCATGATCTCTTCCTTTCTTTATTCACACAGTTCCTCCCAGGAATTTCCAATCATAGTTCTTTCAACTTTTTCAACTACCTTATATTTCATATGAGGAAATATCATATTGATTTCATCTAGTCAATGTGTGAACCATGCCTTCATGCACCCTTTCACAAGAGGAGATCCTTTCTTTTGATCATGCTTTTGAGGTAGAGCACTCATTCACGATATTTGCAACCATATGACATGACTCTATTTTACCAAGTATAAGCATACATACCTCACCTCTTTCTTTCGGCCATCTAAAATTCCTTCGACAACTTCCTTGATTGAATGAACTTCAATCCCTTGAATTTCTTCACTTCTTTTGACATCATACCATCATCCCATGAATCCCATACAATTTGGAATTGCTGGTGAGAAAATTGCTTCTTCCAGAAGGTGAACCTTCCAATGAAGATTCCAACAGAGGATTTTGATCATCTTCATCCCCCAAATTCTCCTTTTGAATGATGTATAATGAGATTTATACTAGATGAATTTATTTTTCCCATAAGTACTACTTATGCTTCTAATGATTTTACCAAGATATACATACTTTTATAGGTGAAATCCATAGACTTCTATTTCAACTATCTTTCATGCTTCTTTATGATTATGTCACAACCTCTTGTTTTCAATTGTACGCTTTTGTGATGCCATCTCCTAACATGATGCATCATATCATGATTCTAATGATTCCTACCATGATAGTTATACTTTACAACATAAAACTTGAAATAAAAACTTGAGAAGAACTAGGTGAGGACGAATATCTCAATCATAGTAGAGATATTTTACTTCCTCCTTCTTGGATTTCTTCTTTTCAACTTCTTCTACTTCTTCAGTGATATGGGTTTCTTCCCTTCCTCTTTTGTTTTTTCCCTTCTTGAGCTTTGGAAAATCTCTCTTTTATTTCCCATATTCACGAAAACCATAGCATTGAACTTTCGACATGTTCTTCTTCTTTTTCCGAGGACCAAGGTTACCAAACTTCCATTTTCTTCTAGCAATTGCTTGAGCTTGCTCACTTGATCCTACATGGATTTTTCCCTTCAACCTGGTTTCTTCAATTTTTCATTGTGGCCATAGTTCATTGAATGGAGTAGCTTCCTTCTTCCCATATATTCTTGATGTGAGGTTTCCCCATTCCTTCTGTAGTGCATTTAGAACTATGGTAGTCATTTCCTTGTTAGACATGATCTCTCCCAATTCTTGTAGTTGATCCCTTATTTCAGACACCCTCATAAAATATGAGGATATTCCTTCTTCTTTGATATCTTTATATTGTCTATATATTTTCCCTTTCATGTATTTTCTAGAGCTTGAGCTTCTTCTTTTGGTGGTTAGACAATTAAACCCTTAATATTCTCAACAACTTCATTTTCTATGAGGATCAAATTTATCCTCTTCTTCCATGCAAGAAAATTTTGAAGATGCAACCAATTTGTTGTTTTCCTTGCAAAATGAAGTCATCTGGATAGATAAATATAGAGATAAAGATTGTTACTTGTCAAGTGAAGATATTCCTAGATAATGAAATATTCAGCATGATGGCTTCTTGATTTTGATGATGATGTAGATAATAGAAGATGTCTTCTTGGTGAAGATGTCTTCCTTCAAAAGTGGTCCTTGGCTCATAGGGAAATCATATTGATTCCATGACAACAACAATTCTTTTTCCTTCTTTTCTTCCTTCATGTCAATGCTAGTCAAACTTGTTTCACAACTTCAATTTTCTGGCCTTTCTTCAGAATTTCGGCTTGCTATAGTAGGTCTGTAATTTCATCCTTTTCTACAAAAACCCTAGGTCACATGTGTGGCTGGGATATGTATAGATTTGTCTCCTTTTGATTTTGCTTGACCTTGACTCCTTCTCTTGACATTTTGGCTTGCTAAATAGTCCTTCTTTGACCCAAAATTTGGCTCATTTAAGTGACTACAATTCTCGGCTTTCACTGCTACAAATGATGCCCTAACCTTCACATGTGTGGAGGAGAATTAGCCAAAAATAGATTAGAAAATGCTTCACTCTGATTTATTCTTCCTTAATCAAAATCTTCTTGATGATTGATGCTCTTGATGTTTCCAAGATGATTTCTTCATACTTCGGCCCTTGAGTATCCTTCTTTGTGGTTCCCTACCTTGAAGTAGTCATCTTAGCTCTGAAACCATGTTGAGAAATCTAGTGCAACTAGATTAGGTGATTTCTCTTCTTTGATAACTATTTGTGATGTATTTAAATTTATTTGATTAACTTCTTCTTTCCTTTATTATTATTAGTGTTCTCTATCATCAAACAACTACTAAGTAATAAAGAATAGTGAGACAATAGGACACAAGATGTAGGCAATCAGCCAGGGCCAAAACCTATCCAATTGAGAGGAAAACCCATCATAATTCTTCTCTTCTTATAGAACTTCAATTGATGAATTCCAAGACCTATGGCCCTTAACCAAGACCCTCCATGACCAAGTCAAAATTTTCCTTCTTTAATGAATTCCAACAAAAAACTTCGACCCTCTAGCATCTTCTCCAATAACTTCAACCCCAACAGTAATTTTTGCAAATTCGACCTTGATGGGGCTTCATTAGCATCAACCTAGAATCTTCACAAATTTGAGTTTGCAGCTTCACATCTTCGACCTTGCAACTTGTAGTATACCTAGGGGGGATAATATGGGGTACAGAGGGAGGCACCCAAGAGAATAATGTAATGTAATAATATAAGGATGATAAATAAATGGGCCATAATTAATAAATAATTGGTTAACCCACATTATGTAGACCACAAGCAGTTAGGGAATAATGTGATAAACCCATTATATTAGATGTATGGTATTGAGAGACCCATGGTAATTACCCATGGTATTGTATGTATGAAACCTATATGAAGGGCCAAGGAGGCCCAAGCATAAAATACTGTAGGTACTGACACATCAAATGAGGAGTTCGTGGTGGAAGTAATAATGGAAGACAAGCAACAAACACAAGAACCACGATAGGTACCCAACACCACTTAGTTTCCATCAGGTGGTGAATTGAAGAAAGATACACCATCATTTAAAGTTTCAACATATCACCACCCATATCACCCAACAAGACAAAAACCAACAAGGCAGCAATGAATTAGCAACAAGGACAATAACCCTTGGATGACACATAGAGAGGTGCGATGATCCACCCACAACAAATCAACATAGAGGAACTGCCATAACCAAATTCCATCTCAAGCGAGTGAGACACCAACTAGATCAAGCATTCACCTTTCTCTGGGATGGCTAGATACACGTGCATGGTACTAGTCAACTACTCTTTTGAGTATATCTTATTATTTGTGTTCTTCTCATGTTTCGGGGATGAAACATGTTTAAGGGGGGTGGAATGTAGTATACCTAGGGGGATAATATGGGGTACAAATGGAAGTACCCAAGAGAATAATGTAATGTAATAATATAAGGATGATAAATAAATGGGCCATAATTAATAAATAAAGTGGTTAACCCACATTATGGAAGGGACCACACGCAGTTAGAGAATAATGTGATAAGCCCATTGTATTAGATGTATGGTATTGAGAGACCCATGGTAATTACCCGTGGTATTGTATGTATGATGCCTGTATATAGGCTAGAGACTCCCCATTGAGAAATGATGAGTACTGTTTTGTATTGAAAAGCATTAGCTTGTGGAGTAATCTCCTTCCTTAAGGAGTAGTTGTGTGGTGTTGCCCTACCTTAAGGGTTTTGATATTCATAAATAAGCATTTCTATTTCTATTATTGGATCAATCTTGATACTGCTTGGGCATATTTTACAAGTTTATATATTTTTCAGGTAAGATATACTACATAGATTCACAACTTCAACCTTGCAACTTCACAGCTTCGATGCAGCTTCACAACATCGACCATGCGGCTTCATAGCTTTGGTGCAACTTCACAACTTTGATGCAACTTCACAACTTAGTTGCATCTTCACAACTTTTATGCAACTTCATAACTTCGATGGAGCTTCAGAATTTTGTCTTGCCCAGTAACTGTATAAACCCTAACAAAAGAGAGAGAGAGAGACCCAAAACTCCGAACTTGTTATTTTTCTCCTTCTTCATCCTTTTCCAACTTATATCTTGAGGAGATCGAACTTGTTTTAGTGAGTCTCCAAATGAGGCTGATTTCCTTCTTATTTATAGGCTTGTGAGGGGTACAAATTTCTCTCTTTAGGCCGACTTGTGCCTTCATGTAGGCCGACTTTATTTTTGTGCCATGATGAGATCTTGGAGGGTCTTTTGACTCTATTTTAACTGAAGTAAATTTTATTTACAATATGTAACATGCCCAAATGGGTCTTCAATACATGAAATGACTCAATTAACTTTATGACAAACCTAGAAGCACTCAATGGGTGCTTGAACTAAAAATAAATTTCCCTTGAACATGAAACCCATGCCTCAAGAATAATAATAATAAATTGATTTCTCTCTTTTCATTAAATATATTAAATCATGATTACATATGTCATTATGAAGATCGAACCTACTTACATATTTCAACAAGGAGAAATTTGGTTATAGAGATTGTGTTCAAGTATTGGGTTGGTACAACAAGTTGTAAGGATAGATTGTGATAGCTAAAGTGCAATTTTCCTAGCAATGAACCCTACTTATCATTCAAAGATAAAACATATTGATTTTCGGTATCACTTTGTGAGAGATATGGTTGAAGAGAAGAAGGTGCTACTGGTAGAGGTGGACACTTTGAATAATGTTAGATACATTGCCAAAATTTGTGAGCATTGAGAAGTTTTATTGGTGTAGAGAAACAATGGGCATTACTGCCCTATATTTTTTATCATGTAATCATATGATCCCTTATATGTAAATAAAACAACAAGTGGTAGAATTTTTGGTATGCATTATATTCTTTGCATGATAAGCCATGTTTGGACCCCAATTCCTAATGGGGGGCTTGCCCCCTTGTATAAAGGTCATTCTGGGGGGTTTAGGGGAGGGTGGGACGTAAACACTTTTATGGACCCCCCCGTGACCAAGGCTTTCAGGGCCAACAACCCTGAAGTGAAATTTTTGGAGAACTTTCATTTTAAAATATTATAGTTTCATAGTCAATTTGGATCATTTGACATTAGATCACTAATTCGATGGTAGAAGTTATGCTAGGGTTTTCTTCTCTAGAAGACAACCCTATTTTAATAGGGAATTGTATAACGACTATATAATCGTTGAGAGATACAAAAATATCTTGCTGGTTTTCTAGGTTTTGGGTTTCGAGGATAAAATCTCCATGTTAATATGTGTTTTCCATTGCATCTTTTCTATTTTAATTAAGAATTTGTTTATAGAAATTAAATTGTATAGGGTTAAAACCTATGGACCTAAAAAACATGTCCTCCTAAACTCAACACAGTTTTGACATTATGTTAGGAATTTAGAATATTACTTTAGCACTGAATCGTGAGATAACATGGAATTTTCACCAAAAATAAAAAAGTGTCACTAAAAATGTAATTGGAGGCTAAACGAGAAGCTAATAACATCATGGTTTTATTGGAGTGAAGGAGTTATCCAAATTTTGTATCTCTTCAATAGTAATAATGGTTACAAAGGATCATTTGGAAAGTGGTCTTTCACTAAATGTTCTCCATCTAGATCCATGATATAAAATACATTTACTAAGTCCCTATTCTCTTTTGTTATGGTTGCTATAATCAAGGGCTTAAACGAGTATAAAATATAGGGTAGGGGCCAAAGGGAAACCTTGTTGATACATAAGAAAATCCTACCTCTTTAGAATTAGTTTGATTAATAAAGAGATAGGTTAAGGTATTTATAAATAGTGCTTCTACTACTTAAATAAAATGGGGCCAATTCCCAACACTCTAAACATAGCAAAGATGAATGGTGATTCCACTTAGTCATAGGGTTTTTCAAAGTTAGTTCTGACCAATAAGGCCTTAATGCCTTGGTTTTTGGTTTATTTCATGCCCTATACAAATATTACATCAACCAAAATATATATTCGTTTGATAAACCCCTTAATCTCTAGTTTGATGATTTTCAACAAGATATATTTCATATATATCAGTCTTTCGGATTAATCACATCGTTGAGATTGGGTCGACATTTTGAACTGGCTAATGTGGTTCATCCTTAGGACAAGGTGAGAAATCAGTAGATCTAAGGGAATAAATAGAAAGAATGCATCACTGCTCAGAGTTAGCCGTTAGGTAATTTGTTAAATTGTTTAATAATTTAGTTGTTATGTAATAAATAAATATTATGTTTCGATATTATAATTTGATAATATAAATTTAGCTAGAAAATAGTTGTTGTGTGATAGATAAATATTATATCTCAATATTATAAATGGAATAATAATTTTAACATTATATTAAATATTATAATAATATTGTTAGTTAGGGTTTGACCCATAATATTAGAAACTAGCTATTATGAAGAAATCATAATTTAATTCATCTATAACTAATTGATCAAATAATGTAATTTATTAATAATTTAATATTATTAGTTCTTGTAATAATATTAAATCTTATCAATAATGTGTTGATGGTATTCTTATTATTTCAATTATAGAGATTCATAATATTAAAATTATTAGTTTAGAACTATTATTGTAATATTTTAAATCAATATATTAATTTCTATAATAATAAAATATAATTATTTTAATCTATTATTTTAATATCTATAAGGATAAGAAGACTATAATTGGAATCTGGTAATTTGTTAAATAATGTATTGATGGTATTCATATTAAAATTATTAATTTAGAATTATTATTATAATATTTTGTATTCAATTATAATTCAATATATTATAAAAAGACTATAATTGGAGTATGGTATTCTTATTATTTTAAATTCAATATATTAATTATTTTGATATTTATAAAAATAAAAACTATATATGGAAGGAGGAAAACTACACCACCAAGCAAAGAAAAATAATACTGGATCTAGGGGGATAAAGCCTGAAGGCAAGAAGGAAGACCCAACAAGAACAGAAAGGGGAGAGGAGAGGGAAGGGAAGAAGGGTCAAGAGGAGAGAGTTGGAATCCATATTTTACTTAATTTCCATCCATCATCCCTATTGAGGTTTTTGTCATGCCTTTCTATTTCAATTGCTTCTTCAATCTTATGGTGGATTTGGATAGAATTTTGTAAGAGACATTCAACAAATTTATTGACCATTAAATCATGATATTTTTTGGGTATCTCGGATTTAGGATGAATTTGATCAACTTTTCCTTGATGCCAATTCTAACCATAGAATCCTTCATGATTTCATTATACACTCATATTAGCAGAGACAACCACACAAACTATAGGGTGACTTTATAGAATTAACCTGGGTACGACTCATTTTGGATGACAACCATTTCTATGAGGCCTTCTATAAAATTATCTAATGCCATCCCTTAGTAACATCTATGCTTTTCCTATTGGGTAAATTTATGAGGGAATTCATTGATATAGGTTTGCATGGCCACCTTTCTCTCCTTTGTCATACTCTAGGGTTTAAAGGCCATTTTATAATGAGTGAAAAAATATTTTTCATTCTTTTACGACTTATGTGCTCTAATGATTCCTTGGAAGCAAGGGCTTCAAAGGAGGATTTAGTTGGTTTCTTTCATGATTTGAGCTTGTGTTGTTAGGTTATGTTTTGATATCCCTTTGCTTTGTACATATATTCCACTTTTAGTATATCTCTTACTTTGGTTGTCACTTCCTAAAGACCCATATTAAACATACTAAGTCATAACATATTTGACATCATCTCAAATTCCTTCAAGTGTTGGAAACCTTGAGCACTATTGAGGGAGGGTAGGGGGGGTGAATTGGTAGTGTGTCTTCTTAGTAATTTTTACCAATTAAAAATTCTCTACTGAATCATGCATATATTAACCAACAACATAACTAAATTATCTCATAAATATGTGCACAATATAAGCATAAAACAAAAACCATATGAAACAACATAAACAATAAAGCTGCACAACAAATCAATCACACATGAGAACACATGATATCTGGTGGAAACCCTTCTGGGAGAAAAACCACCCTTGCTGCTACTACACTGCTCTGGATCTCTACTATGTCAAGAAAAATATCTTTTACATAAATTAGCTGACTACCATAATCTAGGAGACTCAACCCCATATATAATTAACTGACCCCCATAAGTCAGGAGACTTGATTCTACTGATGAACTCAGAAGACTATGTTCTCACACGGATATACGGGCCACCATCTGCTGAAATCCACCATGATCAATAATCCTTGCCCAACTTTGATTGGACCATCCAACTCCGATTGGATGGGGAAACTGTTCCTTTCACCAATGCTACAAAATCACTGCTCCACTCTAATGAAGTCACTGCTCCTCTACTCTAAGAAGAACTTGCTTCAGATATTTTTAGACTACATCCCAAGACACTGTCAACACAAATAAAAACGCCGCAAACATATGCTCTCCACTCAAGAAAAACAATGACCACAATGCATGCATCGAATCTACAATACCATAACCAACCGGAAACAAAAAAAAAGATCATACTAAACCATAACATTAAACCCTCAATACATTTGCAGCAAGAAAACAATCTTCCATAAACACTAGTAGCTCTGCAAAACAAATGGATTAGTCACCAAAGTATGAGACACTCCACACTTTGTCTGATCTCTACTATAAAAATATACTCCATATAGTAAAAACAATCTCTGTTATACCTCCATCAACTCTACTCTGCAAACTGATATCTCAGCTTCATCAATATGCTCTACTTATTTCCATTTACACTCATGCACTGGCTATCTTTGCTCACAAGCAAGTTTGAAGCATTATTTTTCTTCTCTGTAACCTTTTGGCTCACATATCACTCAAGCAACCAAAACCTAACTCCAAAACAAAGTATATAAAACATATAGGGAAAAATTCACTTTTGGAGTGGGATCAGGAGTGCACAAAGTTGACGAAATCCAACCATTATCACCACTACTTGTACACTTAAGGCATTCACACCTATAAGAGGACTTTTCCAACAAATTTGGACCTTTTTCAATTAGTTTAGACCCTTCTAGGAAATTCCATGTCAAAATACTCTAGATGTGTGAGAGGAATGTAATGAAATTTAATTTTAAGCCTCAACCACATCCAAAGAACTAGAAGATTTCAGTTGTAATTACATTCACAGGCCTGCCAAATTTCAGCTAGAGACTTCCAACCGCACGCATAAGCTTGTATCCCTATGGTTGGGGTAGAGAATAAGGAAAAACATAAGAACCTCAATTTTGAACCTCAACCACCTATTTGTTCACCTTCATCACCTCTTGTACATGCATCTAAATCACTTCCAAGCCTTGTGACACTTATTTAAATGGATCAAACATGTCTCCCAAATTCCACTACCAAGTTGACCTAAAAGCCAATAAATAAGGGTTGAATTGACTACCAACAAGTCCTCTACTCTCCACTGACACTTGCACAAGTTGCAACACATTTGAGCAACCTTGAAGCACATCTCCATCGTCTCCAACATCATCATAAGGACAACATACCACTGCAACAAGTCATCCTCCAGTTCTTGCACTAGGCCATGAACAAGAACATAAACACCACTAGCACATGAGGAACCATCAACCACATACTATCATCATCTAACCATTAAGTTTGACATCATCAGCTTGACGTCAATACTAATACAACCAACTCAATGCCAACTCAACTAGCTGCAACCATGCTACAAGGATGACATCAATAAAATAACTAGTCTACATAGGGTTGACTTCAATTCCAACATGAGCTAGCTACCATCATTAAACCATTTCCATCACCAGATAGTTGCAATGATGAACACCATAATG